>OY744548.1:33037853-33100353 GCA_963556195.1 Sepiola atlantica
TGGACGATAACGATAGAAGACGTAAGGAGAGTGGACACTTTCAACTACCACTGGTTGAGTCGCATTTCCTGTGTCCGATGGCAGCATTTCCTCTTAAACTACACTGTGTGTTCCTGCTGCAAAATTAATCCAAACACCTGCCGACAAACCATGCTTACGAGATGTCTGCGCAGTAGCGTTTATCTACGAAGCAATTATTCCAGCTCTCCTACAGGTTTGGATAAAGCGATGTGGTGGACAAATTAAAACCTGGGTGATGCCGGTTTAAGCTAACCTCGACACACGGGTCTACGGGGTTCGCCGTTGATACAAAGAGTATCAGGATATAACGCAATCGTTGAATTCAACTCGACAAGCTTTGTTGGTCTTCTAGAAAAACGGAGCCGCAAGGATAGATTGAGTCGGTTAAAGAAATACTGTTTCAAATAAAAGTAAGTACGTCTACGAGAACACTTAATAATAAAATACGCCCTCACTGGTAAACTGATGTGGCGATAACGCACAGTGATTAGCAACTGTTATTGAAAAAGGAAATGCTACTAGAAAACTGGGGAGAGTCACTTAAATTACAGGGAAAACACATTTTCCTGCAAATCAGCGATTCATGTATAATAAATCCTTGTATTTTAAATAATTATTATTAGTTTATTTATTTAAGAGTGAGAATTGTAAACTTTACTCAGCGCACGTGAAATGTAATCGCCAAACTTCTTCCATTTTATTAGCAAGTATATTTGACATGTTTCCAATGAATTGGACATTTTCAACACAAAATGTTGAGTAAACATATACTTTTTTTATCCAATGAATTATGCATTGATTTTTCAATATTTTTTTCGACAAAAATACGAATCAATTTTCTTGTACTATTGTTTTTGTTGATGTATTGGTTTTCATTGTTTATGTTTTCCCTTGTTTCTTGGTTATAATCGTAACATAAAAAAACATCAAACCAATTTTCTTATTTCCTTCTAATAGCGTAGGAAAATGTATGACGCGATATCTACACGCATTATGCAGGTTGTCAGTCAAGCAGTACACGTTTAAACAACACAATATTTTAAACCGTCCCATTTATTTCCCAAACAGAACAATTTTTCACAAAATGTTTGTCTCTTAAAGATGATCAAAATCAAGCTATAATGCTACTATATATATATATATATATATATATATATATATATATAGTCTGAAGAAGCTCTGAATCATTAAAAAAATGTAAAACGCAGCTTAAATCCCCAGACAAACTAACTAAATCCAAGATATTGCAGACTTAACATTCGTTGGAAAATTAATAAATGAAAAAATATAAGTAAAAAAAAAAATTAAAAAAAAAAAAAGGGGGGGGGGGTTAATTATCTAAGAGTGAAACAAAAACAGGAGACCTTAAGCGTCTAATATTAACACGGGGATCATCAGCTGTTTACCATGTAACTGTTTCGGAGATTTAAAAACAGGACAGTTATAATATTCATGGGTCTCCAATGGTACTGATTATACGACCATTTCCCCAATAATATATATATATATATATAAGTTTATGAGGGTCAATCTCTTATATATATATATATATATATATATATATAAACTTTCTGGCGCCATTCCTTCATCTCTCCACCATGTCAAATCGAAACTTCTATGTACCTGCATGACATTATTCTTAAAATTATCATCCTAAAGAAGCCTTACGATGAAGTCGAAACGTTGATGGATATATAAAAAAAACTATATCTTGTCTTTTCCTTGTTCATTTCCTATTACGTCGGATTACTCGCATCCTTCCTTTCTCATATATATATATATATATATATATATATATATATATATATATATATATATATATATATACGTGTGTGTGTGCGTGTAAAGAGAGGCCTCATATGCAGCTGACGTGACATCTCATAAAAAGTAATAATATATATTATTCTCGCTATTGTGGTAGAAATTGTTGTATTATTACTAATATTGCAACATCATAGAATTGTCAATTTGAAATCTTTCAATTTGTCATTGTCGTTACTAAGATTAATAAGAGGAGAATCTCATGAAGGAAAATGTATTTTGTATCTGTTATTTTATTTATTTTTTACCCGAGGCACATCGAAATGATGATGACATACAAGGACAATGGCGCCAGTCTCCCATTGGCTAACCAAAATGTCTCCCAGCAACGAACATAATCAATAATGAATGGAGAAAATACGAAGGTTCGTCGGCGCCATGTTGGCTTTCTTAATTTCATATTTTCAATTTGATTCTGTGTTGGCGGCAGAACCAAGTGTTTTGGTCGGGAATATTGTCACTAGTTTTATAGACTGTAACAATTGTCAACCATGCGAATGGTAAAGGGAAATAGAGAGAGATAGAGGGAGAGAGAAAGTGTATAGTTATACTGTGGAATTGTGTATGTGTTATAAGATGCGAGAAATATAGAAATATCGAAAAATCAACGGGAATAAATATATAGATTCGAATGAAGAGAGAAACATAAAGGGGGAGAGAGAGGGGGCAGTTATAGATGGACGAAGAGAGTAAGAGAAGCGGATAGTGATGGAGGTGGATGGTGAAAGTATTGTAGGTTGGGTGAGATATAGAAATATAAAGAGATAAATATGAATAAATAGATTGATATTTTCACGAGAAAAAAGAAGACAATAGAAGAGATAGAGCAACAGAAATATATATATATATATATATATATATATATATATATTTATATATATATATATATATATATATGTGTGTGTGTGTGGGGGGGGTGTCCGTGTGTGTGTGTCCGTGTGAGTATACATTTTGAAGGAAATAACAAGCGACATTTGTCCAGCATGCAACTGAAAAGAGAGAGAGAATGAGAGAGATATATAGATGCATATTATTTAGAGAGTGACATAAAAAGATAAGGAGAGAGAGGGAGAGAAAAGGAGATATAGCAACACACACCTATATATATATATATGTATGTATATATGTTGCAGCAACATCCGACAGTTCAAATTAAATCCTAGGAAGTGTTGAGGAGCGTGATGAAACCCTGGATAGACGTAATCACTGGCAGAGGTCCCTACGTCTTCTATCAGGCCTCCGTTTCTGCATACTAGCCAAGACGACCCGAGCGTGGATGCCCGACAATGTTCCTCAGTACTGATCGCCTGACTTGTGACCTGACTCTTCTCTCGACTGCAACCTCCTTGACTATTACTTACATTACGGTCGACTTTCGTGAGGCTGCCATCGTGGAAGCGTCCGACGCAATAGACAAGGACATGGTCGCTAAAGTCTTTGACTCATTTCGCGCCCGCTATGAGATAGTCGTTTAAATTGAAAGATGATGTACTATGTAACTCTCACTATTGCTAAATAAACTGTCGGTCTCTACATTTACAGCTAGTGTTTTTATTTTGTATTTCGTTAACTTTTCGTCATTTTTGTCGATTTTTGCTGCAAGACTGTCTCTGAATGAATCTGAACGAAGACAGCGATATTTACCCACAATGCAAATAGACATAAAAAGAGAGAAGAACATAGGATAGAGGAAAAGAGAAGGGGTAGTGATAGAAATGTATAGTGGTGGATAGTGTGTGTGTGAGGCCGGGGCAAATATAGAAATATATAGATGTTAATGTTAACAATTAAATAGCGACATAAAAAGAGCGAAATTTTTAGAGAGAAAGAGAGAGAAGGGGATATTGACAAAAGCGATATATTAGCAAGAGATAGAGAGGGAAAGATATGGAGGGTGATAAATAGGTAGTGAGCGAAAGAGACATATAGATAGTTCAGCGTTAATAAATAAATAGCGGTTGATATTAAAAAAGATGGGGAGATATAGAGAGAGAAGCTGAGGAACAGAAATACATATACATATATATATATATATATATATATATATATATATATATATATATATATATATATATATATATATATTAATGAAATGGGAAAGAAATAGAGATACATACATTTGTCTACCATACAAGTAAAGCGTGAGAGAGGGAGAGATACTTAACGAGAGAGAGAGATAGAGAGAGAACAAGAGAGAGAGAGAGAGAGAGAGAGAGAGAGAGAGAGAGAGAGCGATCGATCGTGGAGCAGATATGGAGAGCGTGTGAGACCGGGAGCGGTATAAATATAAACAGATCAACGTAAGAAGATGGTTAGAGGGTGACCTGAAAATTTTATATAGAAAGGGAGGGAGAGGGGCAGAAGGGGCAAAAGAAAGTAGATACGGAGAGCAGGGAAGAAAGTAACAACTCGCGACAGATACAGAGATAGAGAGAGAGGGGGAAGGAGGAGCGAGAGAACAGACATACACATAATAAAGGGGTAAATATAGTAAAATACAAACAAAGAAAGAGAGAGAGTCAGAGAGACGGAAAGAGAAAGTAAAGTAATTCACAATGAATGACTGACTTATAAATATATTTCTGGAGAGAGTGACCCATGACTTTTATACTTTGTGGTGTATTTCATGAAATAAAATATACACTACATGTCATCCCTCAGACTAGAGTGGTATAAGCAAACTAATAAGTTACATAAGATTTATCACATCATTTTAATATACGCATTAATTTTAGATAGATCACATTTTTTTCGTATTCTAAAATCATGGAAAGATTGACAATTTTGGAACATTTACACTTTTCTGTGGTCAAAACTAACGTGATCAGATATAAGTGTGATTCAAACTGCACAACCTCATGCAAATCGGTTCAAATTTCATTTTTGATTTACGTTGCAACGTAATAAATACATTTGTCATTTCTCTATTCGATAGGATTAGATTCAAATATTAACAATTTCCACAGAAGATAAGTAAGGTTTGCCGAAAGCTACACCAATAAAGAAGATTACTTACACAACTTTTAGAAATGTATTCTATGTTTTAGAGTCTTAGTAATGTTGGCTGGCATACGTCTGTCTGAAGAGACAATTGAGTTTTGCGCTTCAGATCAGAATGTTGCTGAATTTCAGCGTCTGCTGTGACTGTGCAGGCTTATCCTGGATCGTAAATCTCTATTAGAGTTGCTATATATTAAGTGGGTTTTTATTCTGAGAGGTTTTTATTTTACTAAAGAGTCACCACTTATCAGGGCCCAAAGACCACTCGAGGATAAGTGTTATTACGTGTCAGTTGTGCGGTGAGACAACACCGTGATGATCGGTAATGATGCTGGAAGTTTGGCAGAATTTGATTATTTTGGAAAACGGCTTAACAAGAATTTGTTTACATTTGATATGAAACCAACAATGTTGTAGTCATCCGGGATGCAGCCCCGCAATATTATGTTCAACAGACGAGTAGTTCTAGGAAATAAACGTTTCATTTTAGGCACAGAGAAGGAGAACGAGACCATTTTTGACAATGGTTTTAGCTAGACGAGTTTTTGTTGGGAATGTTTTACAGGAATGAACTATAGTTGAGCGGTGGATGAGGACGAGAGACCATGCATAACAGAGGGATGCAGCAAATACGTCATCTGTAGAGGTGCTGCTCAGAGCAGCATTTCCTGCCCTGACAGAGTACAAAACTCACTTCGAAATCTAGTGGGCGATACCCTGTCTCCACCCTACTACCTGTTTCTCACAAAAGAGATGTTGCTAGTCTTTTTCTACTTATCGTAATTTTGATGTGGAAAGAGTACTTCATCTTATGACCTATTTGATGCATCCGTTTGTTATCAATACTCTCTTGTCCTCATCCACCGTTTGTTTTTCTTCTCCTAATTCCTCTTGGAGAATGCCTTCACACCACTTCTTCAACGTCTCTGGTCTTCGGCCGCACACTTGCAACCTCCGTTATGTAAGTTGTTACACATATGCAAATATTAAGAAACAGAGTAAACAGACGCATGTAATAGATACGATAACAAATATATTTCCTGAATAGAAACCATTTACACTACTTTTACGTTTCCTTACACATATTTAGATGCAGATATAATTAAAGAAAACCTGATTCCTGGACTCATTATTCTAATTTTGATGAAACGTCTGTTACTTAAAACGCGATGTAAGTCACCAAAAACCTAGACACTCACGCACTAAAAACGGTTAAGGAGAAAATAGTACGTGATATTTATTAAGTATCAGTTTAAAACAAACAACTAGCGTGAGCATTCAGGTTTTATATTCTCAACACATTATGAGAAAGAACATTGTGGATATTTGTCCATTATTTGTAATCAGAAAGCTTTACGACTGAAAGTTTTCTTCTGCATACACTTTTGCTGATATGGTTAACTGATTCAGCTGAAGTGAAAGAACAAATAATGTAATACGAAATAATATCTCGAATTATATTTTTACCGTTTTCATTTGCGGTGCTATGGGTACAAGAATGAGGATGGTCTACTGTTGATAGAAGGGCCAAATAACTCCCATATCCAGTTGAAATAAGTTTCCAAGAGTACACGTCTGAATTGATGAAATATAACGATTGCTAATTCGAACGAACTAAGTTTTTACTTACATGTAACAATAATTGAACTATATCGCATACGAAGCAGAATTATTCACGGGGATTTTGTTTATAGAACTATGCTGGTCAATCAAATATCGGTAAATATTTACTAATATGTAATATATAGTAATCCACATGAAGCTGTTTCGCAGTGTAACAGAGATGCAATGTTGATAAACGTGGCACTTGTCTTCACGCTGAGATTTGAAACCGGAACACAAGATAATTTCAAACTGTAATCAGGAAATGTACATCAGTGAGACGACATCTACATCATTTTTCAAAAATTATGTTTTGCAAAAATTATATAATTAAATCAATATATATATATATATATATATATATATATATATATATATATATGTCGTTTCCCATTTCGTGGCATCACATTGGTGAAGTGACAATTATTCCGAAGTAGTATTAAGGTGAAATTCTTTTCCATATAAATAATTGAATTCGTAAAAATTATCGCAAACAAAATAAACAAATAAATTACACATCCACACACCCCACACCCACATATGTATGTATATATATATATATATATATATATATATATATATATATATATATATATATATATATATATATATATATATACCATTTCTTAAATCTGAAGTAACACACTAGTTACAAAGTAAATAGAAGATACTAAGTATTTCATCGTGTTTATATTAGGTGATATTTTCATTTAACCTACTTAAAACTGGGTCGTAAAAAGAATCCTTAAACAAAAGTAGTGCCAAACAAACGTCACTAAGGCAATTGGCCAATTCAAATAATAGCCTGGATTAATAATAACAGCGAATCTTGTTGGTTAGAGTTAACACTACTTAGATATAGTTGTAATCGCATTGAACAAATCCGCGCATTTAGTATAATGCTCTCAAGCGGGAATGCAACAAGGTCGTCTCTTTGTAGCTTACTTGCCATCAATACATATTTCATATATATATATATATATATATATATATATATATATATATATGAAGTAAAGAAAAGGAAATGAACAGATGTCGTTTGAGTTATTTCTGGAATCGTTACAGTCTTTTTACTTACTCGGTATGAGTTCTACTTTCTGGAAAATAAGTAGTTTTCCCCACACTCAATATGGTCTTGGCGTCTCGAAAGCTTCAATAAAAGAATGACACATACGCACACCCACACTCCCCCCCTCTCTCTCTCTCTCTCTCTCAAACTCTCTATCGATGTCTATCTCTCTTTTTTTATTCTCTCTCCCTCTTTATCTTTCTGATTCTCCAGATATCGCCGTCTATCCGACTATTTCTTTCGTTCACCCCGTTTGATGTGAACTAAACTCAAAGCCTCTGAAACTGAATCGATTGATTTGAATCAGTCAGTCGGGATGGTGTTGGGGAATGAGTTGCAATTTCGTTACGTCCGCCCATTCTCTGATCAAAACGAAAACAACTTAATACTCAGTGTGAGTCCGATTCCAGCGCTTTCAAATGTTCAATCGTCTAGGTTAGCGCCTGGGTCGTTTAAAATCAAATAAATCGATACTCTCAATGACTGTCTGGCAATGGCTTCACCTCGACTCGATCAATTAGTTCAAGAACGGACTCATTGTATATATATATATATATATATATATATATATATATATGTGTATGATAATTCTAATATAAATAGATATTGTAGATATCATTTACGAGCGCTACTTTATTAGCGGTATGGTAATTGCTACCGAATTTAAACTAGATGGCCGAATGTACAATACATGCTAGTCTAGACGCATTGAAAGGCTGTGATACAGTGGCAGTATATTAGTATATTGCTATATATATATATGTATATATATATATATATACATTTTAATTTTGTTCAAAGTCTGTATATATATATATATATATATATATATATATATATATATATATATATATATATATATATATATATATACAGACTTTGAACAAAATCAAATAAAAACCTTGTAACTCTCCCATGGCATACCTCCTTGAGAAGCTCACGGCGAACAGTTTTTATTGAAACTGAATTATACAGTTTATTGTTTAGCTCTGTTATAATTTTGGCTACCGTCGGTCTGCACTCTTTTGTCGCAATCTTTACAAGAGATCTACGATCATTTTCAGACAGCTTCGGCTTTCTTCTAGAATTTTGTTGGGCGTTGTTTTCTTATCTTTTTCGGTAGTTAGTCATCAGCTTCGACACAGCCCTTATTGATACGGCCACTATTTCAGCCACTGCTGTTACTGTAGTTCCTGATATACGGACACCAACACTCGACTCTTTTTGAAATCTGATAGATCTGTCATTTAAATACTTCTGATTAATATGCACTATTTAAAAAAATAAATAAATTTAACCAATTAATTGAGGGAAACAATAAACAAAAAGAAAAACAATTAACCCCACAATTTTGTATTTTTTTCAACTTTCAAAATCAATGCACAATTTGATTTTACAAGGCGTTTCTATTATTCTATGAACACCATATATATATATATATATATATATATATATATATATATATATATATATATATATATATATATATATATATATATATGTGTATATATATATATATATAGTCTCGGAAGTTTCTCAACCATTAAAACTATATATAAAAAAAAAATGATATAAAAAAACAAACTTATGGTCTCAAGTCTTCCATATATAGTCTCAAGTCTTCTATATATAAGGTTACTCGGAGCATTTACAGGATTATCAGGGCAAGACTTGTGTTATTTTGGAGGTTTGTTTCTCTTTGCATAAACAACAGAATGTCCAGTCTACCTTATACTTAAGAATATAATCTGAGGTAGAATGTATAGATTCATATCTTTCCAAAAAATATCAGTATTATTCTCATGAACTTAAAAAAAATATGTTTAAAAAATGAAATCTCATAATTTAATACAAATAACCGCGTGCGTGCGCCTCACTTCATATTTATAAAAATGTGAGAAAGCCGTTAATAACAACACCACGCCTATTTTTCATTCTGACCGACTACTACCAACACCAACGGAATTGTTGCAATGTCATACATTAAGAAAGTAGGTGTTCTAGCGAAATGATTAGTGACAGTATCAAAGTAAAAATGAAAAAATGTTCTGATTTTATTTTTATTAATACATATCGCATCTGAACAAGGTTGCTATGCTTTTCGCTTAATTTATTATATGTATATATATATATATATATATATATATATATATATATATATATATATATGTGTGTGTGTGTGTGTGTTAATACATATATATATATATTTAACATCATTCACCCCAAACAAGGCAGGCCGCCATTGTATACGTAAGGGTCTACTGAGAAAAAGTTTGAAAGGTTGGCAGGTCAATATACAGGGTGTTTCAAAAGTCTTAGGAACATAACGATTTTTAATAACTTAAAAACAATTAGGAGTTGAAAAATGAAATTGGTACCGTTGGAAAGGTTAAAGTTTCAAGTTTTGTGGGGAATCTTCAAAGTTGCTCAATATGAGCACCATTCGTCACACGGCAGACATCTAGTCGATAGTCCATTTCCTGCCAAACGCGTTCCAGCATCTTGACGTCAATGGTTCCCACAACTGCCGTTACTCGAGCCTTTAGTTCGTCATTGTCTCTTGGAAGGGGCGGCACATAGACTTGTTGCTTGACAAAGCCCCAAAGGCAAAAGTCACACGGGGTAAGATCTGGAGACCTAGGAGGCCAGGGCATGAGAACGTCATCACCTCGCCCAGATCTCCCAATCCATCTACCAGGCAGCCTTAGTTAAGAAACTGCCTTACTCTAAGACTCCAGTGTGGTGGTGCACCATCTTGTTGAAAAATGAAGTCATCAGATTCTGCTGGTTCCAACAGAGCCATTAACCAGTCTTCCAGCATGTTGAGATAGGATTCACCAGTGATAGTTGCCTCGTCAAAGAAGAACGGTCCATAGACACCTTTCTTGGAAATTGCACAAAACACGTTCACTTTTGGTGAATCTCGCTCGTGCTCAAGAAGTTCATGAGGATTCTCAGTACCCCATATGCGAGTGTTATGCTTGTTAACTTTGCCATTCAGATGGAAGGTCGCCTCATCGCTAAAAACAAGCCGGTCATCAAAGCCGTTATCTTCCAACTTCTCTTGCATTGCAATGCAAAAGTCACGGCGAAGTGGCTTATCAGTGTCTTTCAACTTTTGGACCAACTGGAGCTTGTAAGGTACCATTTGCAGTCGTTTCCTTAAGACACGCCAGACAGTTGCTGGAGCAAGCTGAAGTTCCCTGCTGGCTCTTCTCACTGATTTACGGGGCTCCGCTGAAAGGCTGTCCGAACTTGCTCAACTGCATCTTCTGAAGTTGAAGGGCGACCTGTTCGCTTACTTGGGCACAAACACCCATCTTTCACAAATTTAGCATGCCATCTGACAATGGATTTCCTTTCAGGGGCTTCTTTTTTAAATTTCCTGCGAAATGCACGCTGAACACATGTTCACGATTCAGTCTTTGCAAATTGGAGGACGCAAAATGCCTTGACTTGTTTAGAGAACGCCATTACTGCACCTGGAAAGATAACACGAAAATCATTAGTATGACCAAAAACTTGATTAAGCAAGCTTTAAAATGGCACCAGTTTCATTTCTCTGCCTGGAATAGTTCATGAGAAATACGCATTTGTAATGTTCCCAAGACTTTTGAAACACCCTGTATATTAATGTAGGGGATTATTTGTCTGTCAACAATCATAACAGGTTTCATAATATGCAGTATTATTAGAGCACTTAAAATGTGTATTTCAGTACTTACAAACGATGATAACATTTTAACATTTCATTGTAAGCAATACAGAAATGCAATTCGTATCTTCAATAAGTAAAATCTACAAACCCTTTATCCTCCCTGTGCTCATGAACATCAAACTCCCTTGTAGCACGCACAAAACAATATATACACGGCTTTATCTGAACTATTAATTATACCTCACTCAAGATTAAACCCTTATTTAACAAACATGAACACACTAGCAACATTCTAACCGCACACGCCAGCCTTTACACAATTATTTGTAACAAGTTTAACATGAAAAATAGAATGACTCCATTAAAAAAAATCATGGGGACAGTCGAGCCACAAAACAATGCCGCGCTAAGAAAGCAATGGTCACGCACATGATAATTTTAAACCGCAAAGTTTACAAACATACACACTCAAGTAGAAATGTAGGACATTAGACAAACAAGACTTACCTCGTCAAGCATCATTTTATATGTAAATAATCAGATCATTTTATTAAAAAATAATCCAAAGTGTCGTAAACGGACAAAGACTTTCAAGTTTTGGAATTGAATAAAATTCAATGACCAATTTACATACACATAGACTTACACCCATCGTCCATTTTCCATGCAGCTAGTCCATACCCTGGTTATTCATACGAAGCAAACACTGCTCTTTCTCAGCTTTTCGCTTTCCCTATCCTTTATCTTTTTCCTGTGTGTATCTCTTCATTTCCTTTGCAGCCCTACCTGCCTTCAGACATTCACTATTCAAGCTTAGCCCAACCATGTTACAACATAACCACCAACACCGCCACACATATACAAAGCTTTACAACCACCGCACTTCCCCAACCGATCTTTGTATATTTAAATTTCCTTAACTAAAAGTACTATTTGATTTTGAGTATCTTATGTTAATTTTTCCTGTTGTAACTAGTAGTGTTCTTGTATACATATAATATAATATATATAATATATATATATTTATTTATATATATATATATATATATATATATATATATATATATATATATATACAAATAGCTGAATAGCTAGATAAACAGTGATAATTTTAACACTTATTTCGGTGGCTTGACGTCAAGAGAGCGTTCAACTTAATGAAAATAACGATACATTTATAGCTAGCGACGTCGTGCTGTGTTAATACTACACTTACAGTGCCCATCTAGAGGGGTTTTTCGGGGCTACAGATGATAAATATTTGTTTTGTTTATTATTTATGTACGTATACGGTTCATCGATTAATCGCGACTCGTCAGCATAGAGATATAACAATTCACTACTGGTCGCGTAATTCGAAACCCCGAGCTCCGAGTATCTTATAACTCAAATCCTGACATCTAGACCCCCACGACCACCGCTTAATAGATAGATACACAATGGTAATTTTAACATTTATTTCGGCGGCTTGACGTCAAGAGAGCGTTCAACTTAATGAAAGGAACGATGCATTTATAGCTAGCAACGTCATCCATTCTTAATACTACACTTACAGTGCCCATCTAGGGGTTTTTCTATGGGCTACAAATAATATATATATATATATATATATATATATATATATATATATATATATATATATATATATATATATATATATATATATAAGTTCAGTTATATCAGTGAAAAAGTTCAAACTAATTGCAACACAAGGTTTAATTGCACAATGCATGTCTATGAGGTGTCTATAGGAACATATTAAAAGCTTAAAAACATCGATCAATGTGAAATATGAACATTTTACTCTTATCGATTAGTGAAAATAGCGTGTGTTGTGACAAAGAAATGTAAACTACTTCGTGTGTGTTAGAGCGGATCTTGCTCAAATTTTCGATAAAATTGATTACTGGTCTTAAATGTATTTCTTGTCCTGAAATAACATTCTAATTTACTTTTAAAAAGTTTTGAGAATAGAACTTTTATTCACTGTTTCAATCGCTCGCGGCCATATTGTTCTTACATGCACCAACATATTTTTACGACGTAACATTTTTGTTATTTACAAAAAAGTAAGTTTTTGATACAAAATAAAATTTGAGCATTTTTTACACAAAACCCCTAACTTGTTTAAAACAAAATGGAGAGCTTAAGACATATTAATCAAGCTTAAAAGAATTCCTTAGAATGTATATTATAGGTGGAAAGTTTACAATAACCTATTGAAATAAATTTGTTATATATTATACACTGCTGGTTTTGTAATGTAAATCCCTTTTTTTTTAAGAAATTGAATATTGCATGATACAATTACTGCAGACATGTGAATACTACATAAGAAAGGTAGCATGGGTAACAATGTTTCAGATGCAGTGACAATTGACCAAAAGAAGGGGCAGCAGCAACAAATTATGTGAGAAATATGGAAGTAGGTTTCCTATATGTGCAGGGTCACGTGTTCTTAATAGCTGTAGAAAAGGAGATTTTAACCCTAAAATCATAAAAAGTAGATACACACATGGAATGAGTCGATATGTAAACATTTAATTGTATGTTATACTCCTGAACAAGAACTTTTAATTTCAAGTATTACTGCCTATTTGTGGTACATTAATCAAACAGTAACAAAGGCAAATAAGTAAGGGTTTTCATCTTGAGAAAACATCATTTGATAACACTATAGAAAAAATATGTAAATCCCGAAATGATGTGTGGAGTGATACAGCCTCAGAAAGATTATCCTCTGCAAATGATTTACATATCAATGATGCAGTCTATCGCCAACAATGCAGTACTTACGTTAGGACAGGAAAACAATAAAATAAACGATATAACTCCTAACTCAAATTAACCATCCACATATAAACTTGCTTAAAAGAAAACCTTGGCATGTATACCTGATAGTGTTGCTTATTTCGTGCAGATTATTGCAACAGGAACAATGCAGAGAAGAAACAGGCATCCCTGGAACATGCTATCATGCAAGCTATACGATCAAATATGCTGATTGTTCCTTTACAATTATGGTTAGCCATACACATGCATTACCATTTTACTTCTAGGTGTTTGATAGATCAATTACAGCAACATCGGTGTTGGAAATCATATGACGAATTCCAAACATTTGAACGAACTGTTTCTGTAATTGTTATGCCATTGTTACAGAAGGTCAATTTATGCTATATGCAGCAAACACTATTGACAACAATATAAACACCCATAATGGATATTACACTTTTCATGGGATGAGAATAATTACTATATTAACACCAGGTAATTATGTCATACATGAAGTAACGACTAATGAGATTCTTAGGTCTGGGCAAGTAACAATTCATTATTACCATTATCACAAAGATAATTTATATCATTTTGGTGAACTTACCCATCTTGTGATCATATTCCTGAATTCCCATATTTACTTGATATTCATAGGACAGTTTCCCTGTTTCTGCAATGCCCATGCCCAAAGTTTTACGAATTTGGGAAAATAGTATAGAAAGGAAATCATCCGGGGAGGACAACTGTTGTGATTTTGTCTTTCATTGAGTTATATCCATCAAACAAGTCATGTATCTATTCTACATTGGAAATGTTAGTTTAATAAGTAAAACTATAACAACACAACTCCTGTTACCGTATCTTACCATGCACTCTATTGGAAGGCTCACACTATTATAGTCAAAAAGCCACCTAGTAGCCGTCTAAAATGTATAGTGCTGAGAATTTGAGGATTACACATAGAGATGCATTTTTGGGGGTATATAGGCCATCTAATGGAAAAAGCAGGATCATCAGAAGTTCTGGAAGAGATGCATAGCCACGAATCAATGTCAAATATGCTGAGCGGAAATGCACTTGCGAAGAGGTAATTTCTTAATATATAGTGCACTGTATATATTACTTCTTGCAGACACATTGAACTCTCTGTGCCACATACTTCTGTACCTGAACACTCGACAAAAAGGGAGACGGCACGGATATAAAAAAGCGTATCAGCTTTTTGAAAGCCAAAAATTCCTTCACTAAATCTGATAAGTCACTGCGCAGCATTATCTCAGGTCGTGTTCTATATGAATCACGTAATGTAGATAAAACAGAAAGGTTGACTGTGCGATTCTTAAATCCATGGAAAGCACTGAGGTATTTAACAATTCATCTATGTGAACAAAAACATGCACTTACACTGGAATAAAACATATATGTGATTATAGACACAAAGAGGAGTGCATATTCATCCACAAGCACTGTTTTGACGCCTAATATCAGTTGCAACAAAACAATCCTTGATTATACAGGACCCCTTTAGATATGAACTGCGTCGTTATACAGCATCTATGTTTGATTCCATCGGTTCTCCCAGATCAGCAAGCAAGGCAATGCTAGGAAGTGTTCTATGGAGTCAGCTTCGATACCAAGAACCACCTTAAGTAAACGACATAATTGCTTTGAAAAGAAGCGTAAATACTGTATCTGTACTATGTGAATTTACTATAGTTTCAGCAAAGAAAAAGAACAAATAATCTAGATGTTTTCTGAATATTTCGAACGAGCAGGGTGTCGGTGTATCCGCGCCAATGGTGACGATGTCTCATTTTTGAAACTGCTGTTAAAATATACATTGTTAGAAATCTGAATTGGCAACAGAATATGTTTACATTTATCATTTCTGCATGACTTCCTTGGATGTAACACAACTTCATGATTGCTTAATGTAATCAAAGCAGTTGCTATGAGAATAATAAAAAAAGATTTACAGTATTGGGCAGAGATCTTCTATCAGAGTGAAGCATTAAATGAAATCATTATTCCATCTGAAAAACACCAGAAGGGAAATTCAACAAATTGCGATATCATCGGTTTTCGAAAAGATATATAAGAACATAATCACAGTGGATTAAATATATTACCCCCAATAACAACTGCTGCAAAATACCATTTTATACATGTATACTAATAAGTGCAGATATGGTTAGTAACTCGTTTCTAAACACAATCAATTTGGGATGACATCTGATCAATTGTGTCATCATACCAAAAATGACTGATATGCTACCAGCATCAGAAAGTATTCTTAAATTGATCCGGTGCATTTGCAAACAGATTGCAATAAATCACGGTGTAAATGTTAAAAGTATGCACTTAATTGTCCAACCATTTATTGGAGAGTGATGTGGTACATCTTGTACTGATTTGTGAGTTCTTGAAGAAAACATTCAGTTAGGTGATTGCAAAATAATTGAATAACACAATCACTCTAAGAGCACAACCCTCCTCCAATGTGTATTGTGTTACTCAAATATGCAGGTGAAACTTGGTATACTTTTTGAAAATGAGACACTGAATAACCATAGGATAGTTTAAACACATTGATTGAGAAATGCCAGATTGACAGAGATTCATATGAAGTTGGTACATGGGATATTCTACGTTAAAATGAAAAATGCTGCCAAATCTTAAATCCTTATTAGATCTTGGTGAAATTTGATCTGGTGATATGTAATACAATCTGCTACACATGTTTCAAATTTCAAAAATATTGGATTAAGATATTGAACTGAATCACCATGATAATTTATTATGGGACCTCCCAAAAAGTCATTGACATCTGGTGATTATTTTTGCATAAACTTGCTAACAAAGGGACAAATAAACTAACACACAAATAAATAAACGATGATAAAAACATGACTTCTTTGTGTGTGTGTGTTTGTTTGCGTGTGAGTGTGTGGAGGGGGTAATTGATAATATAGTAATTTTTTTAAATTAAGAAATACGTATTTAGAAGTATACCTGATAAAATAATTATATTCAATATCCCACTAATTTTATAATGAGAAATTATTATTTGAATGCATACGAAAAAACAGTGTAATTTAACGAATACACTTAAGATTTACCCTAAAATACATTTTATATGTATTCATTGTTGCTTTAAGATAATCATAAGGAGTCTATATACATCATGTCACATGCACATTTTTACTAACACATTTTAAATGATGCCTTGTTGCGATTAGTTAAATATATCACGTTTATTAAAAAATACAAACTAAAAAAAAAATGCCAAATTTGCATATTTCGTATTGTAAGATTTTTCTAGACTACTATGTAAAAATAGAAATATTATAGAAATTCATTGCGCAAAAAAACTTGTGTTGCAATTAGGTTGAGCTTTTATTTAAAATTGAAGCTTATTTGACTAGACTATCTTTATATATATATATATATATATATATATATATATACATACATATATATACATACATATCATTAAATATTTATTTATTAATAAATCAAGGAATCAAGGGAGGCGCAAGAGCGCTCTATCCCTTAATAGACTACACGAATGGCCTATGCTGGAAATCTCAGTTCTTTGATCAATCATAACTCAAAAACCAATAAACCAAATTAGTTAAAACTTTCACCACGTTTTTATTTGATACGTTCTTTAAGTGTGTAGACTTTCAGCATCATCAGTCAAGGCAACCCAGAGATCCAGAAAGAACAATCATGAAATCATGTTATCTGTGTGTACGTACGTACGTAGGTTCCACCCTGTATCTCATCAACTATTTGATGGATTAGGGTCTAGTTGATGGCATTTTAATTTCAGTTTACCGTATCCAATTGTTTTCCAGAAAATTCCAAAAAACCTTAAAAATGACCAGTATTCATACACTTTATTCTATATCTTATCGACCATTTGATGGATTCAGCTGATTTTTTGCAAAGATAGAGGTTTTAGTGTCTAGTTGATGGCATTTTAATTTCAGTTTACCATATACCTTAATTAGTCAAACTGCCAACTATATCAGTTATGAGAAGGCATTGTATTGAGGCATAGCCTTTACAAAAGTAGTGAAACGCTAGCGTTTTTAGTTATAAATAATTTAATATTAATTTATATATATATATATATATATATATATATATATATATATATATATATATATATATATTCCATGAAAAATTCCAGTATACTGAAATCATATGCCCCTAATAGGGTTAAGATGAAAAGTCATATACACTAAATGTACAAAAGCAAGGAAATTCCCAAATGTGTACACTTTTATTGTCATTAAGGGTATGCGGGCACAACAGGGCTATGTATTTTACTGGTAGGAATTTTTCTTCAGCGCACCTCACACACTTCATCCACTCATGCATAGATATTTATACTGTAGTGATGTGATCATGAAATGGTTTGGTTAATGTGTAATCATACCCTTAATGACAATAAAAGTGTACAAATTTAGGAATTTCCTTGCTGTTTACATTTAGTGTATATGAATTAACCCTATTATGATGGACTCTCTCCCGTCGATTTCGACGTATTAGTGCCCCATCAGTGATTTTGTAATTGCAAGGGTTGCGCAATCTCTAACAACCGCTCTCCTGAGTCGGCATTGCTTGATTCCAATGGCAAGTAGTAGTACAAGACGACTGGAAACAATGCCGAGATAAGCAGAGAGCACATACAGCACCTGGTATTCCCAAATGGTCACCCATTTAGTAGTGGCCAGGCTCAACGCCGCTTAACTTCGGTGATCTAACGGGAACCGGTGTGTCAACGTAATTGTGCCGTATATTAACTTAAATTGTACTTAAAACTATAACCCTATAAAGGGCATATGATTTCAGTATACTGGCATTTATCATGGAATATTATATATATATACCATTTATAAATAAATATTAAATTATTTATAACTAAAAACGCTAGCGTTTCAAGTGTATTTATCTCATCAGTTCAAGAATGTAACAATTTCAGACAGCAAAAAGGTGCGAAACCGGTTCACATAATCAGCCGTGAATCTGTAAGGAATCACCATATCCACTCGGCCACCGGAAACTGATTAACGGAAATTAAGATCTATATATAGAAATGTGATATTTAGAAGGCAATACAATGCAGAGGTGTGACGGATAGACACAAGTTGGAGCAAATAAGACATATAATGGTGGAACAAATGAATTAGTTTCAACATTAATACAATGTGTACATACACATATATATATTTATTTATTATTATTTTTTTTGTTGTTGTCTTTTTCACTTTCACAACACATATATAAGATCTATATGTATCTAGAAGCGGTCACATATATAATACTAGTCGAGAGTGTTCGACGAACGTATTCATAACATTGTTTTAGAGCTAATGTACGTCTATTTTTAAAATCCCCGAGAGTGATCGACTTTACATTTTAAATGGCATTAGTATAATATTAAGAGGTAAATATAAATTATTTATACCTACAGACGTTAGCGTTTTAAGCTTAATAGTTACAATTCTAGACGGTTTGGAGGCGACAACGGTCTACAGAGCCAGCCTTAAATCTGCAAGCAGTATATATATATAAATAAATAAATAAATAAATAAATATATATATATATATATATATATATATATATATAAATACTTTTTTTGTAATATAGCTGGAAAATTTCCAGCAGTGCTCGATTAAATGAGAATTAAAGTTAAAAATTAAAAATTAAGAGCGTAGTATTTACTTATTTTGGTACAGAAAAATTAGTACAACATTCGTACCGTCGGTTTCAAACACACAAGAACTGAGCCATCCGGCTTTCTCCATCTTCTGTTGTCATCTAAGATGAAGAGAGCCGGATGCCTAAGTTCTTCTGTGCTTTAAACCGACGGTACGCATGTTGTACTAATTTTTCTGTAAATATATATATATATATATATATATATATATATATATATATATATATATATATATATATATATATCCGGGCAGCATTCTTTCATTAAGACACGTATTATTTAAAATAACCGACAAGTTTTGTCTGGTTATTTTAGTATTGATCCCTTCAATTTTCCGGATTAAAATCTTAATCTCGGAAGTAAATTGGTTGATGAAACTGCCGTAATGTACATGTTGGTCCATGTTGCTTATAATACCTAATAAATATAGTTTCATATTTAAATTTTCCCGCCATAATTAATTATAAATCTCACTGCAGGTCTTTACCTGTTTGTCATTATTCCACTGACGATGGACCCAGACGGGGCAGAAAGTACTCTGGACCAACATGTACATTACGGCAGTTTCATCAGCCAATGTTCTTCCGAGATTAAGATTTTAAGTCGGAAAATTGAAGGGATCAATACTAAAATAACCAGACAAAAATTGTCGGTTATTTTAAATAATATATATATTAATATACATTTAATCGATTTATAATCAATAGTTCATAATTATTGATTCGCAAATTGTACTTAAAACTATAATATATCTCTAAGTATGCCATTGCAGCTCGACATATTCGCTGCTTCCTTGAGACGTCTTACTCTTTAAATTTCTACTTTGTACATGATATATACTTTTTCTACTAGGGCATATGTTTGTATTTTTACCCTCTTGCTTTAGTCTGCTATATTTGACTTTTCAATATATAAATGCATCACGTAGTGCTTCAGTATCTTATTGTATTCATACTTCAAAAGTATAATCTCTCATCTAGACACGGGTTACATTTGTGATTGAAGCTGTTGGGGGTGTTTCACTTGCACATGGCCGACCTAGAAACTTGAAGTGTAAAATTACTTTTCCACACTGACTAATAGTATTTCGACAGAGCCGTTTGATTTTATGTTACAATTACTCTCAAACGGACAGTCATTTTTTATTATATAATTAGACCTGTTGGTAGTTTTCGTTTTGTTTATTGTCTTGAGATTACGTACATGTAGTATGTTGTTTATATTCTCGGTGCATGAATAACTGATATTAATTATTTTTCTGTTAATAGTTTATAGTTTAATAGCGAAATATTTTTCAACTAGGATTAAGAACACTTTTCCAAGATAAATATCTGATAGTGAATAACACGTTCTAATTAAATGAGATAGTATTTTTACTAGCTGTACGCTTGATCTGTTATTTTGTTTAACGTGAACTATTTTGTCTGTATAACTACTTCTTACTGGCGCTTATTCGCCATTGATATTTACCAATTGAAGTTTACTAATCCGAGTAATATTATTTCATGTAGTTTTTTAACCCGACGACCATCGACCCCAACGTTGTGTTTCCGTGGCATTCTTCTTGTCTTCATTGTCTAGCCGAGTCGTCTATCCACTGACGAATCGTCGAGGGCACAGCACTGGTCCACAAGTTAAATATCAGAAACACAACTCTCGAGAAAGAACACAAACACATATACGTTGTGTATAATTTAGTTTGAATTATGGGTGTCTGTGACACCGTCGCAGAGTGTCGAGCCCCCCATTGTCGTTGCTCAAGTCGTCAGCTTATCTCATCGTTTTCCCGGTCCGATTTGCTCTCTGAGGAGGTTCGATTCTAACAGCCCGGCTTCTCTCCGAATCCCAAACTCGTTAATTTTTTGTCATAAACCTTACTGTCGTCAAACTGTCGTAAAACTAACCTACCTTACTGTAGTCAGATGTCGTAAACCACTGTCACTCTTTAATGTCGTGTCCGGTATTCTTTTCTTAGTCACCTGTCTGAACAATAGAAACTAACCACCCCCGCATTTATTTTTGTCTCTGTCGATGAGTAACTTCTTATCCTCGCGCCCTTCATTGTATCACTATTGGTTTTTAAATTAAATGTTGCTATATATATATATATATATATATATATATATATATATATATATATATATATATATGTATGTGTGTGTGTGTGTTTGTGTTTTCTTGAGATTCAAGGAAATATCCGTGAATTTTACATAATTAAGTTAAGTGGTGATCTATTTTCAAAAGATAAGGTATCTAAAATCTCTAGTTAATCTTTTAAGAGTATTCGATAAAATGGGTCCGTCTCTATTAGGCATGATTATTAATTCATCGTATTTTATGAACACACATAACTGGGGGTTTGATTTTGTTGAAAGTGTGTAAAATTATGATGCCCACTAGGTCGGTATTTACGCATAGATAAACCTTCACATCAAAGCATTTTACGTACTATCACTCATTTATACTCAATTTATCTCTGTTGTAATCAGAATTAATATACAAGACATTCTCTTCCCGCAATGTTCACGAAATTCATTGCATAGTTAATACTATTAATTACGAGTTATTTCTAAATATAGAGATAAAAAAACAATTATATCAAATTTCTAAAATGATGCTCTATGTTTATTGTTTAAGTTTCAGAACCATTCGATAGTATCGAAGGATTCTTTCCAAAGTTATTCTTTTTAAATGTACTTGACACTCGTGTATGAATAAAGTATTACCGCAGCTAACATGTGTTCAAATATTTTCATGAAGATCTAGAGAAATGATAACGCCGTTTACATTCATCCCTTTGGCTATCATGTGTGTGCTTATTCTCTTATGTAAATGAGTGCACTGCAGAAAAGACACATTTTGGAGAAAGTGACCCTAAGGCACTGCAAATGCTGAACTTACAATCGGATAACTCAAGCGTTTCGTATGTTTTGTTTATTTTCGTTTGTAACAGTCTTTCGCGTTTGCTACTATTCCTACTGCTACAGTCACAGATATGGATGTTGAATGTAATAACGAGACATCGACATTTGATACAACACTAGCAACGGTTAAGAAAACATTTCCACCTTAATTAAGGGCCATCAAATGCCAAACAAATAAACGATACTTATAAACACTAAATACAGCAAAGTTATGTCGGCTGTAATAACAAACAAATTATAATTAACAACCACATCCAGAAATCCGCTTACATTAATCTCTGGAAAGACTCGCTATTGTTTATTCGGCTGTTGTTAAGGTTAGGGGTATTTGAGGTTGCGTTAATGACACTCTTGCAGGAAACTGTACATGAAAGAAGAAGGATGGACAGACACACACATAGGTTGAAGGACATGCTCGAGAGTGGAGAGGGATAGCGCTGAGTTACCCTCTCACAAAGGCAGAACATCAATAGGGCGATAATAAATAATTGCCCAGTTATATTTGGCTCCCTGTCGGTCATCTAGACAGAGGGACAGATGAGAGAGAAGAGAATTTTGTTAAAATAAGCGAGGTATTATTATACATTAAGTCTATTTTATGAGACATCTATGAATTGTTTTCTTCGGAAAATAACAAAAAGACAAAATCTCATCTAAAACGGAAACCTATAACCCCCGTTTTCTTTTAAGAACAAAAAATGCCCAAATCAACAAGAGATGGAATTTGTCAGTTTGAAGGACGACAATACAGCTCAACAATCGTCAAACGTAATCCATTAAAGCCTTTAAAATATTCGATAGAAAAAAACTGAACGACGAACCGACGCCATTATAAAAAATCTCACATGCGCACTCGAACCGAAGTAATGGATGCATTTCTTCACATCTTAAATATAAAAAAAATATTTTACCTCAACAGTTTTCTTTCCCGCTTCTTCTCCTTTTTTTTACTTATCGCAATGTTATTATTATTATTATTATTATTATTATTATTATTATTATTATTATTATTATTATTGTTGTTGTTGTTGTTGTTGTTGTTGTTGTTGTTATTATTATTATTATTATTATTATTATTATTATTATTATTATTATCAATTCAATGAGATTTCTTACACAGGTTATCATCAGAGATTATTCACTGATAGCAAATCGTGGATTAAGGTTAACGATTCATGAAAACGCGTTATTACATTTGTTTATTAGCAATAAATTTGAAACCGTCTGTATCACATCTCTTCAGTGCGGCTAGAGCAGTTAGGGCCTCAAGCCGGGATTAAAACTCAACCGTCGAGCTGACAGTCGGCGATCCTACCCCTGCGCTATCATACGACACTGACTGAATGTAAGTAATATCTCAATGTAAACATTGTCAAGTGCAGAGAGCTCGAATTTGTTTTACCTAATGAGCAATATATAGGCTGCTTATCTTGATAATGGCATTGGTGAATAGACCAAACGTTTCTGTGTAAGCTACTTACCATAGATATATTTTAATAAACTGATGATATCCGGCAGGAATCAGACATGAACGTGTATGTGTCTCTAACCTGCCATACTATATGGCATGCTTCTACAAAGCTGTACTCACCTATTGAGCACTACTGAAGTAAGTACTGGAATTTATATATGTAGTATTATATTACCGTATGATATTATATATGTATCTAAATGAATAATGTGTTTCTCTCTCTCTATCTCTCTCCTCTCTCTCTTTATATTTACACACACACAGAACACACAGACACAGACACAGGCACACACACATATATAAATATATATATATATATATATATATATATATAAATATATATATATATATATATATATATACATATCAGTCTTAATGGCTGTAATGTGTTACAATATTCCTTCGATCAAAGTCTGTTTTTTTTAAAATAAGTTCAAACCCAAAAGCATTATTGATATAAAGTTACGTGGCACCAGACTTCATTTATACGGCTCAATTCAAACGTTATCACCATTTTGTAGTTTGCTTTTTTGTTCTATGTGTTCACCTTTCGTATCCTTCCGGGGCCAACAGTCATTAGTGTCTCAATTCAAAACGCACAAGAGATTGTATTTTTTCACCATCATCTATGTGCATCGCTATTACCGCTGTAATATATCCTCCGCCATTTTTTCAGCTCTTCCAAAATCTCCTCTCGCATTAATCTCGTACTGTTCTTTTTTCTCGCGTGATTTCACTTCATCTCGTCGGTGTCTTATCATTTTCATTGTTTTTTGTCTCGTGTTAATACATTTTTTTCGATGTAGGATATCAACACGTTCTCATAAAATCATAGCAGTATATATTTTTTTCTTCTGCGATTCGTGTCTACAAAATTAGCGTTATCTTTTTGTACCATTCTATTTTATGGTGTAGGTTTCGCTGTCGTCTTAATGTTTTTTTCTGAAACCTTTTTACACAGTGTGAACGTGTGTCTCATTCTTTTACTTTCAGCTGAGATATTCACAGGACATTCCATTGTTCTACAATTTCTAATTCTATTTATCTGGCTTATCTCTCCATTAGACTACCAGATACTATATATATATATATATATATATATATGATTACGTATATGTATACGTTTATATATTTCTATCGATAGGATCAACTCCTAAACTAATCTACCTATTATTAAGACTTTTAGAAACAAAGTGCTAAATAGAATTATGGTTAATGTGGAAAATATTTAATTTAATGATAATTTATGCAAAGGCAACAGAGAAGAGTGGAGGCTGTTCGTGAAAATGTAGATACCTGCGATATTTTAACAATTTTACTGATACGTATTACACATCAATTAATAAATATTCCCCAAATTTCAGTTTCTTTAAAATATTTGAAAAGACATAATTTGGACACAACTTTCGGTTTTGAAAATTAATTATTTTAGATCTGCATAATAATTAGAAACAACTTCAGTAAGATTCCCTGAATTTTAATTTCTTCTTAAGACCACTTATGCTTACGCCTTAAATAAAAAAAAAATAGAAACAGCATATGTCTGTGCGCACAAAGCTCAATCGTTTACGCAGTCCCCAATAAACAAAGATATATCTGCTTTTATATTTTTTGGGTGGGGGGCGTAGTCTCACTTATAATGTAATTGTCAGTTTGGTCATCCATAGTGTTTTCATTTACTGATTTTCTCGGTTTTGTTTGCCTATGCTTTTATGTAGACCTAGCAGACTTAAATTCTAACCAATTATCTCCCATTTCTTTTCTGTAGTGCGTTGTACATACTCATTAGTTTCCTAGTTTTGTTTTTTGCATCCACGTACCGAAGTTCTACATTCGTCAATTTACAGACTCATCCGGAGTTTTTTCGTTAGTGTCTAGATGAATTTGTATCCTGTATTGTAGTTCCTGGATATTCCACTAAGTGACATCATGAGAATATCCCTGAAAAGATTCCACTCTATATTGATATCTCTGTCAGGTGTTGTAGTACAATTGTCACTTCCGCTTTATACGTTTCCATCCTTTCCCCCATGAAATTGAATATTTTCTAAGATGTTTGCAGCATTCATTTATTCCTGCTTGATAGATTTATTCGTAGGTTTTTTGTAGTCGATGCCTATCATGCCTATTTTTTTATTTCTGGAGTTTGCTTTCTTTCGGTATATTTTGGTCGACGTATAAAAGGTTAAACTTCTCTCGTTTTCCTTACCGACATCCTTTCAGTTGCTCGAGTAATATTCTGCAGCTGTTAAGAGAGTGGTTGATCGGTTCTCTGAATTGCGCCGTTCACAGGTTCTACATGGTTAGCAGGCAGATTATTTGCATGTAGATAGTTTGAACCATTATTATTATTATAATTATTATTATTATTATTATTATTATTATTATTATTATTATTATTATTATTATTATTTATTTATTATTATTTGTTATTAATATCATTATTATCATTATTATTATTATTATTATTATTATTATTATTATTATAATTATATTTTGTTTTTTGTATTCTAATAAATACTAATACATGTTACTTGTGATATTTGCTGGTTAAATGTATCATATAACAGTGTAGCTTCTTTCTTTTACACAACATCACAAGAACACAATGTACCGCTTTCCCACTGTAAATCTCCCGCTCTCTCTCTCTCGCTCTCTCTCTCTCTCTCTCTCTCTCTCTCTCTCTATATATATATATATATATATATATATAATTATTAATGACACTATATGTATTAGCATATACTATCAGTTCCTTTTACTTTGTAGTCTGCTTAAAAGATTCAGCTCAATGATTGTCAATTATTGATAACAGAGCAAATATAAGTCAGTTTATATTATATTCCAATAACCATAGTTTTATTTTATTCTTTTAATTTTTTCACATTTCCAAAAATACATAACATTTCTGTGAGATATATTTTTTACGGTCCGTTTCATTTGTCTTGTGCGAAACAACATTTTTAAGTCAATATCGTCTCTGCAACACTACAAAATCATCAGAAAAAATCACAATGAATAAACAGTCTTTGGATTAAAGTGTCTTGAAAAAATACACTATACAGTAGTTCATTTTTGGTGAAAACAAACTAATACGCCATTTTGAATTTTTCGTTCAAAGCTAGTACATCCTAAATATTGTGCGAACACTTATGAATCTTAATGCAGTAATATTTCTTAAAATAGTTAATAAGTTCTATAATTCATATATACAAATTCTAATTCACTTGAGGATAATTTTTCTTACTAAAGTTACATCAATGTCTATTTGGGTCATTTGGATACGAAACTCTTTAACTTCAACAGTTTACAGCTATTTTCATAATGTCAGCAGTCCATTTAAGCAACTATTAAAATGTTTATACTTCGGTGTTTTTGTGGAAGATATATAGTATTTATTAATAAATCGTTTCCATCAATACTAGGATAAGCTTAATTACACATCATTATTCACTTAAGTAGTAAGTTTCTAATTAAATGCGAAACTAAGGGGGGGGGGAATTTGTCACTCAACACGAATATATATTACAGTTACCTAGACATGATTGCAAAATACCGAAGGGAGCTATTAAATATTTAATTATTTATTTTATTTCTTAAAGTATAATTAGGATTCAAAATTAGTTTTTTACGGACATTTATACTTAAAGTTAATCATGATAACGTTTTAAATCTAATTAGCATCATCATGTGAATACCGACAAGCACCAATGTCAATATTAGGTCCCACTTTTATTTCATGCTTATTTTTAATATTAGGTCGTGTGCATTCTATTATTTATTTATTAATATGTCTATTAATATACATATACGAATATGTTAAGTATTTATTAATAAATTGTTTCCATCAATACTAAGATAAGCTTAATCGCCCCAAAAATGTTCACTCAAGTAGTAAGTTTCTATTAAATGCGAAACTAAGGGGGCGATTTGTAACTCACAACGAATATATCATATAGTTACCTAGACATGATTCAAAATACCGAAGGGAGCTATGAATATTTATTTATTTTATTTTATTTTATTATAAAATTATGTTTAAATACCTCATTTTAAAGTATTAGGAGAATTCAAAGATAGTTTTAAGGACTTTTTATAGTTAAAGTTAATCGTGATTACGTTTTAAATCTAATTCGCATTATTATGTGAATACCGACAAGCACCAATGTCAATTTTCAGGTCCCACTTTAATTTCATGCTTATATTTAATATTAGGTTGTGTGCATTCTTTAATTTATTTATTAATACGTCTATTAATATACATATACGAATATGTTAGTATTTATTAATAAATCGTTTCCATCAATACTAAGATAAGCTTAATCACCCAGAATTCTTTACTCGAGTAGTAACCCTCTATTAAATGCGAAACACTAGGGGGAATTGTCACTCGCAACGAAGACATTTTATATAGTTACCTAGACATGGTTCCAAATATCGAAGGGAGCTATTAAATATTTATTTATTTATTTTATTTTATTTTTTGTGATATGATTTATAAATACCTTATTATTAAGTATTATGAGGATTCAAAAGTAGTTTAAGGACATTTATACTTGAAGTTAATCGTGATTACGTTTTAAATCTAATTCGCATTATCATGTGAATACCGACAAGCACCAATGTCAATATCAGGTCCCATTTAATTGTATACTTATATTTTATATTAGGTTGTGTGCATTCTTTAATTTATTTATTAATATGCTCATTAATATACATACACTGAGAGATCGGAACGCAAAACGCGACAAGCGGCATTTTCAAAATTCTTAAACTGTCCCTACAAAAATGGTTGTATTTCAACACACGACGACACCGGTAAATCATGTGTTAAATAATATGATACCGAATAGTTTATTATGATTTACATTTAAATAAGCTTTCATTCGAAGTCCAGTTTTATATATTCGTATTTTTTATTGTTTAAGGTCTCAATTTAAACGAATTGAAACTATTGCGCTCAGCGTCCGAACCTCCCACACGCACATATACATGCATACACACACACACACACACATATATATATATATATATATATATATATATATATATATATATATATATATATATTTACATCCCAATACACGCACATATATATGCACACACAATACATACATATATATATATATATATATATATATATATATATATGTACATTTTATTTATTAAAAAAAAAGCTTTAACTTTTTTATATATTTTCCTATTGAACATTTATTTGGCATTATATTTAAAATGATTATTGTATCATTAGATTTTTCACCTTCCAAAAAAAAATCCTATTTACTAGTTACCATTTTCTCACTAATTAATACAGATGAAAAGCAAAATGAAAAAAGTTTCTTCTGATGCTCTCATAATCTGGCCCTCTTACCATTTTATTATAAGCTAGATATACGCTTAATTGCTTCGCTCATTTTAGTTATGAGTGATGGGTTCTATATCTAAATGTTTTATATTGAGGTATTAGTACTCTGTCATCTACTATTAGGTTTATGGTGTCTATTGTCAAGATAGTCTCATAATATTCCTATATCTTAGATATGTGCATATTCATGTTGATAAAAGGGTTACTACCACAGGTATTTTATATGGGTCTGTAGCGGGATAGGATATATGCGGTTCTATGTAGACAGTTCTGAATCACTTCCTGTCTTTTATTTAATAAATTTTCTTTAGACATATCAATATTGTAGGATTCCAAAATACAGAGGTTATATCTCTTAGATTTGTTAGATCTATATTTCCCTGCTCTACCTAGTATATACAATTTTAGGCTGTATTGTATGTTTTTACTGTTTAGTTCTCTTACAGGTTTAGCTAAAGTTATAAGGACGTCTTTCAATTTGTATTAGGTTCTTTGAAAAAGTGTATATGGTTTCTAAATCTGTCCTTGAAACTACAGCCCGTACAAAATATATCTCACAGAAATGTTATGTTTTTTGGAAATGTGAAAAAATAAAAATAATAAAATAAAACCATGGTTATTGGAATATAATATGAACGGACTTATGTATATATATATATATATATATATATATATATATATATATATATATATAGTAAGCTATGAAAATATATTTATGGCAATTAAGCTACACAGTGGCCCCCGCGTTTCATCCCCGAGGGAAACTTCTGGCTAAAGGCATTTCAGCCCGAAGATTCCCCCCGGGGATGAAACGCGGGAGCCTCTGTGTAGCTTAATTGCCTTGAATATATTTTCATAGATTACTACCTAGCTCTACTTACGTATCGAGCACTGTTGAAGTAAATACCGAAAATAGATACATAAAAAAAGTATATCTCCTTATAAAATGTAATGTGGATACATGATATATATATATATATATATATATATATATATATATATATATATATATTTATATGGACAGAAAGAGAGAGAACGAGTAAATAAAAACTAGAGAGGGAGAGTGTTTTAGATCCATTTTTGGCTCAGATGACACTTATAGATTTCTGATATGCGTGGTTTCCATTAACCTTTTTAAATACTGAGGTCAAATGTCAGAGTCTCTGCAATTTTCGTTCCCGAATGCGAAAATTAAGAGTAGAAAAACATAAATGGCAGACCGCACTACGCCAAGAATGAGTTCCATAGAAAGATTTTATCATTGTTGGGCCTTTTTTGGGATTTATTTAATATATTTGCTACTACGAGTTTTGTTTCCTTTGTTCATTTTTTGTGAATTTTAATATCGGTTCGTCGACAAAATATTTATTATTTTTTGCAGTCGATCGTTGTTCCGTTAATATATCAGTCTTTATTATTAGTTGGATTTTAGAAATCTGTAAGCAGTAGTAAGATTGTCTCTTTAGAGTTGATATTTAACTAAGTAGCTATGTCGCCTCACTATCGCTTCGCATATTTCGCTATTTAACTAGTTTAAATATTAATTAAAAATAATAAACATTTCATTCAAAACTTTGTTGTAAATGCGCAACTGAATTTTTTTTTTACTTATTCATAGAGATAAAAACACATTAACATTTTGGTAATTTCGACATACATTTATTTATCTTTCAATGTAAACGTAAAGAAATGAAAAGAAAGAAATCAATTTGTCTTTACACTTACAATTTAGAAATAGATCGCAACTCATTGAACATCAAGTCCGTCCCTCTAAAAAAATAAATATTTGAACACAAATGCTAAATAGTTGTCCATGAAAAAATCAATATTGCGAGAGATCACTATTTGCTATATTAAAATCAAAATAATGATTGAATTAAAATACAATAACAAAAAAGTTACTTAATAAAATGTGTTTGTTTTTATACGAACATGCAAACGAGTTTACCTTACGACTAATATCGCAGTATATAAAGCTGATGGTGCGTCTATTGTGTACAATTGAATATACTCTAAAGGGGCGTATTGACCTCACTGTTTTTGCCATAAATCCGCCAAACTTTCGCATGTACTCATGTAAACAGTCAGTTTAGCTATGCACAAAAGTAGTGCCCCTCATTTCAAACAGTTTAAAGGGTTTTTCTTTAATCTAATTCCTTTCATCTTATATGTAATTTAAGTCAGAATATCCCCTAATTGCATTAACGGTTCAACTCGGTAAACAATAGTTTCATATAAAAATATGATTCTTATGCTGTCTAGTTGCTGATTTTTACGCGATTTTAGAAGAAAAATAACAGGTTCGTTCGCATTCGAAGATTTTTACTTTTTATCCGTTTGGTTGTTTTCTTTTAGCTTACTAATATTAACGCCGGGTAATGAGTGACTAACTAGCCGCTCATAATACCTATTAAACTTTTGACTGATAACATAGTAAGACAAATACGGTCGAAAGTTCATTACGTGCAAAATATTTTGTATAACACTCTCCGTTTTCTCACTTTAAATCAATCGCCACATCAACAGCATGTACAAGGCTTGTAAAAAGTATTTCCAACCTTGTGTTTTCCAATTCCAAATAATACACACGCATACACTATCTTCATTTTCGTGTGGTGTTTAAAATGCAAGGGACGTTTTGTTATGTATATTTAATATACATAACAAAATGTCCCTTACATTTTAAACTAAACAAATATAGAAAATGACGCACTAGTTGCCACCATTATTTGTTCCACATGCGTTCTGAGAGTTTTGTCTAATTTACCAGACGCAGCTCTTAGGATACTTGATGTGTGATCATTTGAATCCTTCAGTCTCCAAAGTGAGTTGAGTTGGATTCACAGCGCAAACCATTGTTTAATAGGAAATGGAACATGTAACCCATGTGGCATACCCCCTCTATACATTGCTGGGGGTCTATATTTGAGAGGCAAGAACGTGCACGCTACTTATCAGTTTTTCTTTCAAGGAGAGCCGGCACATTACTGTATACAGCGTTTGAAGACTCCGGCCGTGTATTTACCCTTAGGCCTCACCCCCAAAGATTGTCCCACGTAGTGGTATCGTCAGAAACAGCGGGTTTTTAGATCAAAGTCTTCATTAACGTTGATAACCTGTGTACCCAGACAGTCAGTCTTCATAAATCAATAGTTTTAAGGTGTCAGGTAAGCCAACTTGTCTGTTTCTATACGCAGTAGCAGTTCGACCGGGCTTAAATCTAAGCCACACGAGGAGGCTAGGATATTGACTTATTGATATTGACTGTTTTTGCCGACACACGCATCCATGGCAATTTAACAAAGAATTAGAGATTGGCTATGACAACCGTGTGTAGTACTGTGTTCCAATTTACTTCTGTTAGTCTTACTAGTATTTTTATTATTACTTATACTAAAAATAAATATCTGCATTCACGATTCCTTCTAAATAAACACACACACCATACGAAATTTAAGTGCTAAAAATGAAAATTATTTTTTACATTGTGAGAGGCTGAGGAAAAACTGATGAGGAGCATAACAGAACGCAAACTCCTATTGTAAGAGTACGGGAAGTTCTGGAATGTTAAGGATGTTGGCGAGAAATCGCGTGTACTGAATAGTGGGTTGAAGAGAATTTTCTTCAAATATCTCTTCAACTTAAGCTACACATAACGGATTGAGAAGTACAATGTACCAAACAATTAAAGTAACACATTAATTGGATAGATCCAGACAGATTACGTATCGCAATACTACCTTTAATGTTCGCCTATTAGAAGTCAATAAAATACTGTATTGTGAAATGGACAAACCTTTTCCCTGGACACGCCCAGATATGTCCACTATTTTTTCTGTACCTTACGATACCTACATATCAATAGAATACCAATACATATCAATACAAAAAATGTAATATAAAATGTGGAGTACTGTGTTTTCAGTCTGCTGCACATTCAATGTTCCATCTGTTATTTGTCATAACAAAAGAGTTTTTACTGTACGTTACGTAATAGTTAAAGAATGGGTATTAATATAAATGTGTATGTATTTTTGCTGTTGTGATAGAAAGCCGGTTTAATTTCAATATGAGTCTGTTTCACTTTTATGAGGGTCTGTTCATCTTCATGAAATATTGTTACTTACTTTACACACAGATATTGGGATGCCAATTACACAGAGAATATCACATTGTGATCTCACTTTAAGAGTGATGCAACACAGTTGCGGGAATTCGTTACATCAAATGTTGTGTTACTTGTTCATATGAGTGAGCATCAACACCATGCTTTTCTTGTATCTGTTTGACAAACAAGTTTTTCAACTTTTCAGTCTCATTATTTCTCTGTTTTAAATAATTCGGGCGTGAAATTATTTGCAAAACACACCTTAAAACGACTTACCATATGAAGTTTTTCCTATATATTCTATTTATTATTTTGGTCACTGCTGTTAAAGTCACGGTAGCAGAAGTATTTCACATTTATTGCCACACAATGGTTGTTTTTGTTCAAGAGGAGTGGTGTATTTTCATTTTCTCAAGTTCATTTTACATTAACAGCCTTTATTATTAAACATCTTACGATCTTTTCTCTGTTATATTTTGCCAGACACTCTGCACACTATAGTTAATACTTTTTGGCAGCAAATACAAACAACTGGTAGAAAATGCTTTGATCTAATGGTCAAAGTCGGGTGATTAAAATTGGCACAAAAAAGCCGTTTTTTTAGCTGGTGGCTCATCTTTATCGCGAAAAACTACATCCTGGTAAAAAAACGTGGGTTTAAATAGCGATGAATCAGATTTAACCTCCGGTTTATTCACAAAGTTCCAATTATTCGCGAACCCATTAAACCATATGGATCAATAATTGTTCTTCTCTTGTTATCTTGAGATACAGACCGTATAAAAATATATTCATTTAGTATATTTTAAGTTAGTAACCTACGTACACACAAAAAAAGATAACAACATTTCAACAAATTAAAAAAATAATATCCAACCATTATTTGATAAATATAGAACATTAGATGAAACTATACACAATTATTTTTCATAGTCTCAAAATATCTAGTATTTAATTTATGTGTAAAAAGGAAGAACATTTGATGTCCGTTGTTTACATTCTACAATCAGTCGTTTGGCGAATCATCATGAATCCAAGTATGAATGTTTGTAAAGTCATGCATTACGCTTATTATTAAAAGTAGCAGATATATACAATGTACAATGACTTAATTTACTGATATGTAACCACTTATCAAGGGTAAGAGCTATTTAAGGATCAGGATAAGCGTAATGAATACATTGTAAGTTAAAACACCACTAATACTATGTTGGGATTGAACATTATGAATGAAAAGAATAATATTTTGTTATTTATGAGGAGGGTTTATTAGCAGGTATCTATTGACATTCCATGATAAATACCAGTATACTGAAATCATATGCCCTTAATAGGGTAAAGATGAACATTCATATACACTAAATGTACAAAAGCAAGGAAATTCCCAAATGTTTACATTTTATTGTCATTAAGGGTATGCGAGCACAACAGGGCTATGTATTTTACTTGTAGGAATTTTTCTTCAACGCACCTCACACACTTCATCCACTCATGCATAGATATTTATACTGTAGTGATGTGATAATGAAATGGTTTGGTTGATATGTAGTCATACCCTTAATGACAATAAAAGTGTAAAAATTTGGGAATGTCCTTCCTTTTGTACATTTAGTGTATATGAATTTTCATCTTAACCCTATTAAGGGCATATGATTTTAGTATACTGGCATTTATGATGGACTGCCACTACTTTTGTAAAGACTATGCCTCAAGACAATGGTAATGTTTAAGGTTTTTTTGAATTTTCTGGAAAACTAAGGTATATGGTAAACTGAAACTAAAATGCCATCAACTAGACCCTAGAACCTCTATATCTGCCAAAAATCAGCTGAATCCATCAAATAGTTGATGAGATACAGGGTGGAACACACGTACGTACGTACGTACAAACGGATAACACAAAATAACTCCTGACCTTTCTGGATCTCTGGTTTGCCTTGACTAATGATGCTGAAATTCTACACACTTATAGAACTTATGAAATGAAAATGTTGTGCAACGTTTGAACTAATTTGGTTTATTGGTGGTTGAGTTATGACTGATCAAAGAAATGAGATTTCTTGCATAGGTCGTTTCTGAAGTATATTGAGGGATAGAGCGCTATCGCTTCTCCCTTGATTAGAATTGAAGTCAACTTGTAACATATAGGAACTGATCCACCTAGTACCGTGGCACCGTGTTTCATTGAAAACATTTTCTTGGAAAGAATCTCCGCTTAAATAAACTTTGTTTGATGTTTGGTCCACGTATGTAAAAAGAAAATTCTTTGCAGTTGTACACTAGATTAGGAAGTCAATTTTGAACTATTTCAAGGGCTCAAGAAGTGCTCTAAGCGACACTTTCGCAGATGTGACAGAAGTACTCCACCTTAGAATATATTTGACTTTCGTAAAGGTAGGTGATTGCATCCAGAGTCGGTAGAAAGACCTAACTACATGTTCAGCTACTGAGTATGAATTTGAATATCGGCATACCATTTTAGATCTAATGTGAAAGTCAGTCCTGGGAGTTTATGAAAACAACAGGTTACTTTCTTTGAAGAAAGGGTTATTAATGTTAATTGGAGCGAAACTAAGTCATCTGAGCATTGGTAGTGAAAAAAAAGCTTGTTTTCGGAAGTCTTTAAAGTAACACGCCCTGTTCCCGTCATTGCACCATGTCTCCAAAATTATAAGTGATATACTTTGCAAGATTTTTATGACAAATTCACTTCTAAGATTTGCCATACACAGTTGTATAATATATTTAGAATCATTAAAAAAGGCACATTTGTAGTACAGGACCTAAATTATTAAATGAGGTTATTATTGTAGATAAACACACTCCGCTAAACACCCTCCCCAACGTATGCGATTCAACATGTTATGGCAATTACGTGTGACGATCCTGAAAATAAATTGACGACAAAAATAAAAAAACAAAAATAATTATTTTAGAATTTAGAGTTGTTTTTATGGAAGTCGCTCTAGACAAGGCATGAATCCACTTGATGCAAAGAGCTAAGAAATAGCATAGGAGAAGTGTTAGATTGTTGTATTCCGACCCAGAAAACAACAATTCTTCTCGCTTTGTCAGAAACATCGATCATGGAATGTGAGAACTAAAGGACAAAATAAGGGAAACGGGAATAACGATGCTGTCGAAAGTATGCCAAGGTCCACTTTCTACTGTCTAATACACATAAATTCAACGTGAAAAATGATGGCCACTCCATTGCCGAGCCAATCTAGCGTTTTAGTGCACTAAGCACTTTTTGCTACCAGACATAAAATTCGTTCTGAGGGCGAGGGGAGATTCGAATTTTTAGGTGATTGTGTGTTGTTTTACAATCTTGTTAATCGAACTTAAAGTTAGTGGTAGAAAAACTTACGTTACTGTCCAAAAATGGGAGATAAGTATACGTTACATTAATATACGAAAGTGGTCTTACACTAAACATTCTGAAATAGTGTTTTGTTTGTATTTTCTTCTTTTCACCCAGTTTGTCAGGGTGTTAATACCTACTCGCTTAAATAAGTAGATTTTAATTTGGTGGTGGTGGTGGTGGTGGTGTGTGTGTGTGTGTGTGTATGTGTGTGTGTGTGTGTGTGTGTTGTGGGTAGCGTAGGGTGTGAATGTAAATATTTAATAAATTTAAAATACATGAAAGCATTGTGATAATGTACATTTCCGATCGGCTACACGCTAGTTTTTCTTTACAATTGCGGGTTCCTAAAGCAGACGACACATTTTCAGATACACTTACGATTGTGTTTAAAACAAAGAACAAAGTTAGCGTTTCTCTCTCTAGACACTCGATAATGTATACCTTTCTAATCCACAAAACATACAAAAAATTAAATAAACAGAAAAGCATATAGAATGTTATTGTATAAATAAACAATGCTATATATCTAATGAAATTGGTAATACGTATCAATAAAAAGCATACCATTACAACAACATTTCGTATTCATGCCCTCTCTGCAAACGATCTAAATGTGTATATTGTAAGCGGAAATATGCACTAAAACATTTGTTTTCTCTTTGCTTACTTCATATTCCTGTTTTGCTGGATGAAGCCATCTCAATTCATAACATATACTACGATGTTCGTGATTGGTAAAGTATCACCACTCAATGAACATGTATTCTGATCAGTTCCCTTTTTATATGAATCCACTTTAAAATTCAGCACTATGAAATAAAAATTAAAATAATCATATAATGCGCCAAAATCTTGCATGCGAAAAGTTTATTAATGTTTCTTATAATGTTATGACTATTATCGAAAAGATGCTCATCCTTGTTGAATCGCAGTACAAGTCGTAATTTTCCTCTTGTGATACCGGAGAAGTAGGGTGCGGTTTCAGCGTTTAAGTTTATCAAAGCATTAAAGTGTCAACGTGACTCGACCACGAGTAACTTTAAAACATTATAAGCAATTTACAACCTGTGATAAAAGTTTATGAAAAATAATAGATTGTGTCAAAAAAACCTGCTTTAGTCTTATCAAACACTTTATGTGTATAAAAAATTTGGAATTTGTTTTGTAACAAGATAATTGTTGATTTTTCTTTTTGTTGTTAGAATCAAATATATTATATAATTACCCTTTGAGTATTTCAATTTTTGTAGTTGGAATTTTATGCATATTCTTCTAGTAAGTGAATTAATTTAACGTTAGTTGGTTGGTTTCTCTTATAATGTATAGTTAGCCTCTTTGGATCATTTCATGTCCAATAGAGTAATTTTCGAAATAGTCTAATTTATTTTTTAATATTTAGTAGAATCTATTTCGTATACGAATATTTTGATAAGTAGTTGATTTCTAGAAATATATACTTAAAATAAATACTCTACACTTGAGAAATGCTATTTAGACAATATATAGAACCCTGGCATTTGATAAGCTATCGATACAGAGGGAAGCTCGAACTACTAAAAACTAAAGGATGACTGCACACTCCCATAACTACCAGATCTCAGACGGAGTAATAGATGAAGGTGTATTTCATATAAACGATGACTTAGTGTCTCTATCTATATATATATATAGAGAGAGAGAGAGAGTGTGTGTGTGTGCATGTGTGTGAGAGTAGCTGATAGTGTTTACAAATAAGGAACATATATTTTAAGTAAGACTATTGATTTCAGAATGCATTGATGGATAATGGCCAATAAATTGCCTAACTGGGAGTTTGGCAGTTTGATGATGTGCCTTAGATGAATGCTGTTTAATTTGTAGATGGAACTCTGACTGAGTAGACCATGTAGTAATTCTAATACAGTCGGTACTCCAAAGCTTCTGGCACTTTAAGATCATATCGCGAAACGTTAAAAATCACTTCATACCATTGGTAAATCTAATAAAGTATTACGCGATAATAGAAAAAATATCAATCGTAATTGCTGTCATGTCATTATCTCTTTCACCATCTTTCTTTCTATATGATATGTTACAAGTAGTTAAGAAACAGAATGACTACCGAAAATGCGCCATTTTGTTCTTGGTGGATTTACTCAAGATATATAATTACTTTGATTAAATAAGAATCTTAATTACTTCTATGATTTTATCATTTAAGCCCATTTTTTTCATGATATTTCACAAGTCGTTGAGTGAATTTGTTGAATAAAAATGAACTTAGTAGTCTTCACTTAGTAACTTTAAATAAGAATTATATTCAATCATATGAATATTAGTTTATGTAATGTTAGATTTATTTTGACTATTTCCTTTTTACACGACATGGTAAGACTCGTTTTTAATGAATCAATTCATGAAATAAAAAATGCACTAAAGTTTTTGTGGTAGATAAATTTAGTTAAACACATAAATATATATGTTAGAATCGACGGAAAATGATTGTTATTGAAAGAGGGAGTTTAAACAAGTGTTCTTAATTCGGAAAATAATGTTAAAAGAAATTCAATGTTTTCCTGAGTTATGAATACATTAAAAAGGCCTCGAAGTGTTGATATGAAATGTGTTATTAACACATATATGTGTATGCTTTTTATAAGTAGTTCACCGCAAAAATAACAAAAAAATAAATAGACAGTATGAGCCTATATCCACGCCATGTAAATAGTTTGTACAATGATAGATTCTTTCGTCAGACTTGTAATCGCAGTCCCCTTACCGTTACATTTTCCTCGACCGTATCAACATGTAGACATTTAAATGTAATGGAAACAAACAACACAATCCACAGTTATTTACCTAGGTGCCCCTCTGAATTTGGCTGCTACCACAGTAGCCGCTTACGCTTTTACGTGTGATTAAAAGTACAATTAATAATAAACTAAAAACGAAAGCTATCAGACAAAATTGCATGTGTCTGCGCGTTTTTTGTGTTTCTCGACTGTACATAAATTTGAAAAATGATATATTTTTATGTACTCTAAATATAAAAGGCTTGCTGCTCTGGTACCCCCACGACGTAAATTCACTAGACCAACACGACCCTCTGCCAAAATCCCATACATTAACCGTGGAGGTCCCCAGATGCCGAAGAGCTTTTTAATCCAAAAGCTTATTTTCTCGTGCCGCTGAACTCTGGAACTCCCTTCATGCTCCCTGTATCTCTAATGGTAGTGATATGCAGAAATATAAAACTAATGTAAACAGACATCTCGCTGCGCAGCTCCCAATTTAGGTTGACTCCCCCCCCCCCACAAAAAAAAACACTTTCACCCTTTTTCTCAGTAGCCCCTTACGTCTACAGTGGCGGCTGCCTTGTTTGGGGTGAACTATGTGGAAAACAAAATTATGAAAGTAATAAATAAAATGATAAAAATAAAAATACCCTTTACAACATCCTATTTATAATAATGCGAATCATGACACAATACTTATTAATTGAACGTACACTATTTATTTTTGTATCTACTAACGAGTCACTGCTTATGAAGTCCACAATGCCACACGAAGACAAGAGTTAATAGGTTTGTCAGGTGGAGAGTTATACAACAACATGAAGATTGGTAATGATAGTGGAAATTGTTTGGAATTTGATTATTTAAAAGGTCAGCTTAACATTGGACTTGAAAACAACCACGTTGTAATCAGCTGGGATGCAGACTCGTAGAATTGTGTTCGAAAAACCAGTACTTCTCGGAAATAAACTGTACTCATACTATGTCCGCTTCGCTTCGCTTGGTTACACAGAAGAAGAAAGTAAAACTATTTACAGTGATTGTTACTAGACGATTATTTTTGTGAATGTTTTACAGGGAAATCCATAGATTGGGCTTATGCGAACATCTACTATGGAAATAACGATAGAGTAGAACAGACTAAGACCCTATATGTTAAGTAAAGGCTGTTGGTGGAAAAGGAAACCCACACCAGATTTTGAAGTTTTTTTTGTATCGTTGTGCGTATTGCTCGCCTATACGCAGCTTTGATAAATACACATTGAACTATTTTCAAAAATGTATTATTAAACGGATATTTATTGATATGAAAAATAAACAAACAATTTATTCTTATTCTATCTTATTTTTTGTTTAATATTACTATATATTTGATATATTTTCTTATAAAAGCCTTCCGATCGTTTATATGTCTCCCGTCAAGCAACACCGGGTAATACAACTGTTAAAAGTATTCCATGTTCTGATGAATTTAATTAAATTATATGAAATAATGCATTAAACTGAGATATCATTTACTTATATGACGCATTTGCAGTACTATTCCATGGAGGTTCATAAAGAAAATGTTAAAACAAGGGGAATGGTTTTCTCTAAGGTGTTCCTCTACAACGAGCTTGTTATTTTTTCCTTGAATTTCTGTAAGACGTGGTGCTAAAGGCTTTGTTAATTTAAAAAATAATCGCCAGAGAAAGAAAGAAAGAAAGAAAGAAAAGTTACCGTAAGAGCAGGAGAGAACTTCTCTGAAACACGTTAACACGGGATTACTTATCTTCATGCTACACCAGGTCCGTCTTCAATATTCATGTAGACAAACATTTGCATAATTTATCTTGATAAGTAATCAAATTGTGTTAATTCCATTCACCCTTTTCAATCCTCTCATGGTATTCCTAATAATTCAAATAACAATCTATACATCTCATTTAATGTTTTTTGTCATTGAACAGTTGTGACTAATTAGTTAACAAACTTCGTATCGTAATAGTCCTTTAGTGAATGTAAATTAACAAACTCCTATTTTAATACTTTGCGATGCATCATATAGAGAGGAAAGATAAATGTCTCTTACTACTCTTTTCTAGATGTGCTGCTGGGATTATAAAAGTATTTTAGTAATATACAAAATAAATAAAATAAATGCATCCTTTATCGCTAAAGTTAATAAGGAAATGCGATAAATTAGATTAAGTATGACTAATTATTATGTTTGCACAATCCTCATTAGTATGTGCAATCATTGAAGCAGTTTAGCAATACAATAATTAGTAGATAAACACGCGACATAGTTTCTTGGTAAAACGAGTTGAGGAATAGAGATCATTTGGTGAGATGCGAAACTTGATTAATGCAATTATATTTTTATTTTGAAAAAATAATTTATCTCCAATATTCAATTAACAGTAAGGCAATAGGATATTCGTTGCATAAAAATGCACTAAGCAGTCATTCCTTGGTATTTTATTTTATTATAGAATTATGTTGGATACTCGTGACTATGTGGGTATATTATTTTTTTTAATATTCTGCAGATGTGTAGGACCGATCGGGGTTTATTTTAACTAACAACATACAGGCGACTATTCGGCTAAAGAGGCTCTACCCTAGGATCGAATTGTTGACACGTTTAGCAATAGTTACGTTAAGCGGGCGATGGATATCGTATCGATCGGGGGTAGTTAGAAAATACATTTCTGATGGAGTAGGCGTGTTTTTATTTGGTTCAAACATGAACTGTAGGTTTTGTCTTTCATCCTAACTGAAGATCATGACTGAATACAAGATTGGTCTAGTGTAGTTTAGAAACTGGTCAGTCTGGTATTCATTTGATTTTCGAGTGAGTAGAATGAAACCGTTCTTTTTTTATGAAACTACGATCATGTACACCCTCGTAAATATAACTAGAATAGAACCTGGGCACCGAGACGCTGACCGGAGAAAAACAAGGCATGATTAAAATTACATTCGAATTTTTGATTCCTCATGAGTTAAGCAAACCAGCAATATTACTTGTAAAAAAATAACATTTGATAACATTATTATTACTATTATGAGTAGATTATTAGTAGAGTATAAGTATATATTAAATATTTTTCGGTACTTGTACTGAACCACAGAACACTGATTTTTGCCGACGAAGAAATACGTAAAGAAACAAAAAAGATTAGGGAAAACGAACCGGCGTCAAAATCGAAACTAGGCGGTATTCAAACAGAAAGAAATTATGAAATATTTAAAGGAAGAAACCCACTAACCATATTTTTTTTTATGCCAAAAATATGTATTTTCGACGAAAAAATTATTAGAAACAACTTTTATTTCAAAATAAAGTTAATTACATTTGTTTTCGGTACGGATCCATCTTTTGAACGAGACAAAAACCAACCCCTTTTTAACCTTACTCTAACAAACCCTAACCTAAACCCTAACCTACTTTTATAGCCTGTGGTTACATTTATTTCTTGACTATTGGTTGTTTTGCTTCTTTATTTCTCCGTTAAAAATTCATGATGATCGCCAATTTACGATTTAATCAATTTACAATTTATTTTTTCGTATAATTTACTCGTCTACTGAGTATATAAGGGTTTCGGCCTCGTTTAGCTGTGTACGTAAACAGTTAGAAAAAGCCGGACGTCAAATCGGTTTTGTCTGATTCACAAGCTGAATAAATACTATTTTGGTCAACTTAGTAAATAAATATAATCAAGAAGATAAGATATGCACTGTAAATAGTCGTCAATACTTATCTTCTCTCTGACATGATATTTTATAAATATTTGTGTTGAATTCGTTGAACAAACTTAGCATTACTATTTTTCGTGGTGCATTTAATTACGAATAATAATTAGTAAGATTCAATACGAAACTTGGTTACTGCGAGGTTACTGGGTTACTTGAAACATAACACGCATGTCATCGTTGATAAACTCACAATCATTTCTGAAAACCAACAATATTGGATACTAATACACAACAATGTATGCATGACTTATCCACAACGTTTCCGCCATAAACATCAAACGCTCAGCATATAACACCATACCATGTTTTTAAATTCTAATTTTAACATTTAATAATATGCATTTTCTTAAGTATAACATACTCAGAATGTATTCGATAGTAGCGGCATAAGAACTATTACATTAATTTCAACATATTTCAGTAAATGTGTAATCTTTCATACCTTCGAGACACACCTACGACTTTCCCGGAACAAATGAGGACCAACTTTGACTGCTGCTCCAACACATTAAGCCCTGATTAACAACTTTAGTCTTATCTTTTTGATTTCTATAAAATTCGAGTAATAAATAAACAATAAAAAGAAGCGCAACGAACACCCCACAATGATGTTGTTATACATTAAATCCGAATGATATATTGTCATTTTATTTAATTAACCTGAGTAATGTAATTACAGAATATACATCATTATTACAGCGTATCTAAAAAACTCTAGGAGAATATATCATATCTTAAAGCGGATCTAAGGGTCTTTTAAATACAGTAAAAGGTCTCCCGTGTCAATGAAACCATTATCCATCTACGGAATTTGTGATGTATAGTTTTGAAACAAATAATTTATATTTCAGCTCTCGCAATTTGTATGAATACGATCGAAGAATTTTTTTTCAACGTTCCCTGACACGCACACTATATATATATATATATATATATATATATATATATATATATATATATATAGAAAGACAGAAAGAAAGAATGAAATATTAAGAGAGAGCGGTTATGAGGTACTTTAGAGAGATAGTGATAGACAGAGAGAAAGAGAAGGAGAGAAAGAGAACGGTGGTCGCTTCAGTTGCACAAGGATGTTGAAAATATGATGTAGGACCCTAAAGCTTTATTTTTGCAAAACAAAAACACAGGAATCCAATCTCTTATTTCCATTTCTGGCTCCACTATGAAAATAACTTCTCCATCTACCATGGAGTTTCATAAAGAAAATCCTAATACAAGGGGAATGGTTTTCTCTAAGATGTTCCTCTATTAAGAGCTTGTTATTTTTTCCTTGAATTTCTGTAAGACGTGGTGCTAAAGGCGCTGATGAAGAAACGTGTTTGAGTAGCTTTGTTTATTTTAAAAAATAAAATAAATTATTGCCAGAATGTTTTGGAAACGACCGTACGCCATACTAGACTTGATGGTCTAATTCTTGGAGCAATCGTAATTCATTAAATCCTCTTATATATATATATATATATATATATATATATATATATATATATATATATATATATATATATATATATATACTAGTCTACTTTTGGCACGTTGGTTCACAGCAACAAGCAATATTTGTTCAACTTAGTGATTATATAGAAGTAGAGATGTCTAATATTTTACGATCAAATTTATATACGTGTATACGGGGTACACAACATCACTATGTAAATAAGCTAGAAAGCGATAGTCACCGACGTTAAGACAAATTATGAAGTGGTTAACTCGATGCTAGAAATAGTGGCAGATAGCTCACAGAGAGTCGATTTGTTCCGTGTATTATAAATTACTGCTTATTAGAACAATCAAAGAGACTTTTTATAACGCTACTAAATATTAGAACTGGGTTATATTTTTGCATGTACGTTTGTGTTATGTAAACATATACACATCCTTAGAAAACAAACGTTTATTAAAACACATTTGTATGTGAGGCATTCCTGCTCGCAAAAAGGGGTTAATTGGATAATACACCATGTTAATTGACATAGTCAGGAGAGAGATCTTCTGTGTTCGAGTGTACAAACATATTACACTTTCATCCTAGTCCGAAGGTCATCAATACGATGTCATTTACGTTCATGAAAAACAATATAATTTAATTACTGTTTCATATACATTCCTCTGATGGTAAGAGTTCAGTCGAATGTGTCATTCGCACATCTTAATCTGTATTCTTTCATTCATATTTATAATTGCCCTATCTCGTATATTGAGCTTAAATCATTTCACTATAGGTTCGATTCTGTTAAATTATAATGTTGTTTGCCTATTTACTATATTAATATATAAATACACACACATCAACACCCACACCCACCCACACCCACACACACACACATATATATATATATATATATATATATATATATATATATATATATATATATATGTAGGTATATAGACATATAAATATATTGACTCAGAGACTGTAAATGTATGGCTATTACACATTTTCATGCCAACTATGTTGAGTGTACTAGTCAGAGATCAGAGGTAGTGATTTCCAACACGTTCCTTGCAATACTCGTAGTTAAAAATTGCATGTATTCAAAATTCTTAGACTCTGGCACAGGAAAACATTTATTAGAGAACAAGTTATGTGGCAATGTTTCCAGTAACGGAGCTTTTTTCTACTTTTCTGCAGCCGTACGGTCTCAAGGTCAATTACATTTTTAGAAATAGAAGCATGTAACGTCTACTGTGTATGTGTAGGCCAAAATAATATTTCCACATATATATATATTTATACACCCTTTCAAAACAAGAGTATGTATAATTAAAACCTAGTGTCATGACAATAACTTTTACCACAAGTTTCATCTTACTATATTCATTTTCATTACTGTAGATTAGTAGAACTATCTATCACATTTGTTAAAATCGAAGTGAGCTTTCTTCTAATTAACAACTACTGAAGATTTGGCAGATCTGTCAGCCTATTAAAGTGTGAAATATTACGTTTACACACTTATCACTATACAAATAGAAAAGCCGAAATTGTAATATATTTTGTTCTATCTACTCTTGTGCTAAGATCAAAGTGTAGTAGCTGTTCCGATGGATACTACACCCCATACTCGTGTTGTCTTGTCCTTCGGGGCTTGACTTACGCCGGTCAATGGGTCTGTCCTGTGCAGTTCTAGGAGGTCCATCCCCCCTGGCTTTGGCTCCCCTTATTGGGGAGGAGTAAGTGTATTGCTTACTGTCTGAGGCGCCGCTACCGGGGGATTCTGACGGGGCTGCCCAGGCAATGTTTAAATGGCAAGAGTGCTCACCTGTCGGGCGCTGACTTTTCAAACCCCACTTTCCCGACCCGACCTTGGGTCACCTCTTACTTGTGGGAGTAGGATAACTACTGGCTTTGTGCCTAACTCCCGGAGAGGAGTAAATCAATACTCTTTAAAACGGCCATCATTGGTGGACGCTATTACACCTAAGACACTTTCTAAGACCAATGCTGCAAACAAATAATATATTGGTTAGTCACGGATACCTAACGTCGTATTTCAGTGGGCAAGTATGATGAGAATTCAATCGTATGTATACATACATCGAATATATATATATATATATATATATATATATATATATATATATATATATATATATATAAACTACTCAGCACGTCTAAACGAGTTTTGTATTTGATTCCATCACTTGATTTCACTATTTTAAATGTTAATCTATGTGTTTTGAATATTTCGCATGATACCCTATTTATATAAAAAAGTTCTACTTGATATTCAAATATGAGCCCAGATAAAACTGCAGCATTGAAACATCTCACGCTTATGAAGTAACATATATATATATTGTCATAAGAATAACTGATCTCACTCAAGAAAATTCAAAAAGCCACAAGAGTTTTATGTATATATATATATATATATATATATATATATATATATACATATATATATATATATATATATATATATATATATGCATATATGTATATATATATATATGTATATATATATATGTATATATATATATATATATATGTATATATATATATATATGTGTGTATATATATATATATATATGTGTATATATATATATATATATATATATATATATATATATATATATATATATATATACTAGTAGAGTTACCTTACCAGGAAGGGTAACATTAAACCCGGAACAGAAGGTCTTGTATAACATTTATGTGTTCATACCAAGATTAAAATCAAAATATACTGCTACCAAACTTTCTGCATAGAATCCTTATTCCAATATTGATAAAAAATAATTACAATTATTTGAATTCTAGAAAGTGTATATTATTTAAGGCTGAAGCGTAATGGTGTTGAGAAGAAATCGATATACAGTGAATGTTACTTAAGTTGCGTCTAATGACTATTGATCTAATTTAGCGCTAATGAGAATGATGGATATTCAGATTGTAGGTAATTTCCAAAACTTTTTAAAATACAAGCAAGAAACTAAGCTTTACGGTATATTTATTAATTGATGTCTGATAACTATTCTTTATATGTTACAAATGGGTATCTAGATTTTTACGAAAAGATTGCATCTTTTATTGTTCACATCTGGATGAAACTAAACTAAACTAAATATTCTCCATATTACCCCTTTTACATATAGCAGCTGAATTTTGAAATTCATAATTAACGTAAGAGTGAATCCTATACATCGAACTCTATAAACATATACACATCCCTGACTCCATATATATAAAGATGTCAAATAAGTGACAGCTTATCATATGAATAACTTACTCTAGGTTGTTTTTACATTATTGCTTTAGATTTTGGCTGATGGTATAATTATTATGTATATATGCACCTACACTGCAAAGCATTATGGATAGAACTTCGATTAATAAAAGTATATATGCCGAGTAACGAGTATAAACTATTACTATATACTTGTATAAGGTCAAAGATGGAATTTAAGTAAGGAGCAGAGCTTATGAGATATTCGTTACTGCGTTGTAAGTGTTGCAGTCGTTTTTGAAATGAACTGCAAGGGAATATCTAACGCTTTTTAGGTCAGTATTGTTAAAGTGTTAGATTATATGATGCCAATGTGCAATTTAAAAATGGTAATAAAAAGAGCCGACATTAGTTCTATGGATTCATTTCTGTTTCTAAAAACAGTCATTGTTTCTCGAACACACACACACACACACACCCATATCTCTCTCTCTATATATATATATATGTAAAGGAGTAAGGCTACCAACATTTGTAGAATGTTATTTTCAACATTTATTTATTATTTTGTTGTTTTACCATTTTATAATTTTATATAACGCGTTTCAAGCGGTGGTCCGCTTTCATCAGATATGAAAATTGAAGAAGATTTTCATATCTGATGAAAGCGGACCACCGCTTGAAACGCGTTAAATAAAATTATAAAATGGTAAAACAACAAAATAATAAATAAATGTTGAAAAAAAAATTCTACAAATGTTGGTAGCCTTACTCCTTTACATATCTACTTTTCTCTCGTTGGAACTGCACTAATACTGCACTACCCTTTTTATATATATATACATATATATATATATATATATATATATATATATATATATATATATATATATATATATATGAAGGAATAACTATAGATAAACAAGATGTACGCATTATATGCTTTATTCTTAATAATATACAAAATACCACATCAAATTAATGCAAGCGTGTAAAATAAATGAATCTTCTTGACAAGGAATAATATCGCTGCAAGAAAATAGGATGACTGTTGCCATTATTAGAAGTGCACCTAATACATAGCTTGTTCTGCAGAGAATCGAGCCGCAGAATCAACTGCAACAATTATATATTTCGAATGACAGTATTGCAAAGAGCACCTCTCACAGAACACAAGAAAAAACAAAACAAAAGCGTGAACGTCAAGAAAAAGAGTCCATGATTTGAAGCAAAAGTAATCAGTCAGAGAGTTAGGGCCTAGAGCAAAAGCTGATGAGATATGTGAAATGATAATATCTCAGAAATGGCTGCACAATTCAATCGTTGGAATGCAGAACAAAAACAAGGGTTCGAAATCTTTGAATATACTCATCAAACCATCAGCTAATTAGTAGAATTACATATGAATAGAGGAGGACCGGGATAATGATTTTTATTACGTTGATGGTGTCTAAAAACAAAGGAAAACACGCAATAGGTTGATGACATGTGCTTTCATATATTTAAGAAATAAGTGAACTTTGGGTTTACTTTCAGAAGCCTCGTAACTCTCGCTGCCTGTATGTTGGTATTTAGTCTTCACATTCCATGAGCGATGTTTCTGACAACAAGGTAAATAATTGCTGTGTTCTTGTTCAGAATATATCTATCTGGCACTTATCGTTGACTAGTTGTTGACCTTGAAGTAGTACTTTATTAGCTCCTTATGCAAAGGGCTTCATACCTTGTCTGGAGTGATTTCCATTAAAAATATTCCCAAAGTGCTATTCAACATGTTTTAAAAAATGAATCTATTGAAGCTAATGTCATGGTGTCCATAATTCTACAACATATACTCAAAATATTCTACTTTGACACTGATTATACTAACAACATCATGAGATAAAGTAAACCTATTTTTTCAGATACTTACCCCTTAAACTTGTGCATTTTTCTTGAATGGGAATTGTAATTTCGTCAAGGCTTTTCAGTTCTGTATATTGAAACTCTCTATCGTTTAAAGTACTTCAAAGCCATAAGTCCCTCGACGTGAAGTCGGTGGATCAAGGCGGTTAACTTCCCTTGGACGCTTCCGAGATTACTTTCTCTTTTCCGAATGGTACTTACAAATATCGAATAAAATACTTGATTTTAACACTCATTACTTCAAGTGTTTGCCATACTAAGTTCTTTCTTATTACGGAATCCTGTATTTTTTATAACACAATAACTCAGTAAATAGGGCTTAGTTATGTCTATAGTCGCCAAGCAGTAAACTCTTTCAATCTAGCAAAGTATGATCATATGTTTATGCGATCACGCCTTCATACCGGGTTCCTTTGAAATGCAATAATATATTATCCTACCAAGCCTTGGAATTTTTACTTAACATAAAATTACCCGTTTCGTAGCACATGTTTTTAATCTCACACGTATACACAAGAGTCGGTATTCGGCTGTTTACAATATTTTTGATATGAGAAACCATCCACAAAGCATCGTCTATTCCATGGCAACTTTTTCCTACTTATCTAAGAACGTAAATGTCATAGTAAACATCGCACTGCAACCATAAGTGTACCGCCGCCATACGCTTTAGAACCACATGGTCAGTACCATAATTATTTTTCGTAATTAACATTAAGAATATCGGAAATATCCACCATCCATAATTACTTGAAATTCATGTCTTATCTTTGAGATTTACTATTCGGCAGCTTTCAATTATTGTATTAGAGTGCATACGGTTATTTGAGTCGATGAACATTGCTTATTTGTTTTATATTTATTTTCATCCGGACATAAATGATATAACATGTTACAACATTATTTGAAATCAAATTCGTGTTTAATTACTGTTGTGAAGTTGTCCCACAGTAAATAATAAATAAAGGAAGTCAAGTCGAGGGTTGGTTTAACAAGTGTATTAACAAAGTAAGAAACTGACTAGCTCTTGGCTCGAAAGTTACAAGACTGTGCTTTGTCTTCAGTGTCTCTGGTGACTCGCACTATTTATAGTGACAACCGGTGTAGTTTCTCCTGTGTAAGAACGGCCGGTGTAACACCCCCCTTTGAAAATATCCCCTCTGGGGGTTAAGAACGTTTTTGTTGTTTTTTTCGTTCGTGCTTATGATAAATTCGTCCACCTCTGCCTTACTCTTAATTTCATCAAGCGTTACTGGAAGTTCTCTTATTGTGTCACATAACGTATTTTTTACTTCAGCTTCCGCTTGAATGGCTGCTATCACCATATCCTCCAATGGTTCTGTCTGCTTAGGTATCAACCTTGATAACCCGTCTGCATGACCACATTTCTTAGATGGTACATACTCCATTTGAAAATTGTAGTTAAGAAGAATGGTACCCCATCTTTGGAGTCTATTCGCAGTGTGTTGTGCATGTACATATTTCCGGATATTTTGTTCTTCAGGTTCAATTTTTGTCAGTTTAATGGCTGTCTTTCTACCAGATTTTTTTCTACAACCTGATGCCTTATGTCTATTCTGGTGGCAGTTGTCACATTGTTTGAATATGTAGGGACACTCATTGTACCAATGGTTATCTCCACACCTCCAACACGGTCCAGGTGGATCTTTTCCATGTTTTTTTCTCTGGTTATTCATTGAAGTCAATTTTTTCTTCTGATGGATTTTTTTAATGTGCGACACTCCGTTTTCCTCTATGTCACGACTGTCCTGTTTCAACGCAACAAAACGTTCACAGTCTTCCGCTAAGTTTTGTATTGTAAGACATGGCTCAATTTCGAGTTTATTCAAAACACGACGTCTGATTTCAGAGTCTTTATTTAAGACCAGACCTTGCAAGAATATTAAACATTTAAAATTATCCGATGATAATTCCTCTAATTTAAAATCGTCGCAAAGTTTATTTACTATACTTGCATACGTAATGTAGTCGTCTTCCTCTCTTCTAGTGACATTCATACACTTATATCTCCTGTGAAAAAGAGAAGTTTTTGTAGAAACCAGTTCTGTTAGTAAAGTAACTGCCTCCTGGAAGTTCAACTCACTGGTCTTTTTTGGAAGGATAACATTCACGAACTTTGTATGCTCGGCAGCTCCTAATTTTCTTAGCAAGAATCTAACTTTTTTAGAGTATGTCCATGTACTGCAGTCCGATACAAAAATATCCTCATATCTTCTATAGAAGTGACCAAAGTGACATCGTCTTCTGGATTATAATTGAACATTTCGATAGCGCTTCACACAGCCGTCTGGGAGAATGCATTATGATTCTCGTTTGCTTTCGTTAACTGTGTTGCCTCCAGAAATTTTCTCTGTTCCTCCTGTGTTTTTATCAAGAGTTCTTCGAAGTGTATCTGCTGTTGTAGCAGTTTTTCTTGGAATCTTTCTTCTCGTGTTGTCGCCAGCTCTTATTGTTCAGCATGCATTTTTCTTTGGGCTTTTTGCTGTTCCAACAACTCTCTTTTTAATTTCTCCTCAATTCTAACTTGTTTTCTTTGAAGTTCCATTTGTTGTTCAACCTGCTGTCTTTGTAACGCAACATTTTGTTCCGTTTGGAATTTAAGTAATTGAAAAAGAGAATCTTTGAATTCAGTGTCCATCATTCACGAATTCAAATTATGCACCACACAATTTACACTTGTAAAAATAAATCAGTTTTCCCCACAACGTGCTTAATATAATTAGTTTGCTCAACTAATACACAAAACAAGAAATATATTAGTCCTTAATAAAAAAAATTCAATCCCAGTTCTTTTGTTTGAAAAATAAAACTAAGAAATCTTATTTTTTATTTTAAATATATGTGTACGTAGTTTTACAAAACCAAGTCCGTCGCTATAAGCCTAATAAGACTAGTTTTATGGGAAATCTTTTTAACCCCTTTTCATTTTGCAAAAATGCGACTTGCTTATTTAACAGTTCTTTGTTAGAAGCACAAATGACTTACGCGAATATATTTTTTTACTGTCCGTCCTTTGCTCTCGATAATTCTGTGGTAGACCGTTTTAATAAATAGTCAATCCGGATTTTGCTCAAGTATCAGATGTTGTCCTAATAATAACGACAAACTTACACAATATCTGTAATAGTTGACGCGGATAACATTTATCTTAACGAGTCAGTGAAACTTGAAGAGAAAAAAAATAAAGGTATCAGTGTATTCAATTATTTCAATAATTGAAAATGTCTTTCGCGTTTTTTAGTTTTCGATTTTTGGTAGCAAGTTTTGAATTAGTGTTTTTTTTTTTCGCTTAACTACTCAGTAGTTAATTTGCTGTTAATCCTTGCGAATCCAAATATCTGACTAAGATGTTGTTTTTTTCCCGTGAAGATCTTGCGAATCACTTTGCGTGATTTTTTTTTTTTGCAGTGAAATCGTTTCGATTCCTCGTCGCCAATCTGTTGTGAAGTTGTCCCACAGTAAATAATAAACAAAGGAAGTCGAGTCGAGGGTTGGTTTAACAAGTGTATTAACAAAGTAAGAAACTGACTAGCTCTTGGCTAGACAGTTACAAGACTGTGCTTTGTCTTCAGTGTCTCTGGTGACTCGCACTATTTATAGTGACATACGGTGTAGTTTCTCCTGGTTAAGAACGGCCGGTGTAACAATTACGTTGTTTTATTTCACCGTAAATACATAAGTTTGTCGTTAATTGTAAGTTCGTCGAAAAATCATCAAGAATCACATTAATTAGGAGAAAACGTGCTCCTAAAAGTTTGGAAAATCACTTGTATAAACCGATGATTGTTTGTTAATCAATGCCGATTTCTGTAATCTGGTGTTTGTTTTCTAATCATACAATAATCAATGCCGAATGTAATTTATATTGGGATGTGCAAAGTCCTGTTACATTAACTTATTTTGCACTCTCAGTATGATCTGAAATATATATATATATATATATATATATATATATATATATATATATATATACATAGAGAGAGAGAGAGAGAGAGAGAGATGAGTTTAAAGAGAATAAACAACTCTCACATTTGAGCTGTAAGCATACGAATTTATTTCGACTTACTATGTCTCATCAGATGCTTCATCAATCAGCTACATTTGAAAACTAAAGGTATTTTAAAAAGTATTACTGCTCTGTTTTACATTGAGCTCTTAAACTAATATTTTCTACAAACAATACTCAACTTGCACTAATAATATATAACTACCACAGAATCACATTAATAACAAAAATATTCCGATTCAAAACATCACTAGCAAATAATTACTGGCACCTTAAATAAGAAGGCCACTTGTGAGTAATCGAGTGGAACATATTAAGATGCGCCATGGCTTTCAGATATTTAGCCGACCCATGTAGATAACGTTTGAACCGGAAACAAGACATCATTAAAGAACTTATAAAAATATTAATCTGTAGGAGCGGATTAGCAACTAAATGGAACCACATAATATAGGTTGCTTAAGCGACGAGTAAAAAATACATATGAATTAATAATTATTTTAATCACCACGTATTAAAATAAAGTAAATTTTAATTTTACTCATTTAAAAATGGGGTGGGTATAAATGTCCCCTAAAAAAAGAGCGGTATCGAACTAAAGCCAGTCAGTTCTTTTATTTGAATGGAGTACAGTCATTGGTTAATGAAAATAATGACCCGATAGGGATAACAATAATGACATATTCGATTGGTTTGGTAGCTGGAGTAAAATCTACTTGCATATAAAAGCTATCCCAAACAATAAATCCACAGATTTAGTGTGATGATTTTATGCGGGAATGAAACATGGACACCCCTTTAGAGCTCATTTGCTATAAGTATATTTTCTACCACTACTAAGCTCTACTCATGTATTGAGCACTGTTGAAGTAAATACTGTTAATATATCACTTTATGATATATTTTTGCATATACACCATATATATATATATATATATATATATATATATATATATATATATATATATATATATATATATATATATATACCCATTATTTCTTTTAAAACTATGTATTAAATATTATGTACATTTGTCATGATTAAATTGATACCAAAAAGCCTATACAGTTTAGAAAATACCCTTAGAGTCCGCTTCACATTCAGCATCTTACATAATAAGGGCAATACGTAAATATACATTTCCCTTGTTTCGTAAAATGCTAAATATTTAAAGCGGATCTAAGGGTATTTCAAATATATTGAAAGGTCGCCCGAGTCAATGAAAGCATTATCCATCTACGGAATTTGTGATGTATAATTTTGAAATAAATAATTTGTATTTCAGCTCTCGCAATTTTTATGAATACGATCGAACACTTTTTTTTCAACGTTCCCTGACACGCACACTATATATAAATATATATATATATATATATATATATATATATATTTACACACACACACACACACACCCACCCACACACATACACACACACACACACACACACACACACACATATATATATATATATATATATATAGTTTCTTCAAATATCGTTTTATTCAAGAGTGTAAAATAAAAGAACAAGTTTAAAAGAGGGAGATGCTGAGCTGGATGAAGGCATAGGATGGAAACAGATATTGTGAAATTATTACACGCGTTAATATCAATCGAAATAGAATTTTAATATTCTCTGGCATCCAAAAATCAATACCAGTTTTTATTTGTATCCATTTTCCGTCCACAAACGCACGCCTTAAAAAGAATCAAACTGCAGAATAGGAATAACCGTTATAGAAAAATTTAGATGAAATAAATAAAACGCAATAGATATTTCATACCCGTCGATATATATAGGTGTTTCGTGTTTACAATAGGCTCTGTCCGTGCATCCCTCTGTTAGATTTAATTTTGAACTAGCAATTTTTTCTGTCACGCTTAAGTGTTTAATTGTATATTCATTGCTTGTGCACTTATAGATTTCAAGCATAGCGTTACTCTCTCAATCAAGTAAGCTTTAAATATAATTGTCGTTGGTTTACTAAGGTTACGTTTTAAATTTCAGTTTTATTTGTCTGTCACGCTTAAGTTAACATGCATATGTGTTGGTTTTCTTTAAATTTGAATTAACAGTTACTCGACACGGATTTAAGTTTGTCTGCTATCTTAAATTGTGTCGTGGCACGCTTAAATTTGAAATGACATTAGTGTAAGTATGTCATGCCTATCATGAAGTAGGCTTTTCGTTATCTTATAACATTTCAGTTTTTAATGGCGTTTAGTCGATGTGTGAAGCTTATTTTTAACAACTCTTGTTTTTTTCTGTCACGCTTTAATTTGAAATATAAATCATAGTTGTCTGTCACAAATAACGTATTGGGCGTTGTGCGTAAGCTTACGTTTGAAATCGAATTGTCGTGGGTATATAACGCTTAAATTTGAAATATAAGTCATAGTTTACTGTCACAAATAACGTATTGGGCGTTGTGCGTAAGCTTACTTTGAAATCGAATTGTCGTGGGTATATAACGTTTAAATTTGAAATAGAATTCGATTTAATCTGTGAGGTTTAAGTTTGCATCATCATTTTTGTTCATCCGTAACGCTATAATTTAACATAGTGTTAGTCGGTCTGTGAGGCTTAAGTTTGAAATAACATTGTCATTGGTCTGTTACAGTTCAGTTTGAAATATCATTTGCATTTCTCTACCACGATTACTATACATTGGTATTTCATGCATTTAAGTTTTCCTGTTTGCTTTATTTTTTAATTATATTTTCGTTGGTATGTCACGCTAAAGTTTGAAACATAATATGTTTTAATCAATGTAAGCTTGAAGTGGAATTTTCTGTGATCTGTCACGCTTAAGTTCAAAACGAAATTGCATCGGTCTGTCAGGCTAAGTTGGAAATAGTATTGTTTATGTTCTATATTGCTTCACTTTTATATGAAATTAGCCTTTGTCTGTCACGATTAAATTAGTCGTAGGCCTTTTACGAATTGACCTGTATCTGCTTGGTTCAGCTTATTATAAATATGTCATCCTCATGCTGCGTTCACATTTAAAATAGTATTTTATTTCGTATCTAACGTTCAAGATAAGAAAAATGTAATTCGTTTTTCTGCCACAGTTCCGGTTTTAAATGATATTCTTGCTGGTCGATCTGCTTCGGTTTGAAATAACGTTTTCATCGCTACATACGACATTTTAATGGACGCTTCTTAAAAATATAAATTCCTAGTTTTTAATATATCGCACAGTAATATTATATACGTTTTCGTTTTTGAACTGTACGCCTGCGGCAAATGTAGACGCGCGTGTAAAGTTGTACCTCGATTATGCAATGAACGAATGATCGATCTACCCAAGAAAGCGAAAGTTATATAATATATGGGCAATAATAAAAATCGATGGATACTATCGTTATTATTCTGCAAGCATATGAGTACAGAATTTGACATTGAAAGTTAAGGTAATTGAAAAAAAGCCTACCAAATCAAATACTTCTTTAATGTTAATGAGAGTTTCGGTATGTGTTAATTACTTAAATTATGTTAATATAAAACACTTATTTTATTAAAAGAAACTCATAAACGTTGATATAATCAGGTATAGGTAATTAAAGTTAAAAGGATCTGTTTTTAAACCCAGAATATTGATATCTGTGATTGCAAGGAATCTTCCTAACATCAGATAATTATCTGGTCTTGATAAAATGTTCACTATTTATCTAACATATTACTCTCTCATGTCGGTTTTCACAACTCATGAAAACATACAATTTAAGATGACGAGTTCCACATGACTTCTGACCAGCCAATTTATTTATATTATTGATGTGTCATGTTATTTAATTAAAAAACAATAAAACAAGTATCGCTGATCACAAAAAGGATATAATAGTATCACATTCTCCCGTTTCGCTATGTGACGTCGCTAACATTTGGAAAGAGTGATAGTGTGTGAGGGGAGGATTGTGGGTGAGTCAGTCAGTCAGTAAGTTAGTTATCTTCTCTTCTTTTAAACGTACGTGCATGACTCGTATACATTTCTCTTGTAGTTAATTTTATCTATATGTTACCATTTCTGAAAAGTAATCAACACATTTTTAAGAAAGGTTTACTGATGTATATTTTTGTATTAAACCACTTAAATTCATTACTGTTAATTTCGAGAAAGAATGTGCACATATATGGAAAACACATTGATGAAATAACAGATGTATTACATCAAACATTATCTTTATATGAACTGTGTATACTGTTATGCAAATAAGCCATTCAAGCCGTTCGTCTCTACGATATATATAGTATTTCAAACTACAATGTTGTATTATTTGATGGTAATTTAGGAGTACTAAATAAAAAAAGCTTCCGCGTTTATTGATTCACATTCACCCATAAAACAATACCTTGTCTTTATGCTTCAATATATATAACTGAAGTCCTTTCCATTACCATAAGGGAATCATATATACCCAAATTGACCTTCAGTGGCTTCCCTCGAAAATAAGATATTTAATATAATTACTAAATCCTCCAGTTATGATCGCTACGTTGATAATATCCTTATTTTAGGAGACAATAATGATGCGATCAAAACAAAACTACAAGACATTTTTTTCAAAATAACTCCGTACTTACATTCACGCATGAGTTTAATGTTAGTTTCACAATTCCGTTTATAGATGTTCGCATTGACTCTTACAAAAACGCATTCATTACCTCTCCCTATGAAAACCCTACCTCTATTACTACATGCATTTTAAGTTATAAATGCGAATTCCTATATCGATATGATATTGAAATGATTAAAAATCTACTAAACGGTGCAAAGCAAATCTCTTCAACAAAAAATATTCTTAACGAATTAAAAAAACACTAAACAAGTCCCAAATAATTATAAATTTCCCAATTATATTGTAGACGAACACATGAAATTAATGATTATAAAATTAGACAATATTAATAATAATCAGCTAAATAATTCCCACTACATAAATATATTCTACTGTAACCAAATGCATCCGACCTTCAAATTGGATGAAAAGGCTCTTAAAAATATAATACATCGCTACATATTCCTCATCAACTCTTCCAATGAAATACAATTTATCATTTATTATAATAAAATGAAAACATTGGACCATGTAGTAAAAATAACACTTCTCAGATCAAAATTACATAAGGAAGAACCACTGTAATATATTAGTGTTCATGCCCCATGGTAGAATGTATCTCCGACAATAATACCGAAACTTATACTTACATAAGTTTTACTACCGCAACACTTTCCCGAAGACTAACCTTACATCTTTCCAGCATTATCTCTATTTGCCTACACCTAAAAAACGTGACTACCCCTTCTCAATATAGACACATACTAGTTAATAATACTAAAATTATACACCAGTATATACACACACAATATTGTTCTTGAAACCTTCTACATAAAAAATAAACATCCCACAAACAATAATGTGAATTACAGAAACTAGTCACAACATTTTGAAGTTTCTAGCATGGCAGTAAACGTTTGCAAGTTCTTGGCAACTAGGCAGTTGTACGTTCGAGTCTTGCATGCGCTTGACACGTACTCAAGTTCTTAGAGGTTAAGCAATCACACTTTTGAATCGTGCACGGTCCTAAAACGTAAGACGCCCATTTTAAGTGATACATTGCTGGCCGTTATTATGACACAAAAACACTCAACAGTAAAGACACATTTTTATAAGAAACTAAGATTAACACCGCCTGAAAATTATTTAACAAATGAAATCGAAAGTACTCGCGGAAAAGGAAAGACAATGGAACAAGAAACCCACGGATGTTACATACAACAATTTTACCGAACCAAAAAATGGACCATTCGGAAAAAAATAAAAAGATAAAACAGTGTTATCAAGCAAAAACACTCCGTGTTATTTAATAATGATGTATATATATATATACATATATATATATATATATATATATATATATATATATATATATATATATATATATATGAACAATCAGACATAACATGGCTATTCGCACAGAAAAAATCATTTCAGACGGGATCTCTTAGATTCGTGTTTTGACAGAGTTCAGATGTGTTTTATTGAAGACCACTATAAAGTGCAATACCAGCTTTGAGGGATGTTAGCCTGGGAATTAAAGATGTATGTTCGCTACGATGTTATCATGTGTAGAAATATAAATCTATTATTAAAATTTCATATATTTATTTCTATATAAAAAACTTCAATGTTCGTTTGTGTGTTATAGAAATCAATATGTTCACATACTTCAAATTGGTATCCGTATTAGTGAATTGTTTCGCAAATTAGAAGACGTCATTTGATTACATGTGTGACTATAGAAATTATCGGTTAGCTATGAAATAACCGAACACTATTAGAACGTAAAGAATTGCACATCATTAAGAAAATATGTTCTTTCTTTCATTAAATCGAATTATAAAAAATAATATCCTAGGAGAGCGTGTATTTGAATAACTATTTAAACATTTGAATAATTACTTCAATTGCAAATTTTTTGATTTAAAATAGTTAAATGAGATCTAATTATATAGTATTCGTTAAAACAATTCGCTGTTTTACATGTGCAATAACTTTTATTCTCAGATAAAGATTTGAACACCTTCATTATTTTAAAGTAATAATACACATGTGAATGATTTATTTTCAAAATAATACGCCGAACACGTTCATTTGTAATATAAGTAAAAATAAAATACAACTGAAAATGTTTGGAGCATTATTTTGAAAATAAATATGTCACGTGTTTATTATTACTTTTTAATTTTAATAAATAAGACAATAAATATACGCGTTACAATTTTCTTGTAATGCTAATAGTACAATTTACCAGCAACAGTCGATTTGTTATTGTTAGCAGCCAATATTATTAAATAAATAAGTAAGCATGTAATTTAAAGAACAAATAAAATGATATACTAATACGTTTTACAATTTAAAAGAAATTAATTTCAACAAAAAAAATAAATAATGTTATTTTTTGTATAACAAAATATGATATAATTAAAAACATTATTTTAAATTTCTCATCAGAAACTCCTACTAATAAACTATTTGCTTTATGTTCAGTTTATATCAAATTTATACAAATCCATATCAGCATGCGACGGCGGTTTAAAGCTTTAAAACATTATTTGATAAATCCATTACCAGCCTGTAAACTATAGAGTTTTCCGCACTATTTTTATTTCATCGTTATAGAATTAAGTTCAAAATAATTCATGGGATTTAAATTTCGAACGCAGCATCGTTATTTTATAGCCAAACTGATTTGTTCTATACTACGCATTGAATTATGTTTCTAAAATTGTAAATATTTATTGGGTTGGTGCAAAAAAATGGCGATGTTTGACGTGCAACTTAAAAATACCGTAACTTCTTTTATACAACACTTTATTATTCAAAATGAAAACCATTAAACTCAACACATTTTTGCCAACGGGAAACAAGTTTACTTATTCCATTATTATACAAATCCGGAGGTCTGGAAGCGATGAAGTCATTGAAAGACGATTCGGCATCATCTCGGCTTTTAAGGATTTCTCACGCAGGAAGTTGTCGAGATGCTTGAAAAAGTGATAATCGGTGGACGAGAGGTCCGGTAAATATGGCTGATGAGGCAGAGTCTCGTAGCCCAATTCGTTCAGCTTCTGCAGGGTCAGTTGTGCAACATGAGAGCGAGCATTGTCATGGAGGGGAATTGGTCCCTGCATATTGAACAATCTCGGGCGCATACGTTGGAGATTCTGGTGCATTTCATCAATTTGTTGGCAGTACTTCTCCGCCGTAATCGCTTTGACCGGACTCAAGAAGCTGTGATGGGTGAGACCGGTCGCAGACCACCAAACAGTCACCATAATCTTTTATTGGTGCAATTTCGGATTCGGGAAGATTTTTAGAGCGTCGCGGGCAGCCAATCACTGTGCCGAACGTCACCGATTGTCATAGAGGATCATCTCATCACACGTCACAATTCGCTTGAGAAATGGGCAGTTTCTGTTGTGCAGCAAGAGCGTAGAAGACACCCAAAAACAACGATTTTTTCATCATGGTTCAATTCGTGCGGCACCCATTTATCCAATTGTTTGACTTCCCTATTTGCTTCAAATGGGGAACGACTGTTGAGTGGTCGACCTCGAGTTCATCAGCAAACCCTCGTGTGGTTTTGCGAGGATCGGCTTCAATTAAGGTTTTCAGATCTTCGTTATCAACCGCAGTCGGCCGGCCTTGACCGTCTTCATCTTCGAGGCTCTCGTCACTATTGCGAAATTACTTGAAACAGCTTTGTGTCGTACGTTCGTTAGTAGTGCCTGGGCCAAACGCATCATTAATGTCACGAGCTGTCTCGGCAGCTTTTCGGCCTAGTTTGAACTGGAACAAGAACATCGTGCGGATTTTAATTTGTCCCATGCTGTCGAAAAGCCTGCAAAAACTACAAGAATTGAAACGAATAACACGATTCA
>OY744548.1:33105353-33110353 GCA_963556195.1 Sepiola atlantica
GGGATTCGATTTAGCGTCGATATAGTAGAGTGTGTGGTTGGGCTTGTGATAAGGTTCATATGTGTTGTTGCATAGATCAAGCGTAATATCCAAAAAATTGACTCCCCGGTAGTTTATATCTATAGTTATGCTAAGTTGTATCAAGCTGAAGAATATATTAAGTTTTTTCTTTTTAGTTTCAAGATTCCTTATACTTGTGTTGACAAAGAATAAAGCGTCGTCTCTATATAGACCGCCTGCCAGTTCAGGTATTTTCATACAAATTTCTCTGAGGATATATATTCCTACCAGGTCAGTAACCTGCGCTGAGTCCGGTGTCCCCCATAGTAATATCGAAATTGTTTTCCCTATCCTTTCTAGTCCATAACTTATCATTGTAGGATATTAGTGTCCTTCTTGCTAGTCTAATTATATCCATTTCTAAGTTTGTAATGTTGGATTCGTTTCTAGCCATGGTAAGCGCCTTTTCAAGTAAAGTAGAGGATATGGAGGGATAGTATGAATCTATATCAAACATTATGAATTTACTTTGATTAGTAATGTGTAATTATTTATACCAATTTAGCACTTCTTCTGATGAGGTCCACAGATTCAATTGAGTTCTGCGTTTAATTCCTGGCAACATACTGTCTAGTATTTTCTTGCTGATTGCACCCATGTCTGAAATACACGGCGAGATCAGTCTAATGGATGGGTTATTACTAAAATCTGGCTTATGATACTTAAGAGTGAAACGAGGGCATTTAGGGTATAGATCTCAACATTTTCGAACTGAAATGGTCCATTTTAGGGAGGGCTAAGAAATATAAACCGAACAAAAGGAATAGATGCAACCTATGTGCATTAGAGTCGTTCCACATCATGACATCTATAGATAATTTACTGAACGCTAGGCAGGAAATACTACAATGCTGTCTGCATAGAAACCGTTACCTGTTATCAAGCCTAAAACGTGGATAGGAGGGGAATTGGGGGAAGTATAAACTTACAGCAGAGATAGGCAGGATGGACCCTCCCTGAGGAAATCTGGGGCAATAATTAGTGTATAATATAGAGGATGAGAATTAGTAACACGTACTTATGCTAAGATATGTCTTGATTCGATTATTAGCGGAGGCTCGGGACTTAGGTTGGGGGTGATAAGGTAGGAATATTCTATCGGAATAAGGCCCATTGATAGTCAACTATAGTAAATACTTATTCAGTAGAATAGAGGGGGAACATTTTGTTAAATATAAAAAGATAGTTGAATAATAAATAATTAATCACAATTATTCTCAGAAATAGATATATTATACGAAATGCATTGGGAATTTCAAGTAATTTTAAGTGAAAAATAAGAAAGAGCAACACTATTTAATTAAATTAGGTTAAATTACATTAGTTTTTAATTAGATTAAATTAAATAAAACAATGGGTGGCAGGAATGGGGGGGGGGCAAACATAATTAAGGAAACAATAATTAAAAAACATGCATACCGACACGGACTTAATTTCTAAAAATAGAAACAATTGGATTTTTATAAAAAAAGTATTTTGTACAGGATTTTTAAATTAGTAATAACAAAGTCTCCTGTCATTTAACGAATTAGAGTGATATTTTCCCGTAAAGTTGGCAAAAAATAACCCCGTCCGTTAAAAAAAAAATTTTTTAAATAAAAAATAGATTTCTAATAACGATATTCCGTAGTATTATTTATTTATGGAATATAGAATAATATTCTCCACAGAAAGTTGCCAACAACACAGCCGTTAAGGAAATATTTTTAATTATTTAAAATAATAACTAGATTTTTGTAGAAAACTTTTTTATAATAACATTTTATTTTTGATATATGAATAATTTTTTAAAAACAAATTCAGCGGGATAGTTTTTTTTCGCTTCGTTAAACAACAAAACGATAATAATTCGGCAGTTAATTAAATGAAGGATATTTTCCCAAAATGTAAAATGACGTACCAGACACTAGATAATTAATTTCTATAAAGAATAGTTTTGATAATAATTTTTTTTAGAAACAGTATTTTGAATAAATAGTTTCTATCTACTAATAAAGATTTATTCTCAATATAAAGGGAAGTTTCTGCGAGATTGACGTTCAAATCGTCGTGTGTTTGTTTCGAAGGGTAAGAAATCAGCCCTTGAAATAAGGCTATTCTGACCGCTGGCATACCGGACGAACATTTATGTTGATTTTCTTTGTGAGAAGTTGAATTTAGAATGCCCATACTATCATTGGGTTGGTAACTTGTGAACGGTATCTTGAATGATTTAGTGCTTCGGTTTTTTTTTGGGGGGGGGGGGTTATTCATCATTGTAGCGACTGACGTGAAAGTGTATTATCGCACATTGTTCTGTTTTTTTTAATGTATTTGGGACCGATTATTTGCTTGTTGACTTAGAGGAAGAAATAATGCACGAGCTACTTTTCTAAGACTTTTTTTAGGACTTTCTTTTATTTATCGTTGTTCTTCCTTGTTTTTAAATTTTAACTTTTATTTTTATTGTTTCCTCTTCTATTCTTAAGTGACTTTAACTATTGCAACGCCACATTGTGTATTGTCGGCAGTTGAAACCCGTATTCCAGACATTTAATTTCCCTGATGATCTGCCAAGCAAGTGCCTGCTTAGTAGTGAAACACGTGTAGGAAAAAAAACATTTAATTTGAATAAATAATATTTTTAAGAAAACATATCTTTAATGGTGATCATTGGTGTCCTGAAAGGAATGCTTTGGCAAACCTTCATAAAATCACACACATATATATATATATATATATATATATATATAGAGAGAGAGATATATGTATATATATACATATATATATACATACTTGAATCTATTTGAAATATTAACCAAATTTATACGCATGTAGTCATATATACTCACACATGTAAACACATATATCCATATATATACATATATATATACATATATATATATATATATATATATATATATATATATATTCACACACCTACACACAATATTACATAACACTCTATATTCTTACTGATATAATATGAATTCTAAAAATTAGTCTTACAATATAATACATATTCTTACTGATACGATATGAGTTCTAAAAATTAGTTTTACATTATTGATATTTTAGGTTAATTGTATAATCTATATTTATAACCTAATTTATAGTTAATTTTAAGTTAATTTTATAATCTGTGGTTATAACCTAATTCAAGCCTAATAATGTCTAGTGGTAATATTTGATATTTTTACTTATACTAATTCAATAACTAGTGTATTACCTGCAGAAAAAATTATTTAAGCTATCTTATTTTAATAACTAATCTGAATAAATAAATATTTCAAAATACTATTATATACTCATACACACTAATACACCAATAATATATATCGCCAAGTCGGTAATTCTGTGTCTATAACAGATATTATTATAAATTTTTAATTGGGGGGTTCACCGTAAATAATGGTATTCAACTTGGTATTTTCATCGTTACAAATCTAGAGGTCTATCGGGTTTCTAGTCATTGGTTATTTTAAATTTACATTCACGCCTGCATTTGGCCATAAGCTCAACTCGTTTATTTAAGAGATTATTGTGATCGTACGAATGGAATGATGGAGATCTTTTTGATGTTTCAGTTTCTTTTCATATCATACATTAGAACTTGATTTTTTGTTATGTTCTCCCTTTCAGCTCTGTTTAGACCCCACCATTAGAAACACAGACCTCAACCAAAGTTGCCACTCTCTTTTTCGCTCTCTTGTCCAATATGACAATGTTAGGTTTGACAGCTGCGTTTCCCAGAGGTAGCTGTGGGGATGTTATGGTCATAATGAATGTGTGTCTCATTCCTAACAGTTCTCCTAGGTAGATTCTACCGGGGCCTGCTGCTACACCTGACATTCAGTTTCTTACAGATGGTCCAGTACAGGTACTTGCACACTCCATAATATCCTGCTGTATAGGAGTCATCTGCCAACATAATTTTGCAACTCGATATCAGGTGGCTCACACTCTCCACTTCAGTGTGGAAAACCCTGCACTTGTTGTCCTGACTTAGACCAGCGATTTTTTAAACGCATTTACCATCAGGCCCTAGTTTTGGGCGGCCATTACAAACCTCTCCTGATCGTAGTAGAGGGTTCCCCTTTTTAGTCAGTCCAAAGACCCTTCCTTATCAACATAGTCCTATGATAGTTTATCGAGGAAGTATGTGGGACGTAGCTGTCCTGACCACTCATCAATGCACACTGTTCTTAAAAGTCTGGCTGTATCTCTTCCGGCTTTTTTGGGCTAGCTCTATGGCCGGATTGTTTGGTGTTTCTGCCTCATCTATATGGCAGCTTGGTCCAAAATGTTGGTCAAATTTCCGATGGAGTTTGTTTTCCTGGCTCTTGACACTTCATGTTCATGTACCATTACTAGGATGGGATTTAAGGAGCTTCTTAGGTACTGGTCAATGCTGACAATAGTGGCTCTATGCTGGTGGTTAATCTATGATAGACCTAGCCCTCCCTCTCTTCTGAGCAAGTACATTCTTGGCAGACACTGATTTCTATAGATGACCCTATGGAGGGTTAACATTTTTTGTGTCTTTAGATTTAGCCTATTGATGGTTGATGCCAAAGCTGTACGTAATTACTGGCATGGTAATTTGTTTATGACAGTTATTTTATTTTTATTTGTAAGCTGTGTTTTGCAGATATTTCTCACATGGCGTACATACTCTCTACCAATTTTCTCAAACATCCTGGCATTTTCCTCAATGCCAAGGTATATATATATATATATATGATTCATGCTCTTGAAGATCTCGTATGCCATTTTCCTCATCTAGATGTGTATTGTCTGTATGAATCTTCTTCCCAGTCCTGAGGGAGAACTTGACACATTTGTGCAAGCAAAATCTAATGCCGATGTCTTCTGAGAAGGTGTGCACAACTTTCAGGAGCTGCTCCAATTCAGTGTCAGAACTCTCATACACTTTAAGATCATCCAAACAGAGAAGGCTG
>OY744548.1:33115353-33157853 GCA_963556195.1 Sepiola atlantica
AAGTAGAAGTACTTGCTAACATAAAAACAAATCACTTTTTAGATGTCACGTTAAACTTAAATAAAAATACTAACGAACAATACCAAAAAGATTACGCCAATCCAATATACGTAAACTCAAAGTCTAATCACCCCCCATCAATCATAAAACAGATTCCGAATTCTACCGAGCGTAAGCTTATGAATAATTCTAGCAAATAAAATGTTTTTAAAATCAAGAAACATTTACAATACTGCTAAAAAATATTGTTCGCAAATGGATGATATTAGCATTGATCTATAAAAAAAAACTACCAGCCTTACTCAATAGGAAGGATGTAGTGCTTCAGCATGATAACGCGAAACCTGACACAGCAAAACTCACTCCGAAAAGCTCATGTGTTTCAATTGATAAGTTTTGCCTTACCCGCCTTATTCACCTGGCATTGCTACATCCGACTACCATTTTTTCCCGTCGTTGCAGCCTCACTTAAATAATAACATTTATGAAAATGACGACAAACAAAAATATCACCTAAATTTGTTTTTATCTAAAAAATCAGAGAAATGTTTTGAAGAAGGCATCATGAAGCTAGTTGATCGTTCGACAGAAGTCATAGAAAATGAGGGAAATTATTGTAAAGATTAAAAATGCCTTAATGTGAATGTATCGATGAAATAAATGTGTTGGGCAAAAACGACATTAATTTCGTTCCAACCTGATACTATCAAATACTAAACACCTGTCGGGCATCAATTAACGAAGCCGAGGTGTTCTTTACAGAAATTTTTAAAAATAAAATCATTTCACATGTTTATAACTTGGTGAAAAACAACAACAAATATTTTTAATGATCCATTTGATATATTTTAATCTTGAAGATATTCCTCTTTCATGAACATGTTAACATTTTTAAAATAGGAAACACACAGCAACACAATTATTTTATATAGTCTTTTAGACATTCAAAGCCTAGAATGTTATTTTGTATGAGCATAACACTTTAAAGGAACTGAATAGACGGTGGAGAAACGCGCACAGAACGTTTTCCGCATTGTTTCAGGAAGTCGTTGGCGATTAAAAATTCAGCAACGCTAGATGGTATCACAGAACAAAATCGCATAATGTTAAGCGTTTTAAAATGTTACCACTGGTTTCATATGTGATGTAGCTATCTACATAAAAAGCAACAACTTTAAATTAACAACATCAGGGCATATTGAATATTTATTGGCGTCATATTGTCTTTTTAATTTCGTATTTTCAATTTGATTCTACCTTAGTAGCATAAGCACGTGTTGTCGTCTTGAATATTTCTACTAGTATCAAATGATTAAACATTTCTAAACGCATGAAATATATATATATATATATATATATATATATATATATATATATATAATTGTATGGAAGAGAAAAGAAAAGAGAAAACAGTGAGAGACAGTGAGAATGAGAGAGTGAAAGAGAGAACATTATTGATAAACTAAGTATACCAGAATGAATGGATCACTAAAAACATGACTGAACATTCGAATGAAGAGGAAACAAAACTGATGTTAGTCAGAGGTGCCGATTTAAACTACGCGTTCTCGTTTCCGATAGTATTTGAAACGTAAGCGCAACAGACAAAGGGAATGCCCATTAAAAAAAATCGTCTGAAATAATAGTCAATTTAAAACTTACGTATGATTAACAGACATACACAGCCTCTTATAGAATTTCTTAGATACATTTAATACAGGAAGCATAAACTTAATCTAGGCCTTTAGTGGTGTAAATATTATTTACAATTTTAACCCGACAAAACGACGAGCATGCTATTTCAAACTTTAATGGTAAGTACCGTCGAAAAATATGTTTGCACGTTCATCTTAACTGATCAACAAACATGTTCTTTACGATAAGCATAACACATAGATGACAAGTCGTGAAACTGCATACCCCAAATCAGACAACGTAGAATTATCCTAAAGGACTATTTGGATTATTGTTTACCATCTTGTGTAAATTATTTCTAAGGTTATCGCATGGAGAACTTGCTAACTCAATAACTATTTTATATATTTTGTTGTTATCAAAAAGATGAGTATATCAAAGTTGAAATTCTGTCAGAAACCGATCATAACTGAACTTTAAGGTCAAGCCTGAGGTCGGATAAGATGCGGAGTTTCATTGGCACAACATGCACCAAGTTGTGAGTTTTTACGATGAAGAGAACCATCATTTTTATATATATATATCAATTGATTTATTTTTATTTCTATGAAAAGAAAATACTCAACTATTTAGAGGAGCATACGAAAAAAAAACATTACATACTGGGTGTTTGGGATAATTTTTCTTATATTATCTTATTTCAGAAAAAAAGTTGAAGTATTTCGAAGCAGTGAAGCAGTGAAGCACAACGGATATGTTTCTCTGTTCTGTTATTTGGTCTTATAGCTGGAGACCATGATCGACTAGAAAATACTGGCATATTGGGGGAAAGTGATGATTGTCAATCGATTCTAAAATTCTGAAAATGTAGCTTCAGCTCAGAGCTCTCTGAATACCTCAATAGCTGTAAGATATGAGCTGGGGATGTACGACAGAGATGTTGAAGAGGTGGCTAGTACAAAGGGTATAGGAGATGCCCATACAAGGATATTTTTTAGAAAAGCTACTTTGTATCTTGAGGTAAGTACCATGCAAGGTAAAGTGAATCTTAGCCAGAGATACGAGCGTGGTAGAGACAGGCGTCGGAGTGGCTACTATTAAGAAAACACTAAACCTGGAGTGGTACGTCTTATAAACGAGACGCAATGCACAACTACTCATCGCCAAATCCCAACACACCCGCCTTACGAAAGCCAAATAGCTCGTCAACACGGCTAACAACCAAGTCGAGCCGAATATAATCTGGTTCTTATCAGAAACATATGCACAACGTGAAGAACAACAGGTTGCTAACCTACAGTACACACGACTTCCGCGTGTTATAAAACCAAGTTCTTTCAACATGGTTTGGCTGCATCCAGCGTGGGACACGAAATGCCGCCATATATCTTGGAAATGGGACTCAGACCCGATTTAAAGTAGTATATTAAGTGTCTGCATATTGTTATCAAGCGATTGGTTGAGAGTTTGGCTGCGTGTATACCATACATGTGGCAACAGACTCCGGTTCTATTTCACACTTCCGGGAAAACCAAGAAGTAGTTGAGTGTGTGACACCTGATAAAATACGTACACATTAAGCTACCAGCGTATTACTACACTTAAAGTTAACAGTGCTATAAACAGGAATCGATGTCTGTAAAATTAATACCGACCCCGGTCTGACTAATATTTAAAGATCGGACATTTCGCGTTGAATCTGCTTTCTAAACACCTCGGTGGCACTGCAGACATTTTTGGAGTGCGTCAGCGTTTCGACCATCCTCTTCTCGTAACTCAATTGTAACACTTTTTAAAATGCATTTTCATTCATAATTCCAATTGGTCTCTTGACAAAATGTATGTCATCCCTCCACTGGGCCTAGACTGCAACACGTCTTCATTGTAGAAGAGTAGTCTGCAAATGAAGCGAGCTGCTTTAAGTCCCTCGGTATGTCGGATCCACACGAAGGGTATTCATATCTCCGTTCTCTAATTAACAAGCAAACTAGCGCAATGAATTAAATTTCACCCCGTCGGTTCCTGACTGTCCCGAAGATGATGATTCAATATTTACCATGACTTGTTAAAACACTACTGTTTATTTCTCGCAATTTAAAGCTCATTAATTATTCTCATCAACCAACACCACCGATAGAACACATACATATTCATTTCGTCACATCTATGCCGTACCAACCGGTAATATGTATTATATAATGCACTAGTTTAATTATACACGCACCGCTAGATAAATGAAATCATGAGACAACCTTACGTATGTGTGTGTGCATTCGTGTGTCAATGTAACTTGACTAATTACTAATTAAATTATTATTTTTTATTTACTATTAACTGAATATTCATTCGCGAGAATTGTTGCCACATCTCGGCTGGTAAACAAACCTCTCGTCTCTGTTTTGAAGCGAACAGAAATAGTCTGTATTCTAGTAGGTTCCATACTGTCTACTAAGCTCTACCACTTGTCCAATCGTAGAAATGGCACATCCTTGTGCTAGTTCTACATTAACTTCCACAGAATGTGCCCCGACAAACTTACTTCACTTATACCACTTCAACGTAAATACATACGACGCACACGTTACCAGCAGAAAAATATAATCTCCTGAAATATAGAGGTCCCACGATACCATAGAATATTCTACTCAAGTATCTTCTTTAATCAGACGTTTCATCTAGGGAATTTTATCCCTGCTCTATATTTCCATGACGTTACTATCATGCAGAAATTAAAATGTTGCTACAGACTTAGCATAGCATATAAGTATGCCCCTTAATACACAGTAGGTGTTTTTGACACGGTAACAATGTTCTTTATTTAGACTGAATACAATTAAAAATAGAAATTAAAAATGTGTAAGCCTCAAATAGGACGATATTAAAATCCTCTAAAAATACATTTAATTACCAGATTCTACCCACCAAAATACAATGCAAATATTAGCATAAATATTTAGATGATAATTGTTTTGTCTTGGGTCATCCATCACTAGATAGTGAAACATGTGTTATCCAATGTATGGGTGTATATGCCGCACGACACACCTGCATAAAGTCCTGTTACTGCTGTGTTTTCCAATTGTAAAAGACATATGATCATCTGTTAAGCAATACTGTTTTCGGATACATAACATTCCTTCTCGTTCACTGGAACATCTGCTATTCATGAAATTACAAGCTTTGTGGTCAACATTTACTCCTCTATGCCCCCCGGTTCTCGCTATACTATTGCATATTAAAACGATAAAATAAAGAAGGATGCTGCTTATCACCACGTACGGAGGGTCATTTAGTCTGGAGAACCTATAGTGTGTGCATCGCATAGTTCTAGGATGAATAGAGACAAGTTGATGACACTTCTGGGACTAACTTGAAGGGTACTATCCCTCGGTAAACTCATTCCGTTTATATATATATATATATATATATATATATATATATATATATATATATATATATATATATATATATATATATATATATATATATATTACTTTAATAGTAATTACAACTTTATGTTTTTTGGGGGGGCCGTAAACAATATTTTTTTAACATACAACAAAGAAAGAAATGAAATTGTTATGCTTTTGAATTAGTTCTTACGGAGATACGACGACCGGACACACCTGATAATGATTAATTATTGTTGCAATAACACGTGGTTATTGTTTTATTCCAAATAATGTCGACTGCATGCTATAGCCTGCTTGGTGAATGAATGCTGCAACCTGATTGGTTAATACTTCGTCAGCTCTCAGTCGCTTTCGAGACCTGTTCGATCGTTGCCGACGCGAAGTCACGGAAATCTGGCGCGTCAGCTATAAGAGTACGGTTTTTTTAAAAATCTTATTAGAAATTATGTTTTAAAGCACACATTTATTGAATCAAATTATTTAATTGAAAAAATAATTGGCTTTTTGTTTCTGGGAAATATTTGTTTGGATTTAAAAAAAAAACATTTGTTCATTTTCATAAACGCATCACATATTTTGAATACTAAGGGCTATGGTTCGTTCAAAAAGACAACAAAGTATTATTTTACATCAAAATCGTTCTACCGTTATTTTTAATTCTAACGACTATCTTTCGTTTGGAAAAAAAGAAATAAGCATATTTTCCTTTTTAGAAACACATCACATATTTTGAATTTCAACAGCTATGGTTTGTTTGGACAAAAAACAAAATCCATTATTTCCACGCCACAAATATTGAACTTGTATGTTATTTCTTAAAATCAGTCATCCTGAAGGAGTATTTAAATAAAGACGAAACGCTGACGAATATATAAATAATTTTCGTTTTCCAAATATATGTAAATAAATATTGTCAAATCCATGAACATAATTATCTGTTTGTATGTGTATTGTTTGAATGTCGGCTTAAGGTAGAAACGCTGTAGGTTAATATTTAGTAGAGCAAACTAATAATTACAGCTGTAACTCGTCTATCAAATATTTATATAAGCCTATGAAGAGAACTGCTGTCGCCATGATGTCCTTAGATTCGTAAATGCTCTCTGATTATCTACGATTAAAACTATGCGCTTAGAATATTTATATATATATTGTGTGTGGTGTTGACAAAGACAGTAACAGCTTACAAAATTAAAATAAATCAGGGAATCAGTTATAAGGCATGTGACTTTTCTGTAGTTACTTTTTTATTAATGTATATTATTGGCTACGATTTGCACATATACCTCGATCCTGATCTTGATTAATGGTTTGACCTATACTAAATATTTACACGCCACACGTAAGTTCAGAGAGTTCAAAATACACGCTTTTCTTAAGAACTCTGTTAGATTTTCTGTTAAAAAAAAACGAAACCAATGAGTATATAGAAATAGAGGGATAGAGATATTGAGAGATAATTAAAAGTAATAAATAAATAAATAGATTTACAATATCATTTTTAGCAGTTCCTAGAATTCAAGATCAACAATGGTCTGACGTACGATCGTTTTAGAGACGTTCAGGAATTTTTTGTATTTCATTTTATTTATGAATACGAATACGTTATTTTTCGGTACTTTTTACTAAGGTCACAAATAGAAGTTCAGCGAAATATCTACATGTTTGAATTATTTTACAAACATTTCAAATTTTGACAGAAAAAACTGAAACATACATGTACAATTTTAAAAATCAAATTCCTATTAATAATAATAATAATAATAATAATAATAATAATAATAGTAATAATAATAATAATATTAATAATAAGTAGTAGAAGAAGAAGAAGAAGAAGAAGAAAAAGAGAAAAATAAGAGAAGAAACCAACAGAAATACTATGCTTGGTTAAGAAAAGGACACTTGAGCAGAGAAAAACAATATTTACTGATGGCTGCACAGAACAAAGCGATTAGGACAATCTAAATTAAAGCTAAAATAGATAAAACCCAGGACGACAATAATTGCAGACTGTGTGGGCAAAAATACGAAACAGTAAATCAAATAATTAGTAGATGTACAAAACTAGTCCAAAGAGAATACAAGAAATACATGATATATACCCAAGAGAATACTGCTAAACCACACTTATCCAGATGCTTCATTTTAATACTAATTTTGTAGATGGTCTCTGACTAATTTATATTCTGCACACTCCATTTTCATTTGTGTTCTATCATTCTCGTATATATATATATATATATATATATATATATATATATATATATATATATATATATATAATTATATATATATAATATATTTCTTCATATTAATATTAACATTATTATTCGTCGTGATATTAATCACAACGATTTAATGAAACACGCTTAAGATTCAAAATGATTATTTTGAAACTCGAAAGATAACTTCCGGTTTTTGTTGTTTTTGTTGACGACAACGATAATGCTGTTGTCGATGATTATGAATATAATTAATCTTCTTATATAAATTAGTATTTTGTGTTTTCGTCTGTCTGTCCGTCACTCATAATTTGTTAAACGTAATACATATATAGCGAAATAATGGAGAATACTGCATGTAGCTAATCTAACATTCAAATCTAATTTAAGCTAACTATTAATGAATGCGAATGTTTACTAAGTATAGCAACATAAATACCTTACAGTCAAACTTGAATATAATGATACAGTATAGATATAGTAAACTCTCACCTCGGTCAAATAGAACCGGTTTTTGCATATTTCCATATTTATTTTCTTTCTAAGTTTAGTATAAATTAGTATTCTGTAATATACATTTATAATTGGTATTGTCAATTTTTTAAAATATATTTTTAAAATTTACCTTAATAGTAATATCATCATAATTATTAATACAATTAATTAAAGAGTGTTTAAAAACGATAGCATTTTAAAAATTTAAAACACGTTCAGTTTCAAGGGTGACAATTACATGAACAATTCAACCGCTCATGTTTAGAGAACAGATACTAGCAATAATATACGACTGAAAGGAACATATTTTTGCTAGTGTATATATATATATATATATATATATATATATATATATATATATATATAACAAATTAACTATGTTTTAACATTTTACTGCAGTTATACTGTTATTTCTTTTCTATTAACTGGAATGCATTTTTGTTAGTTCTTATTTTCATCGCCCAGTTTATTTTTCAATACTGTCTCAAGTTTTTTTTTCTCTACAATTTGTTGTTATGGTCGAAGTTCAGTTGTTTTCACAGTTCAAAATCACTTCTCGACACTCTCATGACTTTTTGTATACTTCTTAGGTTAGTCGGCTGTATTAATCAGCGCCGGCGGGGCAGGTATAAAACTGTGGGCAGGGGCTCCTAGAAAGTAAGGGAACCAACCTATATGATGAAGATATAATATGTGTTTACATACAAATTTAGTACATAAATGCCCACACATTGTGTATTATACAAGTGTGTATTATTCCATAGGAGTAACAAAGTATTATATTTAATATATAATATACACTATTTTATTGATTCTTTTATGTATATGACCTTTTTTAGTGTGTTGCCTTCCTCCATTTCATTTCACCCTGCACGGCCATTCGATATCTTTCCGCCATCTTTTGAAGTATCATGGTTTCCTACCATTCTAAGACGCCATTTTAATTTTTTAGAAAATACACATGAAATACAAACATTTTTGGGGTGTGAATTTTCCCTAAATATTTGCATTACGCTGCAATTAAATAATTAGCATTCAGAGAAATGTTATTTGCTGTAAATTCAACATATACCACACTTGTTACGTTCGTTTAGATGTTACGTGAAACTATTTTTCTCTATACTTCATATTCTGTTATAGAAATATTACACATACCATTTACTACATTAATTACACGAGAATTGTAAAACAGCAAGTTTCCTGGGAAATATTTTTCCACTGTAATTTCTATGCTTTGAAATTAATGATAATTAATCACATTTCTAATAGGGCTAAGTTTTAATGAAATAGGGTTTAAAAAAATCCTCCATGTTTTTCACAACCGGCTATTTGAAGTTAGCTATTTAAGTTATTTTGAAACTGACCACGTAAAATATCTCTCTACTCAGCTATAGCATTGAAGTTGAGCCATTGCAGGAGAATTTGTTTTTGTCGTCAGTCTTTGGAGGAACATACACCTGAGGAAATTTATTTTGTCCTATTCACGGGAACCCTTTCGGATCTAGATGTTTCCCCACATTAAAACCAACCTTGTGCATAGCTGTTCCCTCGTGTAGAGGCAAGTAAGTAGGGACTCTTAATTCTTATTTGTCTAATTTAAATCTCAAGCGCAAACATTATTTATATGCGTTTTTAGTTAATGATAAAATGATTTTGTATAACTCCCTTTGATTATAATTTTGGTGAACACCATTCTGTGTGACTTTTAATCGTCATTATTTTAGTTGTTTTCTAAATTTGCTTAGATTTGGACTAACATTTTGAAAAGCTGCATCATGACGGCTGCTTCCTCCTTTAGCATGTTTGTGGTTGAGAGAATGTTTATAATGCGTAAAGTTATCTTTACTCTGAATATGTTGAAGACGTCTGAGAAGAAATTACCGAAAGTCGTTCATTGTGGTAGGACGACTGACGCACATGAATGGCGGATATCAGTTCTTGATTTAACGGAGAAAATGTATGCGCGGATACGTACTTTGTAGACAAGGATTATTGTAAGATAACTATATTTCGAGCAGGGTTAATAGTAGCTCTAGCAATTTTTTCTAGGTGTGAGCGGAATAATTCTGTTAGCATCCCGCCCCCATTTGAACCCGCGAAAATAATGCCGGTCAAGGTTTCAACTCCTGAGCTAAAGGTCCGGTCAATGATGCCTATTCGCTAAGTTCTGACAAGTCTTGTTTTACAAAAGTTATATCGCAGTTTGAGTGTAACTTGGAGTATGAAGACTCTATATACCCAAGAGTGTAATTCTCCTGGCTGGCTGCTTGTTGTAGATATTCCTCGGAAGAATTAAACATTAGGGAATGATTTCCAAAGCGCCTTTCAGGGCACAATTTGGTCAGCATGGACTCATGAGATTTGTGAAAATTTGTAGGAGTAAGCTCGGCAATTAATAAGGCTATTGTGCCTATTTTTAATGGAAGCCAACTTCTGTTGCAGATGCAATTCGTTGAGAGTCAGAGTGACTGTTCGGATTTGGGCAGTTTCCTCTATGGCGAGGCACTGTACTCTGCATGAGTTGCGTCGCATTTAAATTTTGTGGTGCATGATACGACTGGCCTATTACCATCCTCTTACCAAAGATGTTGGTAGAGTTGGGTAAGATAGCTTATTGCTCTAAGTACAAAGCTCTCATAGAGGTCAGTAAAAGAAGGACAAGAGATCAGCATTTCGAAACTCCTCCCAAGAAAATGTACAGCTAACTTCGAAGTGCATATTCTGTATTCTTTATTGTGTGCTAGCGGGCAAACTGGGGGAGAGAGCCCCTCTAAAGATGTTTGGACTTCTTGTCCTGACTTTCTTTGTCTCCTTGGGGTAAAGGAGATATTATTCTGGCGTGAGGTTGGTGAACTTACGCTCTACTGGGTTATCATGAGCTCAGTGGAGTATCGCCTGTTGTAAGTGGCTGCGGTATTTGCTGACTGCTTCAGCCCCTCAGCAAGTCTGCGAATACGCAGGTTATGGTCTGAGAATTTTCTTCAGAACTGGCCTGGTATGGGGCGGAATCTGCGTATGTATGTATGTATGTCGGATTTCCTGCACGGAAGTCGACTGCAGCTATTGGGCTTTACTTGTCTTGATTTTTCGAAGGCATGTCTCGACATACCTTTTTGGTATGTTGCCCGAATTATTTCGCTTTTGGATTTTCTACTTGGAGCAAAATTGCTATCTTTGAAGGATGGATGTTATCACTCGGAGATAAAGTCCTGGACACTGAAGCCTAGAAGCTCAGATCTTTTCTTGATGGAGATTTTCGCTGGTTCTTTTAGAGTTAGATGCCTGGTATATATTGCAACTATTTCCAATCTTGGATTGTCTAGCTTGATGTGTGGAGCTAGATATTTATTTTTATTTTCCGTAGAAGGTTTTTCTTTTTTTCGTGTCAGGAGAGTGTGGGCAATTTAATTGTTACGCCATTATAACAGTGTGAGTTGAGGGGGACAATTCCCTTCTATACTAAATGTTCCCTTTTCCTGGTTTCATTGTCAACCTGTTGCAATGAGGTGATTGTAAGCAGAGTTCTTTGCCTGCCCCTTCTTTCTCCCTATCAGCATCACTATCATTATCGTCAACGAAGCCATTTCTACCATGTCGGTCTGGGCAACGACGGTGGCTTAGCAGCCCTTCCAACATGCAGCAGGAGGAAGGTACTGACATTTGATTGGCTGATAGAGATTCACTTCCCTTTTTGAAACTTTGGAGCACCTTTTATACGTTTTTTCTCGGCAGTTCCGGCCTGATCAGCTTCAAGAAAAAAATATAAGTTAGTTGGCCGACCCGTCGTTTTAGAAGCGACAATAATCATTTGAAAAGGATATTTTATTATTTGAATTTTGGGCGAGAAAACCCAAAGACTTTGACCCTTTGTTGGTTTTATTGAAAATAAATTTTGTATAGAACGACGATTTAAAATATATTAAAAAGAAGGGCATTTGAACCCCTCCTAAACACAATTGTAATTGTATTTGTTTTAGTCTTCTTTTCAACCCTTTAAAATATGATATATTGTGTTCATGGTTTTGGTTGAAACGCGCGACTTCTCGTTTTCTTTTCCATTTTTAATTATTGCCAGAGACAATCATCATTGTTTTAGAACGGTGTTATTCTGTCAATTTCTATCTATTTTTCGTTGTCGTTTGAGATGATAATATTTATTGGAACAACTAGGTTGTTTCCTATTTTTAGATACCCCTTTTGATAATAGTTTGTTGAATAGAGACACCATTTCATGTGTATATTTTTAGCTCAATCTAATTCTAATTTTATTGGACTATTTTTAATGTTATTGTATTTCGCATTCTTACTCTAGGTTAAAGTGTTTAACCATGCTTTGGTTATAAAAAGAAAGAACTAGCTATAATGTTGTCTTATTAATAAACTGTTATAAGCTACATTTCTTAGTATGTTTTTTTATTTGCTACTTTTTTGTATCTTTATTGATCCCCATCTTTTTTTATTCATTGTAAAAAAGACGAATTTTGTTAACGATCCCAATAAGTTGATCAAATATAGTACTTGTTTACCAAGATATTGCAGACATTATATCACCTTCAACAGTGTTTTCCTGTTGACCAATTTATCTTGCGCTACTTGGCTACTGAACAGTTCTCCGACATCACCATAATAAGAAAGAATGATCACATTCAAAGTAGAAATCTCTGCCACTCTGAATGTTTATGATTGTAATTTTTTCAGATGGTTTCTTCCAATACCAAACACGTGTTTTGATAAATGCATTCTCTTTATTCCGTGTTGCATGATTATTTTCTTGATAACATTCTAACATACATGTGTGGCATAACACTGAGTTATCGATAGTGAATTCAAGAATATCTCTTGAACAATGCAGATTGAAATTGCCTTTTATTATTGCCAATTGTGTTTAATTAAATCATATGAGGGATTCAAAAAAAATAATAATGTATATGAATGGAGTCGGGATATATTTAAACCGAAAATGTGGTATTCTTTTCATAAGTGCTGAAAATGTAATTAGAATTGAGTAATAGATTATTTTTAGTATATATTTTTAAAATTTACTAAATTTGATATTATTTGCTTTTTGGATATTCCATGTTTCAAAAAGTATGTATTTTCTGTAAAAATTATCGTCGAGACATAATTTATATGTCTGAGTTTTTTTTCTAATCGGTTTTCGTATGAATAGACATCATGATTTTTAGAAAAAAATCAGTTTAATTTAAATGTTTTGTTTCGGAGTGTCGATTTTTTGAAGAAGAAAAATAAAAGTCGTGGGATATACCTATAGAATATTGACCTTTGAAAATAACTCACCCATTTCGCTTTGTTTTCGCCAAATTTTAGATAAAATTAATTGGTGGTCTTATATTGTAATGACTACAATATAAAAAAAAATCAATTAATAGATGAGCTACTTAGATAAAATTAAACACATGAAGTCTATCAACACCCGATTGAACTCATGTACTAAGACTATGCGTAAAATTAAAATGACGGCATTCACTACAGACGGCATTCATCCACTTAACCCTATATATGCAAAGATAATGCAGTAATGTTGTTTCGCTAAATATATGTCAAGAAAAGAGTATTTTAAGTATGAGTGACTGGGTACTACCTATTAATTTATTTTAAAAAAACGCAGTTACAAAACAATTACATTAAGTTGATATGCATCATTCACGAGTATTGTGATACTCGTGAATGAACATATCAACTTAATTATTGATGACTGTAAAAGTAGTGGTGCGCAAACCAAAAGGTGAGAGGACCTGATATTTCGCCCTCCCCATTTGCAACCCCCACGCCGTCCATGTTCATATATAATGTGGTCGAACTTTTCGTTTATTTGTACAGAGTCAACATTTTCTGTTTTCCAGTATTCTATGTATATCGGCTTGCTATTATCATTATTGTTATTAGTAGTAGTAGTAGAAATAGTAGTAGTAGTAGTAGTAGTAGTAGTAGTGGTAATATTAATAGTATTATTATTACCATTATTATTATTAGTATTATTATTATTCGTCGTCGTATTCGCAATAGTAGTTGTTGTAATTGCTATATTGGTGTCTTTCTCATCATCATTGATCATTGCTATATTTATTTATATTATGCAGCAATTCAATACATACAATGTAGCACATTTACAATGTACAACTAATTTCCTATTATCCGTCAATATATATATATATATATATATATATATATATATATATATTTTAAATATATATTACTATACAATTATATTTTTTACTATTTTACCTACACACGAGTCGTTTCAATCTTACGCGTCTCATCAGTGCAGGGAAATACAATTTCAGACGGTCACATGTCGCGAACCCAGTTCACAAAGGTATCTTTGATCTGTATGCGTTAACTTAGTCCCATAGGCCCCGAGAGATTGTCATGGGATAATGAAGACATTAAGTTTGATTTAACACTGAAAGCGGCGAGCGTAAACATGAAGTTATTCGATAGGACTTGTACTGGAGCTTCAGGTGAATGTCTATTTTTTATCTGTCCAACAATGCTTATTGTACTTAAAGGAGCTGCTAATAATATTAAATTATATTTTACGTACAAACGACGTCGTTTAAAGCTCACGACTTTCGTCAGAGGAATAACAATCTCAAGCGGTCACAGGACGCGACCCCGGTTCACAGAGGCAGATTGACTGTGTAAGCGTTCACACACACACACACTCACACCCACACACCCACACACACGCAAACACGCACACACACAAAAAAAGATATATATATATATATATATATATATATATATATATATATATACATACGTGCGTATATGTGTGTGTGCGGGTGAGTGGGTATGGTGCAAAACCTAGGGGAAAAAGCTGAAAGACAGCAAGAAAGGAAGAAATAGAAGACGGGTGATCGAACGAAAGAGATAGATTAACATTTTAAATTGTTCGCTATTTGTAATCCAGTAAAAATTACTTTGATTTTTACAAAAGACGCGAATATTTCATTTTCTTCTTGGCAAGCATCTAGTTTTAATGTTTTATTTCCCTTATTTTAATATGTAACTTGAGATCGAATATTTCTCTTCTGGATTCTTGCCCGAAAGGAATAAATCATCTATGGATGATTACAAAAAAATAATAAGAGAGCCATTTTATTTCAAACATATTTGTGGGAGATAAAGAGATAGACGGACGCATGAACTGCTCACTGGAATGCCCTCCGACACAGAAGCCCCAACGTATGTAAAATGAAAACGCGTTTATGTTTAGTAATTTTTTACATTACGATTAATAATTTCTATTTTTCGGATTATTCGGACTACTATTTTCATTTTGTATGTTGTTCTGTTTTACATCTTCAGATTCATCTTTTTGAACTGTTGAATCTTTCTGTGGAATACAATAATTCTGACTGAAAATAAAATCAAGCCCCTTATTTAGTTTACATGGACAGATTGTGTTTCGTTTCGTCATCTATAATATGGAAGAAGTGCTAATTTTTGTGACGGGTATTCTTAGTTAATATTACCTGTAGTAAGGATTGAATATTCAATATTGAGAAGATCGTCACTTAGAATTGATGTCAATCAAATATTTTTTCAGCTGCGTCACGTATGGGACATCCAAGCACAACATCTCTTTGTCTCTCTCTCATATATATATATATATATATATATATATATATATATATATATATATATATATAGTTCGACAGCAAGCGTCATTGAAGACCACGGAGCTCTCTCTTTTCATGATCTTTCGTGTCAATCTCTCGACGCGGGGGGGCAATTATTCGGTTCTCATGTGTTAACCGGTGGAGTATGACAGTTATCCGACCGTCTTTAAGAGGCTCATCGTTACTAATATATATATATATATATAATGTTTATAAATAAATATTAAATTATTAATACCTACAGACGATAGCGTGTATAGCTTATTGCTCTCATCAGTGCAGGAAAGTAACCATTTAAGAAGGTCGAGAGGTGCGAACTCGGTTCACAGAGTAAGCCTAGAATCTGCAATCCGTCGCAATATCCACTCGGCCACCGGAAACTGTCACGTAATTAAGGAAAATTAAGATAGATATGTATCTAGAAGCGACCACATATAGAAGACTTGTCGAGAGGGTTGGGCGAACGTATTCAAAACTTTTCATTATACATTTTTCACAGCCTATTTTAAACACTCCAAAGACTGCTCAACTTTAATTTCTTAAAGGGGGTTATTATAATATATGAATAAATATTAAATTATTAATACCTACGGACGCTAGCGTTTTACGGTAATTGCTCTAATCAGTGCAGGAAAATAACAATTTCTGACGGCCGGGAGGAGAGAACCCAGTTCATAGAGTCAGCTTAGAATCTGCAACCAGTTGCCATATTCACCCGCCTACCGGAAATTTCACGTAATTATATGGGATTAAGACGTATATGTACCTAGAAGCGGCAACATATAGAAGACTAGTCGAGAGTGTTCGACGAACGTATGAGGAACTTTACATTAATTTCCATATATACAACAATACTAAGAATTTAAAGAGTTCCTAGTTTTAAATAATCACATACAGAAAGTCGTCGGTTACATCGGCTAAAAAGCTGTTAAAAAAACAGGATTAGAAAAGGAATTCGAATAATAAAAATGATACACACTGAGTTCCTATGTTGTTAGCACAAGTACAAAACAGTTCTATTTCCCGCTGTCTGACAAGCATCAAACGGAATTCATATGAAGAGATACTTTTAAATAACTTCGGATGTGTGGAATACATCATTTCGGAACTGCTTTCCTGCAGAATACAACGTTTTTAAATCTAATCTCAATAAATAATAAACATAAACCCTGACCATGGAAAATCAAATTCCGCCCATTCTATTCATCATTGTCACTCCTCACACAATATTTTTAATATTTCAATTTAGAACGCATCCATCTCATCAACTCTAATCTTCGAGTGACTTTTTAGTTTTCAATAATTTATTTCGTATCAATCAAATGATTCTGTTGTTGGCATTGTTTTACCCGATATCTTCCTAGTTAGAATTAATTCTAGAAAGACATTGGATACTTATAGGAATGACCACGTAAAGGTTTACAACATCCTCAGTTAAAGTGTTTATGTGGAATTCGAACTTGACAAACCCAGGTTGCCAGTCTAAGTCCTAAACCCATTAGAACTAGTCAGTTCCAGTTTTTTACTTTTATCAGTGGTGACATGAGTGAAAAGACGTGATAACAATTCTATTTCAAATTTTACGAACCAGCAAACCGACTGAGCTTCTCATAGAAGATTGTGGGTGCATCTAAATATAAAACGTCATTACTTGTGAAAGTACTATTTTGAACCAACATATTTAGTATAATGGTTAGAGCGTTTACTAATAAGCTAGGAAGCAGGGTTCAATGTTCGGCCAAGTTATATCAAATACTGAAAAATGGTACTGTCAGCACTCTTGCAAAAGACTTTACATTTAAAGTGAAGGATCAAAACAAAGTGGAGTAATCATAAGAATGGTGTGCCACCCTTCCCTACACGTCATTGTAACAGCTCATAAAAAGGAGCCTCCTGGTCGCCCTCGGCTATGGTTTACAACTTTACATATTTTTGTTAATTTAACCTGGTACAACATATTGACGAACGGGATTACAAATAGACATAAAATCTAACAGAGACGCGCGGACGCATCTTAAAAGCGTCATCATCCCCTCTCCCTCTGCTACATACTGATACACTTTAATGTGCACGATTTACGATAATGATGATGTGTCAAACTACGCACGATAGACCTACAGACCGATCATCTTATATTGATTTGTGGTTGCATCTATATATATTACGCCATTATCGAGTTAAAATACTATTTTAAACTTAAGCATTTCACCTATTAGAATGCCGGACCACCACGACATTAAACTTTTTTCAGAGACACAGAATAGTTACGTCCACTGTCTTCACGCTCATTGCATTCATTTTGTGCGTTTAGTTTTACAGACAAACTGGCGAACCTTCTTTTATAGAGGTTAGGACGAATCTTAATCAAACAAATTGTGCTATGATGAAGATGGTCTTTCAAATTGTAACATGAGAGACCTACTGACAGAAAGATAGACGAATCCTCTTATTGATGTAGGATGGTCGTATTAAAAACAAAAAACAAATATTATCCTTGCTGACTCATACATATTACTTCTTTTCTAAAAATCGAATCCACAAAAAGTAAATAGATTTAAAATGGCCTTTTTATATGAAAATCGATAACCATAATCCATTTCTTTTTTATTTCTACATTTAAAAAAGACACAGTCAAGTGTAATAATGAAATTTTATCCACCCTTATTTTGTGTCTTCTCTTTCTGTGCGAGCGTCGCTTTAACACAAGTGTATTGACATTTTTTACCACAGAAAAGTCTATCTAAAATAATTAGTATGTTTTATAGCCGTAGTATCTACGTCACTTGGATTTCTTTGCTTCTTTTTCGGTTTGGCCTTCGAACCTTTTTGTCGATAATTGAAATCACCGACTGACGCCACAAAAATACTTTTTTCTATTTCACAATTTTCTACTAGAATTAACATCGGGCTTGTTTTGAACTGGGTGTCTATTTGGAGAACTAATATCTCAAAGGAAAGTTTCTAGTCTGGTTAATGTCAACCGTTTGCTATACTCGCCATTGATGTGATTCTACAGGTTTGCCTGCTTCTATTATTTCATTCCCCTGCTCGGTTTTTATTTCACAGCCGAAATAACCTCAAATATCAAAATATTTTGGCAAAAAATAGCAAAGTGCAACAAGCCATGTAAAACGAAAAGTTAGATGTGCACATTTGTATATTGTCTGCCATTTTTTGTCCAATGTAACGTTAATCATAGATATAATAGGTATCGTGACAACAGCTGGTAGACCGTCCTACGAAGCAACATCACAAGCAAAGAATGCTGCGTCTCTTCTAATGAAGGAAAGTGACTATAGTACATGATTTGCTGGATCCCGTGTTAGATTATTTAGTATAGTTTCTTGGGAACCCAAGTATTCGTGCAACTTTCGTTTTTTTAAATAATTTCAAGGCATGGTCGGAAATGGTATTCACTTCAATAGAAAGATGTTACACAAGATAAGGGAGGTATGGGTATGGGAAAAGCAAGTACAGCGGAAGGTGTTTACACTCTGGCTATGCAAAAATAATATATTAATAGACCTACTGCACGAAGTGGAGATATAAAACTAGTATATATTTGACGTAAAAGCGAACTTATTCAAACAACAGGAACGAGGCGCCAGTCAGTCTCGTGAAGTCGTGTTTTACAATCAGAACCGATTGCCACCAGAAACGAGGAAATAGTTGCCAGATGGGAAGTAAAGATTATGAAAATCCATGATCTTAAATTTCATTCCAATAATATCAATTAGAGGATAGTATGGTTTGGGTAAATTATATGTTTTGGATTCACGATTCTGTGAGGGCTGCTTTGACTTGGCAGATACTCCATTTGGGCTTGTCATCGTTAATCACGAACTCGGTCACAGATTATCTCCAGCTGTGTGACAATATGGGAAAGCGTTTGTTTTGTCGATAACGCCAGGCCAGAAAGAAAATTCAATTTATTTAAGGAAAGGGGAGGAGTGAGGCGCGTGTTCCCACCCTCCTTGAGAGAGGAATACACGCGGGAAGAAATATGGCAGAGAAGGAGGTGTATGACGATAGACATCTTCAATAAAAGAATGTGCGTTTTTCACGCACGAGCAGAAAAGTAGAGACGACGAGGGTGCCAGTCAGTGTTGGATTGTCGGCAGAGAGAGTCGAACGGACTTCGGCGCGCGCCAAGATGGCGTGCATCGATGAAAAGTAAACCGGGCGAACTCCCCACCGTCGCCTTCGCCAGTTATTTTTTTACTAAACAACTACTTGTGTAAAGAATTCGCGCACACAGAGAACTGACGAGATAACTTAGAGAAAACACCACTTTTACGAGTACGGTAGACACTAATCCAATGTAAAATCAATTCTTTTATTTTATTAATAATTACTCTTCTATACAAAAAAAACAAACCGAGTTGTTGAAAATCGTTATTTTCCTTTTGTTCTGCTTTAAATGATCTTTCGCTCTCACAGAGCCAACCAGTTGCTGTTCTCCCAGTGATTGCTGGCTGATATAAACAGTTTCAACGTTGGAGTTTGGACGAGACAACAAGATCAGCGACGTCATCATCATCATCGTCGTCATCCAGGTATAGATGAATTTCGATCCATATATTTTTTATTGCCACTACGACGATCGGCACGATTATGACGAGACTACCGTGCCGCGTGTGCAGTTCACAGACACCCATCGCACCCTGTATTAGACGCATGATGATCACTTATTTACTTCAGGAAATAGTTTGTAATGCTGGCAGGTGTCGCTCTTTGGAAATACAAGTTGTGTTTCAAGCGTCGTTATTTTAAATCGTTTCAGGGGTTTGTCCGAAAAGCCGCTCTGCGAACAACCGCCCGCTTTTATAACAATTAGCGTAGTCGTTATGCATAGCTCAGACGCTCCTTTGTTGCTGACGTCAGAAGACCAGGCTTTGCCCATTATAGTCCCCAACATATAGAAAGTACAAGGCAGTCTTTTTATGTATGTGGTTTCTTCGAAGACACGACACAGAAATGTCGGTCAGTATTCAGGTTGTCCTATTGAGAACAGTTAATATGTGTATCATTCGCTGTCGCTTGAAGGTGCAAAGCCATTATTATCCAAGCAAGCCTATGCATCTTCAGCTGGAGATGAGGTACGCTCTTCTTGCTATATATATATATATATATATATATATATATATATATATATATATATATATATATATATATATATATATTGTTTTACTAATGAATCATAACTTATCAACACCAAATAATCACTAGATGATAACTTAATGAGATGAATGTATACACAGTTGAATGATGAATACTATTGTGCTGGAATTGAAACTTTCCAAATACATATATTTGCATTAAATGTGATTCCTATCCGTTAGAAACCAACTGGGCATGATTCTCTGAATTTATATTTCCTTATGAGATTCTTTAAGTCTTAAGTTTTAAACATTTCCAAGCAATTGTTTCTCTTATGAAATTAGAATTCGAAATACATTAATTTTTTTGCATTATATGTTAATTTTTAGCACCAGAAGTGAACTTAAAATTGAAGCGAAACACATCGGTTTTGACAATATTCTATTAGTAATTAAATGAACTGACGTGCATTCATATATGCCTCATCTCTACTTATATAGTAAGGTATAATTATGTGTATATATATATATATATATATATATATATATACTAACAGAGCGATCTCATGAACTAAAAACGGATAATTATGAATTTTAGAATGTTTATAAAAATATGGTGAGTAGTATGACCACATTATTTACTTGCAATTCTTTGTAAGTGGTAATATATATGTGATGAAGGCAAAGTGAATTTTATTTTTTGATTTCATGAACGGAGAATGATGAAGTTAGTAATACATGTTCAAGATAACTTGGAAACTAAGATATGCACATTATAGTGTGTGTACACTTTAACATTAAGTGATGCCCATAGCTAAACCTGCCCCCAACTTAGAAAAATCATAATTTGCGTATTATTATGAATTTTTGATATATATATATATATATATATATATATATATATATATATATATATATATATATATATAGTAAGTTATGAAAATATATTCGTGCTTAATTGCCATGAATATATTTTCATAACACTTTAACTAGCTCTACTCACGTACTGAGCACTGTAGATGTAAATACTGAAAATTGATACATAAGAAATGATATCCCCTTATAATATTTCATCTGAATACATGGAATAATATATATATATATATATATATATATATATATATATATATATATATATATATATATTCGATAATATACGGTAACATAGGAACAATATTTTTTTAAATGTGAACATTGACTTTTTTAATATATATATATCCGTCTTTTTAATGATAATTTTATTGTACGTTTTATTATTAATTTTGGAATATGCTCGGTAACACTGTGAAGAACTTTGACACTTTATTTTTTTAAGACTTTAACATTTCGGGTGTTGGCTTTTCCGAACTAGCACGCGCCTCAAACACATTTAAAAATAGTTAGATACCACAAATGTAGAGAGAAAGAATTGTATCACATCAGATTAAGGAATGGACTTAAAAGAGATCGGTACGAACTGGTACGAGTTTATCATAGTTGTAGGCTTGGTAAAATACAAACTATGCTAATCACCATCATGAAGTATTATGTATTCATGGAATATATTTTTGTAAAATTTACAATTTAATGAGAACAAAGATAAAACATGTCAAATTAAACACAAGCAATGTTATATTCATTGATTATACCTTGGAATTTATCTAGCATATATATATATATATATATATATATATATATTTATATATATATATATATTGATATTTATATATATATATATATATTTATATTTATATATATATATATGTATATATATATTATATATATATGTATTTCCTATTTATATATACATATATATATATGTATATATATAAATATATATATAAATACATATATATATATATATATATAATGTGTTCAAATATTTATTTATTTATAATTATATATATATATATATGTATTATATATGTATATATAATATATATTTATATGTTCAAGTAAATACTGAAAATTGATACATGAAATATGATATATTTTTATAAAATGTTATGTGGATACATAAAATACAAATATATATATATATATATATATATATATATATATATGTATACGTATATATATATATATATATATATATATATATTTATATATATGTAAATAATGTAGAACAATTTAAATCAATAATAATGTTTTTACCTACAACTGAACCTGGATCAAACTAATGTAGGCCTATAATCGATTCATCGCTCATCACTCATTTCCATGATCGGCGAATCCAGAAAAAATGTTTTTATATCTTATTGTATCTTAGCTAACTTATGTGAGTGCAATACACCCAATGCACATAGGTATTCCGAATGATTTGTGCTACCGAACGCTCGCTTCCATTAAAGCACTTTGTCTGCCTTCCATGGCCGGACGCGGCAATCAAATACGGTAGTGACTTTCTTGATTCCAGCTAAGCTAGTCTTTTATTTGTCAGTTTAGAAGCTTGTCACGTTCAGTCTTTCTTCCTATGGAAGACCCAAATTGATTCTAGCAGGACAATACAGCAATTCATATGAATAGCAACGAATGCAACAACCGAACGAAAGAAACAAAATATTCAATAAATACAGAGGAAACATTATAAAATAAGTAGGTTTCTTCTTTTTGATACACATAGTTTATATATATACATATATATATATATATATATATATATATATATATATACATACATATATATATACATACATATATATATATACATATATATATATATACATATTTAAATATATATGTATATACATATGTATATACATATATATTTACATACATGTATATACATATATACATATATACGTATATATACATATATATATACACATATATATATACATATATATACACATATATACATATATATATATACATATATATATATACACACATATATATACATACACATATATCTGGTTTTCCCCACCCTATTCGACCAATACCAAAACAAAGGTAGGCCAACTTTTCCTCAAGTTACTCGACAAACACTTCCCACCCACAAATGAATTACACAAACTTTTTAACAGAAATTCTGTTAAGGTCAGCTATTCCACTGCCCCTTCAATAAGAAAAATTATCTCTGCAGAACCCAAAACAATTACAAACGCAGGCTGCTCATGCCAAGACAAAAACAACTGCCCCCTGGAGGGAAATTGCAAAATCAATTCAATCATATATGAAGCAACCGTCACAGACCAGAATACCAGTAATGCAGAAAAATATATTGGGATGACGAAGGGAAACTTCAAACAAAGGCTATACGCACACAGAAACTCCTTCAGATACAAAAACAAGGCTAATACGGCACTCGCGACCCGAATATGGCAGCTTAAAGAAGAAAATACACCCTTCACCATCAAATGGAAAATAATTGAGAGAAAACCATCTCTCTCTCCAGCCATAAACAGATGTCCTCTATGTGACGCTGAAAAATACCACATTTCAAAGGCCATCATCGATCCGAATACAGCCTGTTTAAATATCCGCGATGAAATATTCAGGGGATGTGTCCACAAGAGACAAGCATTGCTTATAAACTGGTCTGACCGATTCACATAATGTCTAACTACCCCCCCTCTACTAATATAAACACAATAAAAACGAACAAATACCTCATCAACCTATATCCACTTAAACTTCAAGAGCAAAAACTCCGACCTTCACAAAAATACAAAAATATTTAATTTATTTATCAGTCACTAGTTTAAACAAACTATATCCACATAAATTCCAAGAGCAAAAACTTCGACTTTCACCAAAATACAATAATGCAAAAATATTTAATTTATTTATCATTTAATTTATTAATCTAAATCTACAAACCCATTTTAACAAACTCAAATATTTCATATTTCCAACTAAGTTAGCTCCCTTAGATCCGAATTTCTTCATTAAAATCACTCCAATCTGGGAAAAAGATTTTTACACACTAACCGTTTTTTAGAACGCATACCTTCAAAAATATAACGGCTAATGATACAAATTCATAATTTGGCTCACGGGAATTTCAGAGAAACCCTTTCTTTATTTTTGTTTTTAATCTTTAATTTTTAATTTTTAATTTTTAATTTTTAATTTTTAATTTTATTTTTATTATTATTAATATTCTTTTTTAATTGATTTTTATTTTTATTTTTATTTATTATATTTTTATTCTTTCTATTTTTATTCTTTCTTTCTCTCTCACTCTTTATTCTCTACATTTTTATTCTCTATATTTTCTTATTATTTTTTAATTCCTTTTTTTATTCTTTGTTATACCTTTTTATACTCTTTCTCTTTTTTTATTCTTTTATTCTTAGTATTGAGATGTTTTTATATATATATAGGTTTTTTTATATTTATTTATATATATATATATTTTTTCATATATATTTTTTATTTTTTACCCCCCCCCTTTTTTATTCCCTTTAATCTTGAATTCCCTCGTGTTTTAAATCTCAACGGTCTTATTACACTAAATTCAAATTTAAACAAACACACACAACACACTGAGCAAATAACGCGTCCCAACAAGAGTGCCATGTGACCTCACATTTCCAAAACAGATGACAACAGAAGCTGAAGAGAGCCGGATGGGTAAGACCTTCCGTGCTTGAAACCGACGGTACGAATGTTGTACTAATTTTTCTGTACCAGAATAAATAAATATTATGCTCTTAATTTTTAACTTTAATTCTTAATTAATCGAGCACTCTGCTGGGATTTTTCCTACCATTCTACAAAGAAGTATATATATATATATATATATATATATATATATATATATATATATATATATATATACAATGCATGTACTAAGAATGTTGGTGAAATGCTGAGTGCCGGATTGATTAGCAGCCGGAAAGAACAAAAAAATCCAGCGAAGGAGAGAACTTACTATTTATTTTTCTTTACAATTCTACATAACATCAAGTGTAGTGTCAGCTGTGTGTGCTGTCCGGATGATGATTAAGACTAATTGTATATTTCTTAGAAAATCTTCCCTTTGTCAAAAAAGATACAAAAAGAAAGTCTGACTGTAAGGAATTCGCCAAAGTGATTCAGGAGAGAAAAGCTTAAACACTTGCAGTCCAACGGAAAACAATAAATCAATACATTTTAAATTTCCTACAATTACGTTATGTATATAGATTTGGTATTAAAAAAAGTGTGTAATTAGAGAGTAATTAATCTATAAATATATGGTTCTGAATTATGTATGTGGTCCAATATTATTCTTTTCTTTGTGTGTTTTTTTCATTCGTTTTTTTCTTTTTATATCAATTAATTAATTAATATATATTTTTTAATATTATTAAATTTACATATCATATATTCAAAGAAATATTATAACTCGTTGGTGTTTTTTAATTATATTACCGAATTAATGAAATGTGTTATTAATTACAGGCATTTATATATTTTGCGTAGGTTTCACTGAATCCAGTAAATGTAGATGTTAAGGGTGAGACAATACCGGTGAAAGTGGGGATAGCTGTGACTTATAATGAATTAGGTCTTAAAAAAGAGATAATTAATTATTAGATTCAATCGAGAAAAGTATGTGTATAACTTTATTTATTTATATATGTGTGTTTTATTATGATTTATTTTTTATATCATTTACCATTTTCTCTTACCTTTGATCCTTATTGTGATTATATGTATATATGTTGTATGTATTTAGATGTGCGGTAATATTTTATATGCATTTAGGTAGATTGATTAATTTATTTTCAAAATCCAGGGAATGAGATGAATTATTTCGGTTGGATCAATTATGTTTTTTCGTAGTAGGGGTTGTTATTCTTCCTGTGACCGAGAGTGTGTTGGGATAAATGTTTATATAGGGGGACTACTGAATTATTGGGCGGGTGATGGTGGTAGAAGTAAATGCCCCAATATAGAAGTGAGGATGCGATGAATTGAAGGTGAGAAAGTGAAAGGTTAAATTGGAATACAAGGGAGTGTTAGATACGAATGGTAGTCAGTAGGTGAAAGGGTACATTATTTAATGAAGGGTGAGTAGAGCTCGTGACGTTGGTTTAGCGAGTGGTTTACTCTGGAGATAAGAATCCAGTCCGTGATTCTTAGGTCTCCAATGTTTCCGAATGGAAAGGATTGGGACGCTGATGTCGCGTTGAGTAGTGATTTATAGGGATTTGTGTTCATATGTTCTTTGATGCTTAGGTGTAACGGTCTTGTAGTGCTTCCTATAGAGAATGTATTTCATTTAGTATAATGTAAGTTGTATGTACAGTTTGTGCGGTGGCATAGATAAGTGTTGGAGATAGGGACAAGGAACAGCCTTCGGGTGGAGTTAGTATGTCTTCTTGATAGATGCTGGCGTAAGGAGGTAACGTGTGCGTTAGTTGGATATCAAAGTGTTCTATGTGTATGACGTGGCGGATGGCACTACGCACCACATATATCAAGTAGTACCTCCAATATAAAACACTCTCTTAAAACGCCTTGGGCACAGGAGGAATAATAACCAATCACGACTAAAAACATAATTAGTCTACGTCTACTACCATTGGTGTTAAGGTAAGCATACCGAAAATATTCACTACTGGTCTACACAGTTATCCGTTTCCATAGCGACGGGTTTTATAATCTGTTTACTATTAAACAATACCCTTTTTCTGCTCATATGCTTTTGCATTTTCAAATAATGTGTATGTTTATTCTATTTTTTTATTCTTTATCAATTAATTTATCCATGTGTTATGTTGCTATGTTTTGTGGATAGCGTATTTTTGGTGAGTAATTAAAAAAGCATGCCACCTTTCGTATTTGGAAAGACTCTATTTCAAGGCGAGCATGTATCTCATTTTGATGCTGTAATAAAGCCAACACCATCTGATGTATTGGGTTATTTTTGCTTTAATGACGATGAATACTTGTGTTATTATCTTGTTATCAATTGCTAAACGTGCACATTATTTACATAGTTTAAATCCATACATAACCATTAGTTACATAATCGTATGTATGAAGAGATAAACTAATACAAAACACTTTATGTAGGGAATAGCAAGTTATAAATAATAAATCAAAAAGCAGGCCGCTTGTTTTCATTCTGGCCGACGCAATTCTATGGTGGCATTGAAAGGAACTACATAAATCCGGTTCATAAGAAGGCTGGACTGTTCTATTATGCTCAGATGGGCAAGCCCAGTATGTAGATTCTGATAAGCTGCTAGTCAATGAGTGTAACATTAATAAAATACATTATTGATTGAATTAAGCCATATTTACGTATCAAATACTAATGCCCTTTATACCTGTAAGTGTCAATTTGATTCTAAAGTATATTCTACTAAAATATAATACACTGGTATTTTTAAGCAAAATGCAACACTCAATACACATTTATATATATTATTGTCAATTTGCTCGTGTCGGTTAGTGCGTCGACATAATTGAGATAGCATTGTCTCAGAAGATTACAAAGGATATACGTGCAAAGAGCCAATAGGTGTTGCGAGGTGCATTGCGTCGTTCTGTCAACTTGTATTGAATGAAGCGCAGGTGCTTTATGGCTTCATCTCCCACGATGCCTAGGGCCTAGACGGAACATACACATAAAATATAAAAGCAATAGTAAAAGTGACTGCGATTGGTATAATTGTAATTAAATGAGGGGTATGAAGACAGGTAACTTAAAGAGCGATACCTGGAGGTTAATAAAACATTAATTGTTTTTCCGAGAATTCTTGCAATTAAATGTACATTACATTTTAAAGACAAACAACCTTCAACGTAAAAAAAGTGCGTAAAAATATTAGACGTGTACAATTATTCCAAATCATTAAACAATACATGAATAAAACAAAAATGTAAAAAAACACATTTATGGAATATTTTTATGCCTTAAGTTTGAAAGTGGTCCTGTTCAAGTATCTTGCGACGCCGACTAGCGACTTTGGTGTGCCAAGTCAATTCATAGTAGCCCTTAGTTTACTTATGGATCGTTGGTTATCACGGAGAAGAGGATAATACTAATAGACATACGAAGATGCCAAAAATGTTTAATAAGAGAAGAAGATGAAGCAAAAGACGACGAAGAACAAGATGATGATAACGATTCTGAATAAGAGTATTAGGAGGTTCGAAAATGTGTGATTAATAAAAAAAGAGGACGAAGACTAAAATGACGACGGTGACTACGATGAGGACTACAAAAATCTAATAAATCAACGAAAGAAAGAGATGAAATGATATCCATTGTGAGGAGAAATATGTAATCAAAAATAAAGAATTGAAAAAAATAATAAAATCAAGAGCAAGATGATGCTGGCGAGGAGGGGCAGAAAGAGAAGAACTGAGCATTAGAAAAGTTGCTTTAAGAAGAACAAATAGAAGAAAATAGAATACAGATTCTCAAAAAAGTAGGAGTAGTAGGTGTGCATTAGATAATGGAATTAAACAAAGATAAAAAATGAAAAGAACAAGTAGAAGAATGGATGTGGTAAAACTATTACAAATTCGATGAACAAGGAAAAATAAACAACCACAATTGTTATGGTGAAGTACGAAGAAGGATACAGCGTTTTCACCCGGTGTATTATGTTGCAAATTATGTTTTACTAAATTTATATTACCATCATCCACTCACAGGAAGGACCACGTTTATGTTATCAACATATACATTGGAAATGGTGTTATAGATGACACAGAATGCGAAAACTTTCAACAGAGTTTCAGTCAGCGGCAGTGGCTACTCTACAATCTTCTTAATAATGAGCAAATTAGATAAATTAGTTATACATATCACACATGTGAAAGATATAAAGAGAAAAAGATAATAGAATGTAGATCATTTTTCTACTTGACGGTTAAACATAAATCTCTTTAAGTAGCCATTATTATGTATGCCAATATGAACTATCTTTATAAACATGTAAGTATTCTTCGAAACACACATCAAAAGTGACTCTCAAAATTACAGTTAATTATTCTGACCTGGCTCTTGTCATATATCCGGCTTCTACTTCTGGCTTAAAGGTTAAGTTGCACTTTTAAGAGCTTTTATCTATGAAAGTTTTTATTAAGTTATCTAATATATTATTTACCTCTTTGCCAGGAAGTCAGAAACTACATCAGGTGTTCTTTTAAGAAGCCAATACGCTAGAATAAGCGCACTTTGGCCATGAACCCATGCCCGTCGGTATTCCCTAGAAGGGGCGCCTCAGACAATTAGCAATAAACTAACCCATTCTCAGAGAGAATGTAAAGCCTAGGAGGGTTGACCTCTTGAGACTGTAAAGTACTATAACTTAGCACGGCAGCAAGAATGTAACTATCGGACTTATTTGGATTATTGTTCTAGAATATGGAAAAAAATACATGTATTCGCTCGAACATTATGATGATTATTCTTTTTTAGATGAGGATGATAGGTTGTATAGTTTTGAGTATTCAGACAACAATTTCCATCTAAGACTGGTATAACCCCCATAATTCTTTCAGGTGCAGATTCTAGTCAAAGTTATGCTTAATTCAGAAACATGTTCAGAATATGAAATTAAATTTCAAATGAAACCCTTTATTTCATCCACAGATTATTTCTTATTCGACAAAACACTGTGGGAGAGGTAGTTGAGTCTAATTCGTCATGCTTGGAAACCCCCGATTAATAAGGTGTTTTCTTGTGCCCGTCTAACATGCTTCATCTGAATGTGTAGGTCTAGGTCAAAAGACAAGAAAATAGACGCATCGACCAGAAACTGAAACAACACTTCTCGCAAAGATACCAGCTTTTATTCTGGGAACCTGAAATGGCAGGACTGGTTACTGGTATTTCAGAAGACTTGATGAACATAAATGACTTGAGGAAAACTGCAGTTTTCAGCAACGAACTCGATAGACTTAGATAATTTGATACGTTTTAACATACTACATTCGTAAATTATATCTTACCACAAAAATCAGCGACTTTACAAATGGGTGAAGCGATATTATTACTGACTAAATTGTGTAGTGCTTAAACGACTCCTTTTCACAAAAAGTGGGAATGCATAAAATGTACAAGGAAATACAACGAACACTACCCGACTTTTGCTAGTTTAGTTAACAAACACTGCGATGATGTCAAGAAGTCGGAGTGCTTATATCTGCGCAAGGATTAGTATCGAATAAAGATGCAGAACTCAAAAGAAGAGTCCTTAATGCACTAGGAAATCAACCAGAATTTACACTTCAGCATATCGCAGAGGACTTCCAACGGTTTATTAGCGTGCGTCAAGATTCAAAGTATACTGAATAGAGTGGAGTGTCACATGAATCCGAAACATAATTGGCCCTAAACCGTGGGTTGTTTGCAGACAGCTGAATTGGTACACAGATTTTCAAAATAAAATGTAACAGTATTTTAAGTGGTATTGAGTGGAACACAACAGTACGCACTTCATAGTAAATAATACATGTTTTAAAAGTTGATTAGGATCGCTCCATGTGACGAATTGAACATATTAGAAAGTCTGTTCAAGTAAGACTATTAACTAACAATATTAAAATGCAACTCGACTCAGTGTCAATTATAAATCCGCAGACATAGAAGAACATTGGAGAGCCGACGTCATTGATGACTAAATAAGTAGCACAACGCGTTACTGTAGAACAGATAAAATCTTAAAGCGAATAATAACTACGGCTATCCTACAAGGAAAAACTTTAAAATTGAAAATGTTCCTTATGAACTATTCAAGTAACATATTAGAGACAGATTGAATGGAAAAGGTTTTATCATGGGATATGCGTATTTATCATTTCTGTAAGAGTATAAAAAACCTAAATCGAAAGAAAGCTATTTGGAAAAATTTAAAACAAATTGTTCAGATCTTTTTCTTATGGTTTAGAAATAGATAAAATTGGACTGAGAAAGTTGCATTTAAAATATATATTCAAACAGTTTCTTAAAATAAAACTGTTCAATTCGCGTCATTAGATTAGATTGGTGAGAAAGTGAATAAATACGAAAAGGCATGTAGGATACAGCAGGTGGTTGTCGCCTAAATTCTACGAAAAGTAAATAAATTTAATATTTTAGTCGAATAATAGACAAATATATTAAAAAAGTATACCCAGTGCAAGCGAGTAAACTAAGAAATATGCAAGCTCCGGCAAATGTATCGGATCAACAAAGTTGCGAACTACGAACGTTTGTAAATAGGACATTTAAAAAACAAGAAAAATGAAAAATATTGGGTCTGGACAAGCACATTCCAAATAGCGTTTGATATATAAAAAATACAAATAAAAATCATTAACGACAAACCAAAAATAAGGATTTCATTAAAATATATCGAAAAGAAAATGATATTGACTGTATACGGAGCAAGGCTAAATAGTGTGGTATTGATTCAACCATTTCGAGTGTAGACTCTTCCCTAGATATTGAATAGAGTTAAGAGTAATGTCATGGGGTCCGTGTCGGCATTTATTTCCTATTTTGTGTCGGTATACATACCAGTTGAGGATCTGATCTCGACAATCAGTACGGCAGAAACTGGGCTATTTCAGTATGTTTTTAATCTGTCGGGCTGAGATATTTTTCTTAAGTAGTCCGAAGTGGTCGACCCAAGGTCTCTCTCTTATTTGGGGGGATACTTTTTTTGGTTACTGCATGAGTCGCCTGACCGCGGAATGTCGACGGGGCTACCAAGGCTATTTTAGAGGTTAAAGTGCTCTTTCTTTAAGGCCACTCGCTTGATTCTCCCACCTTTTGATCTTGTGCTACATCTTAATGTGGTAGAAAGGAAGCAAATTCGGTCATGGCAGCAGTCATTTGCTTTTCTTTTCCGGTATGGATACCAGTCGAGAATCCAGTCTTGACAATAAGTTGGCCAGAAACTAGAACATTCAATGCCTTTTTATCTGACGGGCTAAGATATTTACCGGGGTAATTATAAAAGGTGCACCTTTCCTGACCGTATTTCCTCTTCTTTAGCGTAGAATGAGTTTATTGCAAACTGTCATGAGGCGCCCGTACCAGGAAATTCCGACAAGGCTTCCTATTCAATTTCCGGAAGCTAGACGACCCTATTCTTTATGGGCGCTGGTTTTAATTGCTCACACTATTGCCATTGTGTCACATCTTTCTGCGGTTGGGAGAAAGTAAATACCCCCTAGCGGTAGTCGTGCGCTGTCGTTGGCGTGATTCATATCAGTCTAGTATTCGAGCATGACAATAACTCCGGCAGAATCTGGTCCATTAAGGTGAACTTTTATCTCTCGGGCGTTGTATTCGTCCTGGATAATCCTAGGATGTCCACACTTACATGCCCTGCTCTCCCTCTTCGGGAATACCGACGGGGCTACACAGTATTTTTTTAGGGGCGCTGGCTTGATTTCCCTCACCTTCTGGACTTGTGCTAAATCTTTCCGTGTTGGAAAACAAGTTTCACTCCGTAATGGCGGCAAATTATTCGCCGTAGTTGGCGGTATACATACCAGTAGATGGTCGAATTTCGATAATTAGCCCGGCAGCAACTGAGTCATTTCAGTGTCTTTTTATCTGTCGGGCTGATTTAGTAAGCGATAGAATTGTTTAATTTTTGGAACCTTCTGTGAATATCAAAATACTTTCATATAATGCAGATGCATTGTTTCATTTGCTATCAAATTAACAATTTTGAATACAAAAGGCAATAAAACCAATATTTTTAATTGAGAAATTATACCTCACAACGGATAATATTTCAAATGTGAAATACGACCCTAAAAACCCTTATTTTATTAAAAGGAAAAATATTAGGCACATATGGCATTACTTTCACGAAGTAATTTGGAATATGTTAGAGTTATCGAATACACAATTTGTGTAGCTGCAATTGACCAAATTTTAGAATAGAGTTTGTCGTCTTTTGAAATTGAATCTGGTCAGTTCTTTTTAAACCTTTCTGATGTATATGCTTTCAAAAAAGGATTACGAACATGACCATTTGCAAAACATATTTCCTCAGCAATTTGACACAGTTTAAATAGATCTACTTTTATTAAGATTGAGTCGTTTATAATTACATACAAATGACGAGCAATTCGATCAATTCTGTCATTTTTCTTTGAAAGTCTTGTGCTAGCAGATCATGATATCTGCGGATACTGGCTTCTTGACGTAGATTGCACAACACATTGTTGTTATTGTGTTTCATGATATCTGCAGATACTGGCTTCTTGACGTAGATTGCACAACACATTGTTGTTATTGTGTTTCATGATATCTGCAGATACTGGCTTCTTGACGTAGATTGCACAACACATTGTTGTTATTGTGTTTCATGATATCTGCAGATACTGGCTTCTTGACGTAGATTGCACAACACATTGTTGTTATTGTGTTTCATGATATCTGCAGATACTGGCTTCTTGACGTAGATTGCACAACACATTGTTGTTATTGTGTTTCATGATATCTGCAGATACTGGCTTCTTGACATAGATTGCACAAAACATTGTTGTTATTGTGGTTCTCCTTTATCTTTGCAAAAGTCAATCAGGTTCTGCAAAGTTGAAAACAAAAAAAAAACAACAACATGGTTCCCTCACAAAACAAACAAACCAAACACACTGAATAAATATTTGAAGACGTAAAAATCACCTGATTCGGCAGTTAATACTCCCAAAAGGGTGAATATACTGTAAAACAAAACAAGTAAACCAAACGGCATGCCTACATTTTTGAAGATACTAAGAACTTGAAGCATAACATCTTTTTACTAAAATGACCTGATTCGGCATTAAAGAACCTGAAAAGATTTGATAAGCTGTAACACAAACACCATTAATAAATGTTTGAAGATATAAATAATATGAAACATATTTTTTTACCAAAATGACCTGATTTGTAATTTAATGATATTAAAAGTGTTGATATATCGTAATATAAAACAAGTAAACGGAATTTATTTAGAAATGTGTCGGCGATCGGTTTCTAAAAACAAAACTGTGAAATAAATCGTGTCTTTAAGTATCATGAAGTTATCGTTTCGGTCAACTTGTTATGTGTAGATGGTAACACACGGTTGTGCATTATTTTATATCAGCACTCTTTTATGCAAGTACTGACCCAGTCTCGTGCGTTGAGTACAGTATGTACTTGGTGTACATACGCAGACAGTGGAACATCTGTAAATAGTCAGTAATTGTTTAATGTAATTCGTTGCATGATATATGCGATGATCGCATATATATGGTCGACGACTTTTTATAAAATAGCTAGTACAACGTCATCTGTACACTATGAATCATATTAAAGTTATATATATTTATATATATGAATATATATATATATATATATATATATATATATATATATATATATATATATATATATATATATATAATTCCTTCAAATTAAAACAAAATTTGGGGTAAGAGCTCAATAGTGTATATATTACTAGAGCTCATTTCCTATTTTGCACGTGTTTTCTGTATGTAAGCCAAAATATGAAATAACGGTTTTAAAAAAAAAAAGGTTATTTAGTTATAGTTTGCCGTGTGCTTTATGTTAATTAAAAAAAATGGCGGACATGATGAAACAATGAGATTATTTTTTAGTATCTTTAGTTTTGATGTTTACTTACAGAAGGATAAACTAAAAATATTTTTCATATGATAAATTAGTTAAAAAGAGAATATTATTCTAATGTTACCGGTTCGGCTTTCAGACTTAATTTGATGGAGAGATGACCGAAGAAAAGTTTTGAAATCATATTTTGTTTGTAACAAAGTGAATGTGTGATTCAACACAAGCAGAAGCAATTGTATGAAATAAAATGATTTTTAATGAATTCTGAATATTTATTAACTAATATATATATATATATATATATATATATATATATATATATAAAGCCATTATTATAAACAAATATAGATATGCTGGCTTAGGAAGACCGATAACTTTCATTATTTTCTAGTTAAAAAGCCATGTGTATTATAAACTTGAGTTATTGTTCTCCCGTAGCTAGTATTATGGTGAATGGGCATATACTACACTGACCCCCTGACTGACGATAATATCATGATGAACGAACATGACTCCCCTCAACTCAAAGAGGAGGAATAATTCTCGCGTGGACGATCTTATGAGAACAGAACCGTTACTACACTACCCGTTTAAAATATATTCTGACTAAATCGATTCTCGAAATTTTTAATTCTGGGAGAATTCACTCTTACACACCCTTAAAAACGGAGGAGGTAGTTCCTTGGAGAACAGTCTTATGACAAAAGAAACCGATACTACACTACACCGCCCATTAAAAAATATTCCAATTTAATTATTTTTTTATTATTTAAAAATGCCTAATTACAAAAAAAATATTTTTCATGCTTCCTTTGCTTATATGCTAAGATCAAAGTGTTGTATCTGTTTGACATCTCAGCAATGTTTGACACTTTTTTAAAGCCGGAAGTTGATTATATCCCTTGAAAATGAAATCCGTAACAAGTTTTTGAACGCTATCATTTTTTTAATAACATCTCTTCATCTAAGTGTATTTATAATTATGATAATAGTACTATCGATACAACGATTGATTATCTAGAAGACAATTTGACAATGCAAAATAGAAAGATATATTACAGAATAATCATTTATTAAAAACTTAAACATAAATAAATATGCAAAACAGCAATATCGAGATTTGTTTGAGTGACTAGGAGATGCTTATATATAGGGTATTGCAATATATTCTCATATCATTAGAATTAAATAATCCTAACGTGTTTTGATGTTATTATAGTTAGGATAGATAGAAAAAACATTCGCATTTATTTATTTAAATCAAACTTGCCCATATTGAAGACGTAATCCAACGCCTGCAATATATAAAATTATCTGCCACGACTCGGTGTTATTCGGGAATATTTTTAATTTCATTTCAGCTTTCGCTTTAATTGTTTAATTATATTTTAAATAGTATTTTTAAAGTAAAATAAAATTTCTCTAATTATTATGATAGCTTTTTTCCATGGATTTATTAATTGAAACAAAGAGTTACACAAGTATAACGAATTTCGTGAAATTGATGTACATATCATCTCTATTATCAAATGGGTTACGTGTAAAAATCTTCCACAACTTCTTATGATTAAAAGTCTACAAATCACTGAGAATTCTAATGTAAGAAATAACTTTATATTCGACAATTTGACTGTTTTCAATGTTGGTTTCACTAAACAGTTTCAACGTATTAAGGCCAAAAGATAAGAATTCATGAGATTGCCAGTTGGATGATGATCAATAATATCAAAAGATTAGAAACGATGGTGGAATTGGTAAAGGTTTATTAACTAAGACGACGATGCGATTGTATTCAGTAAGAAAAACGGTCCTGTTGTATTGTGTTCCATAGAAGTTATTTTTAGACACACAGAGAAAGAAAAACTAGTGATTTGCAGTAGACGAACTCTTCTGTGACACTTTTACAGGGTTAAACAACACTAAAAGCGGAGTGGAACATATACCATGAATATAACGATAGAGTATTGAAAGACTAGCAACATCTTTTCTGTAGAAAACAAACTCATATCAGATTGCGGATATGAATGTGTACATTGCCAAAGAAAGAGAAACAGCTTTGAGCGGTACCTCTCTAGATAGAGCAGCAACATCATATCTTAGAATGCATCTAGTTATATATATGTAGAGGATTGCATCAGGATTCCGGTACTATTTCGAACGGTAGAATGGCTTCTATATTCTTCAATTCAACTTAACAACATATTTGATGTACGTCTTCGATTTCAGGTTTGAAGTAAAAGTCAATTTTAGAGGCTTATCAAAGCAATGTTTTTTTTCCAACGAGTACGATTTATTTCAACTGAGGCAAAGCAAAAATCCAAACATTGGTGGTGAATAGAGGAAAGTAAGATTTTAGAGGTATAAAAACACACATTTTCACATTGCATCACGTGCTCCAGGGTAGGAACGATATATTCAGCAAGATATTGATCATCAATACGCTTTGATATGCTGCGATAACTATTGTATATACTCCATACATGTCAACGAATTACCTCATAAAATTATTCTTAAGTCCATTGATTGAGATCAGCGAGTCAATACCCGAGTTTGAATCTCACTTAAGTCTTTAAGATATTTAACTGGATACGTGTTTTATAAATTTAAAGAAATTCACATAACATAATAAAATACAAAAACAGTTGATAACTTTCTAAACTAAGTATTTTCTGAGAGACCGTAATAAGATAAGCATAAAAGTTATTCGGCATTAGTTCGAAGCGATTATTTTTTGTTTAAAACATAATTTCTGATGGAGTTTTGCAAATTAAAACAATACGTAAATACATTCATCGTAGTTTCTTACTCTTTTATTCAAATGCTATTTAGTTCAATACTTGTCATGTAATTTAACAAATATATTTTTTCATTCTTATCACAAAACGATAGAATCTGGTTAAAATGGGCATTACCATATCCAGTTACCGAGCCAACACGCTCCAGAAGCCTGTATAGACTAGTATTCATTAAAAATATATTTGATTAAGAAAGTGTAATAGAGGTTTTATGTGTGATGGAATAAATAGAAACGAGAGAAGGAAAGACGACAAATCAGAATCCAAGTAAATGAAAAGAAGAACGAATCAAAGGGAGGTAATTGTGTGACATATGATTAAAGGAAGTAGAAAGTAGAAAGGATAATCATTTCATTTTGAAGAACAAGTAACACTAGAACAGAACAAGGAGTCGTCGAATAGAAGATGAACAAATTAAAAAAAGAAGCCGAAATATGAGCGGTTGAACAGTGAAAATAGTTTTCTGAAAGATGAAAACCTTTATTATATTTCCAATTATTGCTCTTATTAATAGTGCGATGCGCATCATATGACAATGCTTCGACCTTGAAGATATATTTTTAGCGCGTTGGTTAATAGCAATGTTCTGCTTTTAGAGTGATCTATTAGAGCTATTTTATTATATTCTGGGAGAATTTCGACAAGAAACAACATTCTAAACCATAGTTCACAAAAGACTCAAAGCATTGCCATTTTGGCTATGAGCTAAGTGCAGTATCTGTTCTAATGCTTCATCTCATTATTTCAATATTCGCAGTAAAGGAGAGCTCCTTCTTGACTGAGACAATTTTAATTTTTGTCCAAATGTTACCTTTTTGGGGTGGAACTGAATATATTCCACATAACGGACCCTGTTTCTCATTTTGCCATCATATGAAGACAAGTAACTAGAGACTCAGTAGTCGGTTTGTAATTAAAATGTAGTATCATTTCTGCTCCTGGTCGGTTGGAGAAAGTATCTTTTTTGACTGAGACAATGGTGGTTTTTGTCCCAATACAGAGTACCCCTTTTTAAAGAGCTGTATACTCTCCGCATGAAATAAGAACAATCTGTCTAACTCTGCTCTCGTAGGGAGGCAAGTACATAGGGGCTCTTCAGTCGGTCTCAATATAAATGTAGCATTTGTTCTGTATTTGGTCTGTGGAAGAGAACTCTTTCTTGACTGATATAATTTTTTATTTTTCGTCCTGTACAGTGGCCACCTTTTGCGGAGATAGATGCCCTCTACATAAAAAAACGCTGTTGTGTTAAACTCTGCTGTCAAAAATAGGTCGGTAAATAAGAACTCTTTAGTCGGTCTGTAAGTAAAGTGTAGTATCATTTCTATCTTCGTTTAGAGAATGAAGAATCTTTCTTGACTGAGACAGTTTTAATTGTCCCAATCCAGAATTCCGATATCCTCTACATAAAACTCGACCCAGTGTTTAATTTTAACACGTGGAGAGACAAGTAAATATTGTGTCTCCGGTCTTCCGGTTGCGATCAAAGCGTAATAGCTGTTCGGTCTTTTTCTCAAAAGAGTAAGATTTCTTCTTATCTCGGGAAATTGTAATTTTTGTCCTTTCTAGAGTTCCTTTTTTTAAGTCGGATGACATGAAAAAGCGACTTCTTGCTAAAAGTTGATGGTTGAATCCTCAGTACGGACAATACTAAAATTAAAATTACGAATTACTACAGACCCGGTAATGACTGACACAACGACGGCAAACTACACCTGTAAATTAAAAAAGGTTTCATTTTAAATTCCTTACAGATCCTGGAGTTCGACATACATATTTCCGTGTTCGCCAACGTACACGTGAAGACGGTTGGACGTTAGGTCATCTGAAAGCTTATGAGAATAACATAAAAGATGAGAACAGTAATCCGAATAACATAAATGATACAAATATTAAATCTTATTTTAAAATTCCGAAACTGAACAACTACGTGTCTAACCTAGTTCTTCGTGGGGAGGGAAGTTAATAGGAATTATATGTGTGGCAAGTTTGGCTGAAATCTATTCAGTTGTGTATGTGTATAACGTGAACAGAAGTTCGTTTCAATTTACTTGTAGAGTATGTACGCATTGGCTTTCTGAAAACAACGATGGCGCTCTTGACAAGAAATGATTTCCCATTGACTATTTCTTTTGTTTTAGCATCCGTTTTTCTTTATTCGTTGCAGTCTTTATTTTTCAATTTTGCAAAATAAGTTTTATTCTATTTTTGAAAATTCATTGAATGCCAATAAGTGAGTTGAACATCTTCAGATCTTTTTTTTCGATTTCTATAAAAAACCTCTCCATTTACCTACTTCGCACGCACATACTATATATATATATATATATATATATATATATATATATATATATATATATACATATATATATATATGCATATATATATATGCATATATATATACATATATATATATGTATATATATATATATGCATATATATATACATATATATATACATACATATGTATGCATATATATACATATATATATATACATACATATATATATATATATATATATATATATATATATATATAGAGAGAGAGAGAGAGAGAGAGAGAGAGAGAGAGAGAGAGATAACGAGAGAGATAGCGAGAGAGAGAGATAGATAGAGAGAGAGAGAGAGAGAGAGAAATAATATCTCGTGTGTTTCCTTTCGTTGCATCTTACCGTCGTCGAAAATTCTCGATCCATAATCTCATTTGTATTCCTGGATTTGAATTCATTTTTTGTTTTGCTTTCTTTTTTTTTCAACTTTTTTTGTTCTTTCTGTATTCATTCGTTTTATCATATTTTCTGTTCTTCGTGTTTTCTTCTATTCATTTCATCGTGATTTTTCTTTGTTGTTTATTTGTTATTTTCTTAGTGTTTTTTCTTCAATGTCTCTTTTCTCTTCTGTGTCTGTTATTTTTCTAATAATTTAATTTGTTTTGTATTCATTCTTATTTTCTTGTCTCGTGTTTTTCTTTGTTTCCTTTCTTTATTTTGTATTCTTTTCTTATTTCCTTCTTTTTGTCTTCTCTTTATTTTGTTTATTTTTCACATGTGCATTTATGGTTTTCTGTTTTGGTCTTCCTTTCGTTTTTTTATTCGTGTTGTTTTTCATTCCTTTTATATTTTTATTCTGTCTTCGTTTTAACGTGTTTTTATTTTATTTTAATAGAAAGAAACAACTTTCGTTATGTGTCTTTGCTTAGGTTTCATCTTATATTTTTGTCTTTCGACTTAGACTCACTCACGTAACCCATGACTTTACATCAACCATCATTCTATACTCATCATTTTTATTTCATTTACTATTTTACACTAATCGAGAGGTTTCTAATTGTTCTATAATTTTGTGCACTTCTTCATTTTTCGAAGTGTATCTCTCATATAATATTTCACTATGTTTAAACTTATTCTTTAATTATTCATTGTTTCCCCTTTTTTAATTATGATATCATATTTTATCATGATTGGGCTTCCATATTTTTTATGATTAATTTAACTTCCTATTGATATGTTCCTAATTCCTTCTTTTAATTCACCCTTTCGCTTTCATTGAGGGGGATAATCTTAAAGTGATTCCGATAATATGGTCATAATCATAATCTTTGCGGCATTTTCAATTAAAGCTTAATAAGCATTACTGACAGGTTCACTATGATCTGGAGCGATAGTTCACGTCAGTGTATATTTATTGTGTAAATACAACTATTCCGGAAACGAAATAAAACTGCCTATTACACCGTTGAACCAGATGTTCGCCTCTAGTCTACTCCACAACTCCGAAATTGACCCTTTCAATTTTTTATCTTGCTTTATTTCTACCACATTTCTAACCACATAAACAACTGAATCGCCCCGACCGTCCTTGGCATGAAACTACACGCCATTAAATAGTCCTGAATATAGGTCTTAACGAGTATGAAGTCACCTGATTTTTTAAAAAAATTACTATCAAACGATTTTTGTTCCATTTTTGAAAATAGTATTTTTCGTTTCGTAATTTCGATGCGTATTTTGTAAAAAAAATATATATAATATTGCATTGTTATTTTGATTATTTCATTTCTACAATTTAATATACTTCATTAGTATTTTGTTTTTTACAAACATTTATTTCATATATTCTCTCATATAATGTGTATTCTTTATATTTTTATGTTGCTCATTATGTACATTGATCATTACTAAATAAATAAATTGCTATAATAAATAAGCATAATGATATGCTGTTTTAATTCTTAAAATGTTGTTGTTGTTTTTTTATTTTAATTATAGTTTTTATATATTTTTATTGATTTTTTAATACATTTTTTTGATATTTTGTTGATATTTTTTAATATTTTTTTTTGATATTTTTATTGTTTTTTTTAATTTAATGTTATTTTTTTAATTTTTAATTGTTATTAATTATAATAAATAAATAATTTGCAATAAATTGCTGAATAAATTATAAATACATGTTCATATTGCTAATTATGTACATTGATTAAAAAGCATTATTTTGTTAATTTGTCTTACTTCTTTATCTGTCTTAAGCAATCGTAATTATAGTTATATATATATATATATATATATATATATATATACATATATGTATATATATATATATATTATATATATACGTGTATATATAATATAGATATACATATCTACATAAATATATATATATATAATATAGATATTTATAATATATAGATACATATCTACA
>OY744548.1:33160353-33167853 GCA_963556195.1 Sepiola atlantica
GTATCCACATGAAATGTTATAAGGAAATATCATAGTTTATGTCTCGATTTTCAGTATTTACTTCGACAGGGCCTAAGTAGAGCTAGGTAGCTGAATAGACATAAATATATTTTTATAACTTACTATATATATATATATATATATATATATATATAGTAAGCAATGAAAATATATATAGCAATCAAGCTACACAGAGGCTCCCGTGTGTCATCCCGGGGGGGGGGGATCGTCATTTAGCCTGACGATTTCCCCCGGTGATGAAACAGGGGAGCGTCTGTGTAGCTTCATTGCCATATATATTTTCATTGCTTACTCCCTAGCTCTACTTACGTATCGAGCACTGTTGAAGTAAATACTGAAAACTGACACATAAAAAAGTATATCTCCTTATAATATTTTATGTGGATACATGAAGTACTAATATATATATATATATATATATATATATATATATATATATATATATATATATATATATATATATATATTAGTACTATTATTATATATATATATATAATTACATCCTATTATATTTTCATCTCTCTGTCTTTTAACTTAGAGCTTATTTTATTCGTTGGTCTTATTTCAAAAGCCGAAACTGGAATCATCCTACAAACTGATTCTCGTTTTTGGCTCGTAAAAGAACCGAATATTCACGGAGTAGGAATCGATTGACGTGGATCATTTTTCTATTATCGATCCACACGCGCATTATCCATATCAGGCAACGTGTAACTCGATTCCCCCCTCCAAAAAAAATCCGAACTCATTAACAGCCCATAAGGCAGGCAGGCATACGCTACAAGTGAAATCGTACACTAATTAGCTATTGACCTAGAAGTGCATACGCATCTCACTAGAAGCGCTAAAAACATGGTTATTCCAGGCGAACGTTTTTGTGTCCTCCGCGCACTCGCCGTTTTTCAGTCAAGGAAAGAAAGAGTAAACGATAGGAACATAAAATCGTATTCACGTACTTGTTAAAATTACATTTGTTGGAGATGGATATGTTCATTTAATAATGTTCCTATGAATCTATCCATCTATCTATCACTTTCTCTGTCTCTGTTTCTGTCTCTCTCTCTCTTCCTCTATCTCTCGTTTAACTTGTAAATTAAACCGAGAATAGGTTGTAGATTTTAAACTTTTGAAATCAACATTTCCTTACTAAAACCTGAATTATAACATATTGAATAGTAATAGCATCAAACTTAGCTATAGTTGTACGAACGCCTTTGAAACATAATTTAAAAAACATAACGGATATATCGTAAACCAGGAAAATGGATATACACATAACAGTAAGATTAATAATATACGATATGTAGGGATAAAACATACGGACTTTAATTGTAAATAAACAAAACTAACTGTATGGTACAAATAAGATGACGAACTAAGAGTATAGTCCGCATAAACCATAATCAACACATATTTTTCGTAGGGGGTTCAGCACAGATTTAAAATAATGTAATTTAACAATAAAATATTCTTTAATAACCCAAATAAGGAGTACCATACTTGCCTTTCTCAATATATATGTTTTCTGAAAACGGTTAATAGGGTACATATCTTTAAGAAGACCGTTTTAATAGCGTCCCAACACCTACAGTTCACAGCCCTACTTGTTATTATGGTATTCATGAAAAAATATCAGTCAAAAGATTTCAGAAAGAAAAACACATCATTCAACCAGAGAGTGGAAGTATAATTTAGTTCTAGGCATTAAAAACGAATTACTTTAGATTAATATAGAAGTGAAACAAATATAGTATCATGACATGCTTAAACAGAATAAAAATATAAAATATAAATAATATTTTGTGAACATCATTAGATACTGAAAACACGTCGCGCAAAAATGAACACGATAATAATTCTACTAGATTAGTAATAAGTATTGATAGTGATACTTTTTAGAGCACTCAGATTGATATAGTTAACCGTTAAGTAATGGTAAATTACACTCACGTAATAGCAATTAATAGTTATTTACAAATATTAAAGAAAAGAAAAAAACTAGAAATATAAAGAAATGTTACTGTACTTCGATTACAGTCAGAACATTATATCCCCTTGTTGTCTAGCAATTGAAAGTAGATACGAGGATAGATACAAAGAAACCCACACCCTAAACAAAAGAAAACAAAACGAACGTATGAATCAATTTTTTTATAACGATGTCTCATATTCGGTAATATCTGTATACGTATGTGCATGAGTGTATATATATATATATATATATATATATATATATATATATATATATATATATATATATATATATGTTATATGCGGTTGTGTACTGTATATATACGCATATTGGCAATGCTTTTAATAAGTAACTAGCTTTAAACTTTTTAACTTCGCGCTAATAGTAAGAATAAAAATTACTGGCCAATAATTATCAATCAATTTGAAATCAAAATATATGAATTGAGGGTAAGAGGGAATAAATACAACACATATATAGCAAGTGTTTCACGCTCAACTGTCATCAACTTCTTTCTCTTCTCTATGATTAAGGGTATTAATGATGGTAATTAAAATGTAATCATGCTATACACGATTTTATTTGGGAACCGTGATTTTGCTGTGCTGTTGTATTTAATATTGCTGTTTCTGGGAGCGTTTGTTTCTGTTTCTGATTTCCGACTTTTGTTTCTTTTGTACCAATTGTACGAATTCATTTTCATTATTATTTCTGGGCGCTGACAAAGCGTTAGGTCGCTGAAACGTAATTCTATTGGCGTAAGCTGGATTACATGTTTTAATACTAAATATGTATAAAGCTCTACCTAGTAGTGACCATTTTCAAAAATATTGGTGTCAAGATCATTGTATAAATACAGTTTGACTTGTTTAGTAAATATATTGATATGTTATATTCAATCATTACGTTTTTTTTGCTGTAGATAAAGCATCATACCAGATGCCAGACATTCACTCGCTATTTCATAGACTCATACTTATATATAATTTTATGATTCTACCCGTCCTTCAAGTGAACTTATTTCGATCTGTTTTGTACTTGGGTAACCCAGTCTATTTTACAGGTAGTTTTTGTAAATTATGTTACATGATTTCGGTATCATCTCTGATTACTAGAATTTTAGAGATATTCCAAAGATTATAGTTTCTTTTCATGTCGCGCATAAGATATTGGTATTTAGTTATTTTTCTCTCTCTCAGCTCTGTACATGACAAGTTCATTACAGACACTGTTTCTCTTATACCATATAATTATGACATGTTTATACAGCTCCGTTTTCCAAATAAGTATATTTAAGTATTATATAGTAATAGTGAATAGTGTATGATTAATATCTACCACTTATTTATAACGTATGTTCCTAGAACTTGCTGCGACACAAGCTACTCATATTTTTAAGAGACATTATAAATATATTTACAGACTCCATTGTGTCACAATGTATATTAGCCGTTCCAATGCAGAACCTTTCAGCTGTATTCCAGGTGACTACCATTCTCTTCCGTGTGGCAGAACTTGCACTTGTTGTTGTTGCTGACACCCCTCCTCTTCTTAACAGTACACTTGACAACCCTTCATCTTGGTCAGCCAATATTATTCTTCTGATCGTATTGGGGCGATCCTTTGATTCAATTAATAAAGGCTTCATTTTGTATATATTCCTGGGATTGTTCTCCCAGAAAATTATGGCATTCTTAAACTTTCGTACAATGGAAGGTCGAGATGTATTCCCGCGTGTTCGTTTTTGCTGTTTAACTTGCATGCTAGTTTAGCGGTTTGCTCCATTTGTGGGACAGTCTTGTTCAAAATTCTTTTCTTGGTTTTTTATAAGACATGGTTTAACTGGCTCTTGTTTCTAAAGGTTGAACAATATCTATTGCTTTTCCTGGGAGGTACAGCTCTTGCTAGACACTGGTTTCTCTACATTATTTTGTACACAGACACCTATTAAGAATTCGAAAGAAATACAATTCTATATGGCCATTCTTATAATTACTTTTTCCTTTAAAGAAATAGAAATCCCACCCCCATCTATCCGATGATTTCATTTCCTATTTTACGAAATACAACACTCTATCATTGACAAAGTATGTAGTTTTACGAAATACAACGCTCTATCATTGACAAAGTATGTAGTTTTACGAAATACAACGCTCTATCATTGACAAAGTATGTAGTTTTATGAAATACAACGCTCTATCATTGATAAAGTATGTAGTTTTACGAAATACAACGCTCTATCATTGATAAAGTATGTAGTTTTACGAAATACAGCACTCTATCATTGACAAAGTATGTAGTTTTACGAAATACAACACTCTATCATTGACAAGGTATGTAGTTTTACGAAATACAACACTCTATCATTGACAAAGTATGTAGTTTTACGAAATACAACACTCTATCATTGGCAAAGTATGTAGTTTTACGAAATACAACACTCTATCATTGGCAAAGTATGTAGTTTTACGAAATACAACACTCTATCATTGGCAAAGTATGTAGTTTTACGAAATACAACACTCTATCATTGACAAAGTATGTAGTTTATACCAACGTACTGACCAATTTTTAACGAGGTATTCTATCCTCCAGTTTATAAGTGTGAAACTCGGTCAGCGCGTCTCTGAAGACTTGGATCGCAGATATCTAAAGGCCAAATGTGGAATAAGTAATCGAAAATCTTTGGCGTCGCAAATTCTACGGTAATAAAATAATTCGCTTTACGATTGGATTAACAGCTTTCCAATCGTGACAGTCAAATCGACCCAAAGAGCCATCATCGAAAATTTATATTTGGAATAACAGGTGTCACATAACTTCCACCTCACGAGAAATCAGCGAGTCCTTTTCCGTTGTTTCCGATATATTCGGACGTAAGCCAATGAACCAAAGAATTAAGAGAGTTTGTGTCACACGGTTTTGCCGCAAAGTATTATCTTTTACAAAACTCGAGCAACGTCCATAATTTACCCGAACGTCATATCCTCAGATCAATTGCGGATATTCAAATAAAACCGAAACTAAAATTTAAGAAAACATATTCGCGAAAAGATGTGCATTCTTCCCATTGTATATCTCCAAACACAATGCACTCTTGAATTGTTCCATTTAATGTAAACTTCACCCCATTGTTTTAAAGAAAGTTGGGTTTTCCATGCCCGTATTATATCAGTGAATGTTTTCTGTTCCCATGATTACTTATTTTCCCCAATTAATAACACTGTCTCGTTCAGACCCGTACTTAAATATTTTAGTTGCATCTTTGTCATTCCCAAGAAAAAAATAATAATTCCCATACCAATGTTATTTTCTTTCCCAATATACTCTGATTCTCTTTTACTCTTCTTTTACTCCCCTTTGACCCCTAAAAAACAGTTCGGTCCGATGATAATACGTTCTTTACATAACACGTAAAAGCTGGTTCGTAACTACAGTATCATAGGTATCCTTGTTTTTTATTCTATTTACTTAATGACTAGTCTATAATTCCAAAGCAGAATGTTATTTCTGGTATTGCAAATTGGTTAATGGCAGTTACTTTTCTTGTGTTTGTGAGCTGTGTTTTGCAGATATTTTGTACACTGCATACATATTCTGTGCCATTTTTTCTATTTTATATTGACGTGTTGAGATGAATATTTGTACTCCATGCTAAAGTATTTGTATTGTGCCTTCTCTTCTTGATCTTTTTATGTCACTATCTAGCACAAAGCAGTATGTTTCCTGAGTGCATCTTTTACTCCAGCACTGAGGTAGAATTTGTGCACAGTTGTTCAGGCAAAGATCCATTTCAATATCATGGAGAACGTATGTACAATCTGCAAGCGTTTACTTAAGTCATTGCCCGCCACTGTAAACACACCATAATTTACTCAGTGGCTTACTTCGCAGATCTGTCGCCAGGCTAAAGGGTAAAGGAGATAAGCTTTCTCTTTGGAAGATTCTTCTTTGGATCCTTACATCAGAGATTGCTATTACTCCATTTGTGTTCCTTAATAACATGTGTTGTATCCACATCTATATAAGGGCAGTAAAATGTATGTCTTCAAACATACCTGAAACATTAATAACTCTGAAAATTCCGTAGATGGCATTTTTGAAATAATACAAATTATATTTCGGAATATGGTACATAGTCTGTTTGGTCGAACTGTTTTGTTATTTCTGAGTAGAACTTTATTTTTAATTTAATAACGAATTTTGGGTTATTAAATCTAAACCAAAAACATAATTGTTGCTCTCTTACATATGTACTATTTGAACATTTTGTACAAATTATGTAATATATTACATTAAGGCTATTAGAAGTAAAGTGTGGTGGTTGGGTTACGATACGTAGTTTAGGGATTGTGAAGATGAAATACCTAGTTAAATGTGGACAAACTAGGCATCTGGATTCATTGCAGGTATATTTACTATTTTCTCTGGCATTATGTAAGTTTTGACTTATATTACTATTCGTAGGTGTATTTATTTTGTTGATGTAAATAAAGTAATATTCCTATCCTGTTAAGAGAGAGTGAGAGAGAAAAAGAGAGAGAGAAAAAGTGGCGAGAGATTATGGACGGAGAAGCGAATGTGATATAAATTTTATTAAACACTTGCGAGGTCAAACAAAATATAGAAAAATAGTAAGATGTTTTAGTATTATTTTATACCAATGAGTTACCACTTATGAGGCCCTAAAAACTCGAAGATAAGTTAAACGAAATTGTTAATTGGATAAGGAACAGTGCACTTTGATAATTGAAAAAGGTGGGTACAACAAGTCAGATTCCGATACTTAAAAGGACGACTTGATACGTATTTGTTTACATTGGACTTAAATCCCACTATGTTGTAGTCTGCAAGGAAACAGTCCCGAGGTATTTTATTCCACTAATGAGAAATGTTATGAGAGAATCTATGCTAATGGAAGTTCAGTTTGCTTTTAGGTAAATATAGGAAGAATAGAAAGGTATTGTAGTAGCGATTGGCAGGCAGATAATTTCTGCAAAACAGCTATCAGAGCTCCGTTGAGCACCTACTATAGCATCACTATTACACCGGGAAAAGCGTAAGAAAGTTCCTTTCTTTAAGAAAAGTACCGTAAATAAAGAAAAGAGCATTCCGCAGCGGGATGTGTACTCGATCATGTCAAGGCAAAAAATAGTGCTCTGGGCTGAACCAGTCGGATGTAGCAGCAATACTCTATCTTAGAACGCATTTGAGTATTACACATGTAAGAGAGATTGCGCCAGCTGTAAGGTACTTTCCGGAACCGTTAAATAACACGACTATTTCTTTCGGCGGCCGTAGAAAGGATTTGGTGCAAGACTTCCATTTAATGTCTTCTGTGAAAATCACTCCGAAAAGCTGATTATACAAGGGAGCTTCCATCAAGTTGAGACATCGATTATACTGAACAATAGTACAGATATAGATATATATATATATATATATATATATATATATATATATAATGTAAAGATATCCACATCCACGTTTGTCCTTGTCTCCACGAC
>OY744548.1:33172853-33200353 GCA_963556195.1 Sepiola atlantica
TCTCTAAATGTTACCATGTGAATACACAGCTTAACTTGATATATATATATATATATATGTGTGTGTGTGTATCGATGCAGCATTTTTTCTTTAAGACACGTATTATTAAAAATAACCGACAATGTTTGTCTGGTTATTTTAGTGTTGATCCCTTCAATTTTCCGGATTAAAATCTTAATCTCGGAAGAAAATTGGCTGATGAAACTGCCATAGTGTACATGTTGGTCCAGAGTACTTTCTGACCCGTCTGGGTCCATCGTCAGTGGAATAATAACAAACAGGAAAATACCTGGAGTGAGATTTATAATTAATTATGGCGGGAAAATTTAACTATGTTTATTAGGTATTATAAGCATTTAAGTACCAACATGTACACTATGGCAGTTTCATCAGCCAATTTCCTTCCGAGATTAAGATTTTAATCCGGAAAATTGAAGGGATCAACACTAAAATAACCAGACAAAAATTGTCGGTTATTTTTAATAATATATATATATATATATATATATATATATATATATATATATATATATATATATATATATATATATAATTTTAAATAAACTCAAATGTTTTAGCATTAGTTTTTTCTAAATTGAAAATAGCGACATCGAATTGGGAACTGATTACCTTCATCAATTTGTGTGGCAGACTTAACTGGCCGAGAAAAATTACATGTACAGGAATTTAGATGCCATTATTATTAGAAGATTCGAATCGTAATTTCGCGAACTATTAATTCATCAGGAGGTAAGGCTTAGGAAGGGAGTGTTATGTTACCTTATCTATAACAGCAGTTTGACTCATCATAAATGCTTGGAGCATCCGGTACTTAAGGGTTAACTAACCCTCGTATATACTTGCAGTCGAGACTGACATACCACCAATCTTGTTTCTCTGTTTCATTATAATTTCTCCAATGTAATTGTTTTATCTAAACCCCGAATTCATGTTTTCATTTCAGCCATATTATTGGGCGACAACATTTATATCGTTTTAGAATGCAAAGATATGCGTCCTTAGCAGAGAAAACATGTAGTAGTACGTATTTAAGAGACGCCAGCAGCGGAAGGATAACATAAACATCAGTGAAAAAGACGATGATATAACATTGGTGCTAACCATATATGCCATTATAACTGTGTATTTGGTATAATGTGACTAAAGTAGTGCTCTGGAGAGATGATTAAATCTACATTATTATATATTTTATAGCCAGTTGTCAGTACGAATGTCTGATTTATGTTAAGTCAAGCTCTTTTGGCTAAGATCAAAGTGTAGTATCTGTTCCGATGGATACTGCACGCCTGTTCTGTGCAGTTCTAGGAGGTCCACCCTCCCAGGCTTCGCCTCCCCCCTTTGGGGAGGAGTAAGTTTATTGCTTACTGTCTGAGGCGCCCCTACCGGGGAATGCCGACGGGGCTGCCAAGGCAATTTTTAAATGGCCAGAGTGCTCACCTCTCGAGCGCTGGCTTTTAACCCCACTTGCTCGACCCGATCTTGGGTCACATCTTACTTGTGGGAGTAAGATAAAACTGGCCTTGTGCCTAACTCCGCGAGGAGTAATTATATTATCATAAATATTTGGGATTCTGAAGACTGTGAAGAATTAAGATCATTTCTAACTAAAATCTTCAGAATGACTTATTGACCAATGGTAGAATAGAAACACAGTGGAATGCATTTCTTACATAATATACCTATGTAATGTTCCCCCTGTTTTATTTCCCAAGGGGTACAACAAGCTATTTTTATAATTTACCTACCGAATTTACCATAACACAACATGTCAAAACAATGAAGGAAGGAATTCAAGATACGGTGAAATCTCATCACACACATGCTACCCGTTAGAACCACTTATATGGTTTGATGTTAAAATATTTACCAACCCGTTAAACTCGTTTGGAACATGCATACTAACATGTCATGCCGGGATTTAGAATTTATAAGTTTTAAGTATATTTTTGAAAATCAAAACATGTCAAAGCAAGTCGCGATTTACCCGTACATAGAGTATAATTTCCACATTTGTTTTTTCTAATCTATCAATAGCCTCTCCCTCTTGGATAGGATGCAAAACATTATAACGTAATAGGTACCGTATTAACGTCAAACACAGCCCTTGCGGTATCGCCGGAGTTTTTCTTCCCTCTGAGTTTTTGTAAAAAGTACTTCAATATAATGGGATACGATGAAAATATTGTACTTGAATCCTCTTACCGAATATACTCCCGACGAATCTAGCTGCCAGGAAAACCGCCCTTTACCGAAGAAATCCCTAGATGCTGGAAGATTTTCTACTGTAATAGTTTCTTTCCTCGAACTGCTCACATTAAGCATTCTCTTCCTGCTCCTACCGTATGAACATACATACATTTAAATATAATACTAACACACATCTTGGTGCGCAATTCCCCACCAAATTGTCCCCTTTAAATCTGATCCTATCACATAAGCCCGTTTGTGGCAATATGAGTTGTTTGGCGTGAAAGAAGGTTTAAATAAATGCTGAAATGACTAAGTATGGACATACATTTTACTATTAATCAGACTACCCATATCAATTAGACATTGCTCTTGTTATAAGGAGTTTGCCATAAAATAAATAATCACATATGTGCTAAACACTGAACAATTAATGATCAAATTATTCTCTTCTCCGGACATATCTCAACCGGTACTTCAACCCCATATCTTAGAGAATATTAATAATTTGGTGTATAACTGTATGGATCATATTTAATGTAAATATGAAATATTTGAATTCCTTAATAGAAGGTTATTCCCCCTAAAATCCTTTACAATACTTCACAGAACATTAACTTCAGGGAATTTTTATAACACGATATTAACTACCTATTGTTTACATTTAAAAAGAGAAGGTGGTATCTGAATATAAACAAAGATCCCCTACAACTCTTTGTTCCAGTTGCATTACACTAAGTTTAATTTATGTATAATCCGCATTACCCACCATTACATTTTACAGCTGTGTTCCAATTTTCATAAAGATCTGTTAGAAACGAAGTCTGTACATATAAGTATATAAATATATACAATACACAAGTGTATATAGATAGGTCTAACATTAACAGACAATTAGAATACCGTTATTAAAATACATAGAATATGCTGCCACGGCTGCTGCAAAGAGTGTGTTCTCAATCTACCTGACTATGGTTGCGGTTCTTCTTTTATTCTCCTGCTACTAGTGTTTTCATTTTAGATGTTATTCGCACAATGTTTCAGACGATCTAACCTCTGACCTACTTGAAGTCCTCTGTCGAACTCGGAAATCTTTCTTTGATACTCGTGAAACTGTACGGACTTTGGAAAGGAACAGTTAATTTAATCCACAGGGAAGTCTTAAGTATTTCGTAATTGCATTCTTAGTATTGCCCGTACTGAAGATTTAACCTTCAACCATTAGAATACTGCCACTTACAACATAGAAATGTAGCACTTTTATCCGTTGCGCTCCGGATATTTTCAGACTGAATTCAAGCTACACTCGTGGATTAAATAATGAATTCCGAAGGAAATTCCGTACGGATTCCGGCGTTCGATATGAAGTGTCCTGGGCTCAATAAAATACAAATGAAGAACGTCCCCGGTGACATAGGCAGGAACGTTCTGAAGATAACACCAAAGATGCGAACAGTAGTTCGACTAATTCAAATAATACAACGTATTGATCATCATCTCATTTATTTAAATTCTTTCATTTAGTTTTATCTTTTTTCTATTTCCTTGTTTCTATTATATGTTCTCTCTACTTGATTTATTTTTCATTTGTTACCGTTTTCTGTTAAAGTGCTTTTATTTTTAGATGATTTATATGTCGCTGTTTCCAAGATGAAATGTTGAAGGGAAATAAAAATCCTGAATAAAAAAATTGTAACGAATTTTAGTGTGTTTCGAATGAATTCCTAATCAGGTTCGAGATTTTGAAAGTGAGAAAATTGATTGTGATTTAACGTGTTTATGATTTTTTCAGATGCGTCCACGAATTTCAGGAGATACGTGGTCCGTATGTCCGTCGGTAACGTGTTTGCGTCTAAAGTATTCTTACGAGTGTATACACACATCTTGATAAACAGATATTTCTGTCGGTCGCCCTGTCAACATTACACGTTGGAAAGCATTTCGTCGGTCTGATAGGCGAAAGTTTGATATATCATTATATTTTGTCTGTCACGCTTAATTTTAAAATAAACGCGTTGATCGACTCTATAGATTCGTGAGTTAAATTATATAGATGATATTGAATACATGTCAGTTGATATGTCACGTTTCAGTCTAGAATATTTTGTGTAAAGTTCTACATAGGAGATTTTTTGTCTGATCAATTAAAGATGGACATAAGATTCTTGTTATATTTATATTAATGTGTGACATATTATCAAGGCTCAAAAGCTAATCGAGCATGAGGGTCAATTAGATTGTAAGTTGGCGATGACTAACACATTGAGTATATTGGAAAGGATAAATTAAATAGTAAGAAAATGAGTAGTTTATCGAATAGCTTGACAAAAAGTACCATGTTGTATCCAGTTGAGAAGCAGCCACGTAGTATCGTATACCTCATATCGGAATTGCTAGCAAATAAACTTTGTTCAGCTAAGTTCTATTAAATTTAAGGTTGAAAAAGGAAACAAGGAAAATATTTTACAACAGTTGAAACTAGATGAGGTTTTTTTTCTGTAAAAGTCTTGCAGATAAACCAGATATTTAAACTCAGTTGAGCACCTACCACGAACATTAGGATATAGTAGATAAAACTAACAACGTTCTTTTCTGTGGGAAAATAGATGTATGGAAGATTAGAGACCAGCCTCACAATATTTCCAAGGTTATTATGTACTGCTAAGACAGAAAAGAGTGTTCCGAGCAGCACCTCCCCAGATGTGGCAACAGTACTCGCACCTTGACAATTCGTCTCTTTTGCCACGCATAAATTTGAAATAGCATTTCCATTGGTCTGTCAAGCCTGATGTTTTAAATAACATTTACGTTTGACTACTTACTTCAATTTAAAATAACAATTGTAAAACGAACGAAATAGATTTGTCATTGATATTTTCAAATTTAAGATTTGAATTATAATTCATATTGTCTGTCAGGTTTAAGTTTTAATGTTCACTTTCCTCTGAAAACTATCGTATTGAAATAACATTTTTGTTCGTCTGGTATTTTTAACTTATGAATATCATTTTAAATCGTCTGTCACGCTTAAGTATAGAATACCGTTTATGTTTCTAAATTTGAATTCTTTTATTTTTCGGACTCTTGTTCTTATCTTTGATGTTTAACTAACAACGTTTCAGGTCATGTAACTTTTGACTGTCTTCAGAACTCGAGAAACTTTATTTCGAATTGAGGAGTATTTACGGAATTTTGAACGGACACCTTTATTCAATATACGGTATTCTACCCTGTTCTGACTGACGAAACGAGAGAAAGCTACCTACGTTAGAATAAGATGCAAGATGAGAAAAGTAGTCACACTAATCCAAATAACAGAAATAGCATTTACGTTTTACTCTGCAATTAATTTCGAAATACCATTTTCATTCCTAATAAAGACCAACTAAAGACTGTAGTTTGTCTGTCACGCTAAAGTTATAAATATCATTTAACATTGTGTGTAGCGCTTGAATTATAAATCCAAAGTAATCAACTTTTGTTCATTCTATAAATAACTTTTAATCGGCTCATTATAGTCTCGATCATTAAGCTAAAAGTCGATCCATCTCAAATATTATTATTGAGTGGGTTTAGCGCCTTGATACGTGGTGACTAATGGCTAAAAAGAACATTTTCTCTATCCTGCTGAGCTTAATTTGTTATCAAACACTCATCGGAAAACAAACAAACTAAATATAAATTCGTTCATCTGTCACACTTTAGTTTCTTTTTGTCTGTTTTGAATACATTTAGATACACCGCTTCGTCCTTATAAGAGATCTAATTTTGTCCATTCGTCGGTCTCACGAGCTGTCACGCTGAAGTATAGAATATCATGTTTTCCGTCAAAATGAACGGACGCATGTAAAGAAGAATATCTAGTCTTGTTTTATCGCTGATTCATTCTTTGATATTTAATTCTACGTTTTCTACCGGATGAGATCGGAATATCGAGGATTAAACGTAATAAAAAAAATAATAAAATCAAAATTCGGACAAGATTTTGCTAAGGAAGAAAAAAAGATGAAGAAACGATTGAATCAATAATTGAGGCGAATTGTAAAATATAGAGAAACGTGATGAAAAAAGTAAGACATATAAACAAAATAATCTTATACAAAGAGAAAATGGCGGGAAAGGAAAATACTTAAACGTGGAAAGGCGGGAAGTGAGGACACAAGAACTAAATTATAGTAAAAATAGGGAGTAATATCGGAAGAAATAACGGATATAATAGGGGTAGGGAATGAATTATTAATGAACGTGAATCACTCGAAGAGCATATACATCCACCAACAACTATTCCATTCCTATCATACACATATAACACCACACACACACACACACATACCCACACACACCCACACACACACACAAATATATATATATATATATAAATATATATATATATATATATATATCATTATTTTACTACAGCTGGGTTACTTAAAAATTGTTTTCATGAGGCTTATTTCTTATATAAGTTACTTACACAAAATGCAAGCAAAAATATTCGTCAATGTAAGGATTGAGTTATGTTTCAAACAACTGCAGTCTAATCGTTATAGCTAGTCGCTATTACATTCTCAAGTAACTATCAAAGTGACGCACCTTTTATTAAGTTTCTATCTATTCCATGAAAAATGCCAGTATACTGAATAGGGTTAAGATGAAAATTCATATACACTAAATGTACAAAAGTAAGGAAATTGCCAAATTTTTACACTTTTATTGTCATTAAGGGTATGCGAGCACAACAGGGCTATGTATTTTACTGGTAGGATTTTTTCTGTTGAAGTAAATACTTAAAAATCTATACACAATATACTATACCATTGTTTAATATTATACGTGTATACATGAAATAATACATTGGATAGTGCTCAATATAAAATAGAGCTTTTATATATATGCTTATTTTTATTTACACATACATGTACAACATCTGCGACACGGGCATGTCGATGTTAGCGATCGACAGCTGTTATAAACTGAGATCTCATCAGGCAGAGTTAAAATCCGATCTTAATCTTAGATCAGATTTGGAAAGAATGAAATGGAGAGAAAATAAAATAAATTTTAGATTTAGTCACGTGATTATGGTTGGGACTTTTAAAAATATAAATCAAAATCAAAAATAATATAAAGTTTAAAATATATGAAATAAAAAAATATAAAACATAAAATATCAAATGAAATAAAAAGAAATAAATAAATATAGAAAGAAAAACGAATAAATAGAAACGGAGAGAAATAATAGATAGATAGATAGATAGATAGATAGATAGATAGATAGATAGATAGATAGATAGATAGATAGATAGATAGAAATACAGTTTCTTTATATAGATGGATGCTAGCAGCCGGGAAACATATCAACACCACGTTAATCTCTTTTAACGAATCATGTCGTTGATCGATCTGTAAATATTAAACATCTTGCTGAAATTTCGTAGTCTATCTGACAAATTACTCCAACGATGTTTTTTTAAAAATTTAATTGAATTGACTTCCTCTTATGTTCTGCCAGTGAATTCTCTGATTCACTTGAACATACAACGAGATGCATTGTATAATCATAAATTCAGAAGCGTTGAAATGCTCCATATATTGATTTCAGACATTCACAAATACACAAGTTGCTATGAATAGTATTCTGCTAATGTCAGATGAGGATCCTGGAAATTAATGGATCACGAAACACATACGCATCTGTTTGTCTAGTTGTTTTGTTGTCTATTGATAAATTATCTTTAGACAAGGAAAACTGTTGAATTTTCTGTGTTCACTTTGATCCCCGATTTACTACAAGAGACAATAAGGTCAGAAGTAGTAAGCTTAAACATTTCGGAGGCAGTGACAACGAGCGTGGTGCAATCAGCACAACGAGTATTAGTACAACGCTCATTGCTAGACACTAGTGTCTATTTCAGACTTGCCATCTCCTACATTACAAATTCACAAAACTTTTCAGAACGCAAGAGAGAATAGACATCCCCAACGTACCCCTGCAGTTACTTCCAACTAATTTGTGAAATATCAGTTTAAATGTTTGCTATGTACTCCGATTTAAATTCAATATTCTTAAAACAATGTAAGTAATACAATATACATATATAGAAAACTTAGTAAATATTGTTTCTAATAGTGTCTTAGAAACGTGATTTAATTACGAGTAATTCATATTCAGACCATTAATTTTAAAACTTCTAAAACGTAAACATACTGATCGGTTTTCAAAAACGTATGCGACACAATGGTAGACCAAGTCAATCTAATCATTCTTTCTCTAGTAGAACTTTTTGTGATACTTTCGGAAAAAAGTGGACAAGAAGAAAAGAAAAGAAAACGAAATTAAAAATTCAAAATTTTAAATTCAAAATGTAAATTTTGAATTTCGTTTGTCCTCTTTTCCACTTCATTCTTTCCAACTACAACCTAATGGAAGGATCTGATTTTAATCTTCCTGATGAGATCTCAGTTTATAACAGCTGTTGATCTATGCCATCAAAATACCAGTGTCACAGATTATGTACATGCATTTATCAATAAAATATAATATATATATATATATATATATATATATATAAATATATATATATATATATATATATAAATATATATATATATAAATATATAAATCTATACATATATATATATATAAATAAATATATATATATATAAATAAATATATATATATATAAATATATATATATATATAAATATATATATATATATATATAAATATATATATATATATATATATATATATATATATATATATATACAGATGTGGCAGGTGTATTCATGAGGCGATTCAAGCTGTAGGTCATATCCACATAAGATCAATTGCTTTAGTCTGTGTTCCTACAAACCCGCAACTGACAGTAAAAATTATAGTTCTGTATTTATTTCTATTTATTTTTTTAAAATTTCAACGATACCGATAACATAATTGAAGTCAGTTTTCTACAGAAGAGTATTTCATTAAGCTAACTAGAAAGCTTTAGTTCATATATTTGATAGATATTGAAAGTCCAATATTTGTAAATAATTGTTGTGCGTTCAGATGATTACACCCGACCCTTTTCAATTTTCTCATGATGGGTTCATCGTCCAACTCACAATCCACTGTACACTTACCCTGGAGTGGCAACCGGGCTTTTGTAGTTGTGACACATCAAGATAAAAAACAAACATATGTCGAGTTGTTTGAACGTTGCATAAATAGTAGTTACGATTTTCAGATAATTGATGTAAATACAGAATATCACATAATTCCATATTCAAATACTAAGTTTAAAGAACTGTCTCGAAGATCAAAAAAAAAATCTAGAGAAAATGGTATGCATTTGGTCGAGTAGTTGTAATCCTCAGACAACCAAATTTATTATCATAATCAAATTGCTGCTGTAGACGTGTTCTCGCATCTAGAATAGAATAAACCACGTCTAGCGATTTGTTTGGTTGTTGTTTAGAATACTATGATAATTTTAAAAATGCTAACAGCGTAACGAAATAACGATTTCGAAAATAAAATGAAAAAAGAAAAAAAATGAGGAGAAATTTATTAATTTCATGAAATTGAATGAAAAATAACTAAATGTGAATAAAAAAAACGTCGTTTAAAAAAATGAGATAAAAAAAATATCGGAAACAATAAAAACGGAGACGCCGATTGGTTTGAATTCTTTGTGTGGCTGACATTTCAAAAATACAAAATGGCGTTGGTTTTCGTTAAAATATTTATCGCTTTGAAATATTAGAACTCGAGCGAACAGAAAAGAAACACGCATTCCAGAATAGAAGCTTCCTTTAAGCGGTGAGATTTCTGTCTGCGGTGGGATTTGAAAATATTATTATTATTATTATTATTATTATTATTATTATTATTATTATTATTAATATTATTATTATTATTATTATTATTATTATTATTATTATTATTATTATTATTATTATTATTATTATTATTATCATTATTATTATTATTATCATTATTATTATTATTATTATTATTATTATTATTATTATTATTATTATCATCATCATCATCATCATCATCATCATCATCATCATCATCATCATCATCATCATTTACTATCTATAATTTGTATTATTCACACGAATGTTCACATCTAGGATGCTATTCTCTCAACGTTTCGGCTGATTTTATCTCTGATTTTATCCACGTGCATTTTGTCGAACTCGGGAATTGTTATGTCGAACAAAGAAATGTGTACGGGATTTCGAATTATTTCATCAACGGTGTTAGCACTCTCTTTTCAGTCAGCCATGGCAGGACTGGATATAAGTCTTAAGTAACTCCTAATGTTTTTAGTATCACCCTGTTTCTTAGGATTTAAAATCTAAATTCTTAGTGATGGTCTTCTGGTTAGTGTTGAAGTTTAATTCTTAAGTACAAGTGATGCTAATGATAGAATTACGAATTACTTAAGTATTTACCCCAGCCGTAGCTGGCGGAAACTGAGCAAGCTACCGCCGTTAATTAACTAAAGGTTCAGTTCGAAATTGCTTAGACATTTTCGAGTTCGCCATAAAAATTCTCGAATTTGAGAAACATCTCAAGAAGATCAGATATTACATAGGTCGAAACGTTGTGATAATAACATCTATAATGAGAACAGTAGTCCGAATAACTCCAATTATCAATGGTCATCCAAAATATACCGAAACATATTGTTTACTTAATCAGTGGTAATAGTGAAACTGGGTATGTCAATTTCGATCTTTACAAAGCTTCTACCGATTCATACTTAGTACGAAATATTTACCAAATAATTGCGTGAGAACGTAAGTAACTAGATTAATATAATTGACTATTACTTTTATTGGCTAACACTCATTATAAAGTATGTGTTTACGAAAAACTAATTTGTTTAAACAAATGCCGAGTATCTTTCTCTCTACTTATTTGCTGATTATTAAAAAAGGTCAATTATTTTTTTTAAATAATGACGTAATGTATTTTTTTATGTTAATATATTATGCTTATTATATTAAACATGAGAATAAACGTTTTCAGTCAAATACATTTTTCTTATTTTTCGTGGGGTTTCATCTACGGTATTAGCACAGTAAGAACTACTGTGTATTTGGCCCATTCTATTTTTGTAAACCAATCACATGTTAAGATTTGCGTACAAACATACATCCACTATATTTTTAACGGCATATAGCTTCCCTTTTTCCTTGATTTCTTACGAAGTGAAAGTTCGACATGTTTAATATGTAATGTGGGAAAAAATTCAGTTCCTCAAAAAGCGGTATCCAATTTCAATAGATACTAGGCATACAACGTCATCATAAGTGATCATATGTTATTTTTATTATTTTATTTTCCGTCATCTCAGAAACTCCTTCATCAAGCAATATATATATATATATATATATATGATACCACTCATCAAAGTTTGTAGCAACGTGAGAATAATTATCAATATTTGTTCTCACGTTGCTATCAGGTTAGATAAGTTCTGAAACACACACACATACACACATATATACACATATATATATATATATATATATATATATATATATATATATATATATATATATATATATATATATATATATGTATATAACCTCTCCCATTCCCAACGCCTTATGGAAAAACACCTGGTCTACCTACTCTCTGACAAAGGCAATGAGTCATGCATCATCTCACAGGAATCTTACAACACTCTCCCCCTTGACACCTCAGCAATACCTCCCTATACACTCCCGCTAACAACATCTAAGCTACCCACATACAAACGTCTATTAACAGCACTTGGTCCCAAACTTGCGCTAGACGTAATCTTCTCAAAGTATACAGGCTCAATCTCACCACTAGGACCAGCAGACCCTCCACTTTTTACCACCTTATTAACAGTCACAAAACTAGCAACCACACACAGATCAGCCCCTGGTCTCCAGTACTGAGGGACCTCTTTACAAGATCTCCTGGCTACTCTCCTATTTACTCAAACCTCTACTCCCCACCTTCCTGGCACACGTCAGGCGCTCTGACCAGGTACTAAACAGATACCACTTACTGCAACCCCAACAACTTCGCTTAAAAAACTAGATCTTCGACCTTGACGTTGTTTCCCTTTACACTTCCATTCCCGCACACCCCGCTATTAACCTACAACCGACCATATCTCTTCTAATAACCTTGACTATTTTGGGCTTACCCCGACAGACATAGATCAACTGCTGCGCATCCTTGTGGATAACACTTATTTCAGCTTCCAGCAGGACACTTACAAACAAGTCTCTGGCTTACACATGGGTTCCAGTCCCTGCAGCCTCCTCGCCATATCCTACATGAACAGACCCGAACAACAAGCTCTTAGCACGTGCCATTCCCACATATTCTTCTCGAGATACATTGACGACATTCTGATTCTCACCTCATCTCGAGAAGAAGCTACTTCTATATTCAACACCTTTAATAATACTGACCCCCACATTTAATTCACCATCGAACATTTCAACACCTTAGGCTCCCTCTCACTCCTAGACTTTAAACTTAGCATAATAGACGAGGGATCCCTCCGCACTATATTCTATAGAAACCCGCCTGCAGGTAACTTTTCATCCATTACAAATCCGTCCTACCTCTCAAAGCAAAAATTTGTTATGCGCACACAAAAATCACCCGCACACAGAAGAATTGCTCATCCACTACCGACGAAACAACGCACACCAAAGCCTTCCACCAGACCCTCTTAACCAACGGTTTTCCACTCACTACCATATCCAGCCTCAATAACACAAGAAGACGTAGACACCACACTCTCACCAACACCTGCTTCCTTAAGCTCCCTTTCTTTAGCGACCGCATCACTTCCACTATCCACAAGGTCATACCTCGATATACAACTCTCCCAAACAAGCACTTCTCTCCGACAACATTTGGCACACAAAAGCCACTAAAACCCGGAACCCTGCTCTCTAGTTATGTCCCATCCCCAACTCCGATCTCTGCTTCCGCACCTATACGGTGTACAGCCTACAATGCGCTAAGTGCCGGAGTTTCTATATCTGTAGCAACGTCAGGCCTCTGCACCAACGCATGAAAGAACATTTAACACACACATGTCTTCCTTTCACAAACACATGATATCATGTGGAACACACACATCACTCTATTAATGTCCGCATCCTCAACTCAGTTCGCAATGTCGGTCAACTTCGGATTTCGGAAGCCATTCTTATCTCTAAATATAGCCCCTCTTTAAATAATAGATTTGAAATGTCATCTCCATTCATTCTCTGATCCCTACATGCTTACACTCCTTGCCTCTCCTTCCTTCCCAGCCCGACCGTTCCTCTCCTTCTTTTCCAGTCCGACCTACTACGCCTGCCATCAACCTGCCCAGAACCAATCCACCACAATTTCGATACCTTTTATTATGTGCTAAAATATCACTTATAATTACATAGAAACTTAATTAATTTTACATAAAATAAATACAATTAAATAAATTCTAGGAATAAATATATCCTATACCATTACATATAATTAAAATAGATAAGAACTAAGAAATATACACTTTATATATATATATATATATATATATATATATATAATCTCTAAATTCCCCCCACCATCCCTTTTATTCAACTGAGTCTTGATCTTCTTTAGATTTCATAATTCATATGATTATAAATTTACTTTTTATTTCAGAATTGATTTCAGTTTTGAATTTAGAGTAATTCTAACCAGATGTTTTATTTAAACAGTGACCTCCCCTTGACCGTTCATTTTCTAGTAACATCTTCACAAAAATTTATTAAATTTAAAATTAAAATTTAATTAAAATAAAAAAATAAAAAAATTAAATTATAATAAATAATAAAGTATATAAATAAATGAATGTTAATAAGATGACAAGCTTAAAGCTTAATAATTATACAATGAATTTAAAAAAATAAAAAGTAAATTATGATAGGAACAATTAATATTGATACCCAATTAGCTTATCTAAACTCATTTTCTGCGAATCTGCCGACAATACTCTGCGGCATTTCGTCAACAGTTGTGTCCATTTCACCTTTTCGACCATTTGGTCATATTTTTTATCTATTACTTTTGATAATGAGAGGTTCCACTCTCGAAAATTTAAGTTTAAAGTTGACCCGTTTTCCGGACCTTTTAAATTGCTTGACAGTAAACTTTTTTTTCTCTATTTACTGTTCTTGTATTTAAACCGTGAAATATTAATAAATTGACTTGAGATTCCATTCATATTTACTCTTTTTTTCTCTTCTCATTTATTGTTGTTCATCTGTTTCACCTTCCGGTACATATATCACATTGCTCTTACCTAAGATTACGAACTTACACTCCTATTTACCAGCAATGTTTCATGCAAACTACTATTTCCTTTTATATATATATATATATATGTATTGCTTTAATAAAAATACAAGCTAACAAGTAATCTCATAACCACGAATATTAACCATGATTCCTTAGAGAACAGAACAATTGATCGCGATGAATGAAGGAAAGCATGCTATGATGGGAGCAGCAATAATACAGCATCGAAAATTGTCAAACTTCGTGGAACTAGAAAAAGGAACAAAATATCTGCTTCTGTTCCAGATATATATTAAAACGATTTACACTCTGCAAATCACTCGCAGGACTGAACAGTCATTTGCTACTCAAACACAGGGTTCAATAAACAGAGAAGACAGAACCTCATACGTAGAAACCGTATATATATATATATATATATATATATATATATATATATATATATATATATATCACAGAAATGTTATACTGTTTGCAAATGTGAAAAAATAAAAATAAAAATAATAAAATAAAAACATGGTTATTGGAACATAATATGAATCTGACACACACACACACACACACACATATATATATATATATATATATACGCATGTGTGAATGGTTGCTAATGGTTCTTTAGAAAATAAACAAGAAAACTATAACGTTATGCATTGTCTGTAAATCCATATCTGGCATTTCGTTAAAAATGTAAAAGCGGATATGAATAAATCATTTTTGTTTTTCGTGGAATGATAATGTTAAAAGAAACTGCCTCCTTCTTCAGTCATACGAAATAGTAACCGCAGTAGAAATTCGCACGTTAGATTTAAATGCGTTCATTTTATTAATTAAATCATATTCATTTTTGTAAACACTCTCGTTAACTCAACTGAAATTTACTGACGTGGGGTTGTTGTCTGCCTAGGTAGAATTATAAAAAACATTATATAATGAACTGTGTTGTATGCTTCGTCTGTCAACACAGATCAGTGTTATTAGCTTTTGAGAAAGTAAAAACAAAGACAATTAACACAGAAAACTTGGCTATTGTGGGAAGTAACCGAGCCATGTTTTATACGTTTAGCTTTTGTAAGTATGGATGTCCGAAATGAAAATGATCTCGGTTATGATGATGCTCTGTGCACGAATGAAATGCATTTTTAGGCAATGTCTCTTACTATATATATTTGTATTATGAAATACATTATTTGTAAAGACAGAAATATACATAAATTAAGGACAAAAAAATTATTGACAACATCCATCACATTCATTTTATTAACTTATTTTATTAGTATTTATTACTACTAAAAATATTTTAAAAATCATGTACTTGTACATAGACAATTTGTTTCGAGAAATATGTCTGTAAAGCGAAAAATCCATGGCTTATATTCTATTTAATTTTTCAAAATAAATACAAAATTATTGAATGAAAAATAGATTCAAACACTTTTTTTATTTATTTCTTTTTTTTTATTCTGTTATGTTCACTTTATAATTACAAAAAAATAGTAATATTTTAGATTTTTACAAAGATTATTGTCTTTTAGACATTCATACTTACAGAAGCTAAACATATAAATAAAAACTGAGTCACGTTTACGAATAACCGAAAACTATAAGATACTATATATATATATATATATATATATATATATATATATATATATATATATATATATATATAGAATGTCATAATAGTTTATGAATTTAAACCCATTTGTATAACATTTCAGAAAGGAAACTTCGTGTAAACAATATTACTCCTCTTTTCGGAACAATTTTGGAAGAAAGCAGACCATCAAGCATCTTCTTCAAGTATACATGGTTTTCGTGAGAATTTTATGGAAAGAGAACTAAGCAATGAACTATTACCGTGCCATAGGTAACACTAAGTTAAGCAGAAAACAGATAAATGAAATAAGTGCTTAACTAAATGTTTAACCTACTTAGTTTATAGATGATTTTTTTTACAACTACGAATACATGACACATTAAACACCGTATCGTTTCGCAATATCATTTTGAAATATTTTAACAGCGTTCATGTATTAGTAAAAATATTTACACTTTATTTTATTTATTTTACAAAATTATATAACAATTTATGTTCAATAAATGAACATTAATATAGAATACTCATTCTTGCGCGGAACAAACTCTTCAACGTTACATTCAATTCCAGTGTGTGGTGTATACAACGCCAATATTTATACTAGACAGTGATCAAACATGTATATACCTTGGTTTAACTAGAATGCGTACTTTTGAATAGTATACATTTCTCAATCTTCAAAAGTCGTCTAGGTAGAGGAAGATGTCATAAAATATATATTCAATGACAATAAAAAGGTGGTTTTAAATAACAATTTGCTTTATTTTCACTTTTCTTCTAATATTCATACACTTGATTGAAGTCTTTTTTTTAATTCGCTTACATTTTGGTACGCAATTAAAAAGAAAATATTTAAAAGCTGACTATATTTTTAATTATTTTCTCCTGAGCAAGTAGTAGTAGTGTGATATTGTGCACGTCTAGGATGGGTGGGGGGACGAGCCCCCACGGTGATTTGACATGGTTTATAGGAGGGGGTCGTCGGAGTTAGGATTGGTTGAAAACCGATGATTCGAAATGACTAATCAACGCACACAAAAGCAGCAGTGGTCAGTTTATATTGTTCACAGTCGAGGGCTTATCGATTACTGGGACAGTAAGTTAGTTTACAGGCAGGTTTTTAGGCACTTGACGAGTTGGCGACTTGGACATGACACATTGAGTTTAAATTAACCTTCGGAGAGAGCGGAGGTGTACATATCGATAGCAGAGTTTGGTAAATATTTACCAAGTGATGAAATGAGCTAGCGAGCGAAACAACTGATAGCATCAATAGTCAATTTAATCTCGGTTTATACAAATGTGGACGTGACCGTTTGAGGGTCTCTTTCGGTATCATACACAACTATGGTTCAATGTATCTGAGTTTGTGTTTATCTTGTGAGTTTGCTGGTGCTTTAATTGTATATCCTTGTAAACCAGTGACCGTGCACTCGATACTTTGTCAGTGAAATAGACGGCACGGTCAGAACGGGAACGAGAACGGTGATAAAAGAACCGAAAAACAAAATTACCTTGGGGTCGGTTGTAGTCGAGGGTCGCACGTGCTTCTACAGTAGGCTTTCGTTGAGCAGGATCGATCATCGCGGATTTATCCTTAGGCTAGTTGACCCGATTGTCTGCTTGGCTGGAACCGAACTGCATGTGGCTGAAAGAGATAGAGTCTGCAGTGACAGTCTCTGTCGCAAAGGTGAAAACCATTATTCGTCTTTATACTGTCTGCATTGATGTACTACATTTGGGCTGCGAGCTTTACAGTCGCAACATTTATGAGCTTCTCCCTGTCTACTTTCAGATGTGTGTTTAATGTTAATTTCAATCTTGAGCAGTTATCTGCAGTGCTATCTCATGCCCCTATGTTAATGTCAATCGCTTTGATATCTCGCCTAACTACCCCTTTGTATCAAAGTTGTGGGCACCCAGTGGACTACTTCCTATATATTAGATCTCTATATAGTATGACCTTTATAATACGGTCATCCTCTATGCTGTAGACATGACCCAACCAGCGTAGTATACGTTGTCTGAGAAGTGTGAGCATGCTTGAAAGGCCTGTGCGGGATGGGAATTATGTGTTAAACACCTTATATTGACAATACATGCAACAGATGCGGTGGCTATTTCGGGTCAGTCGTCGGAGGTCAATTACTCGCTGTGGCACAACAATGGGCTGATAATGCCGACATTGTACACTGCCATCGTAGTTTTTACGAGCCCTTTCACAGTTTAAGTGTTAGGCGAGGAAATGTTGTAACTGCTTTTCTTTATCCTCTTGTCAATTTCAGTGGCAAGAGAGACATTATCGGTTATGGTAAGGCTAATGGACGTGAAGTGGTGAACAACATCGACTTCATAATCATCACTAGTGACAGCAAGTGGTATATCGGTGTCTTGCCTCAGGACGTTTGACTTATTGAGGCTGATTGTAAAAAAATACAAATAAAGTAACACGGAATAACATTGCACCGTTGCAATAATTTATTTCAACCCTCCAGTATTGTGAAGCACCCGAGTGAGGTGATTATATTTTTGAAATTGAGAAAAGTGATATTTACATTCAATAATTCAATATACATATAGAGGGAGCGACAACATACTAATATATATCTTGAGAGATTGGGAAATGAGTTATTTAAGACGTAAATCGAAGAGGGGGAGAGTAAAAACATATTTTATATATATATATATATATATATATATATATATATATATATAGAGAGAGAGAGAGAGAGAGAGAGAGAGAGAGTGTGAGAGAGAGAGATGGGGGATATTGCACGAGTTATAACGGAAGAAAATAAAGTAAGCGGAAGAAGAGCAATATATATATATATATATATATATACACATATATATACATATATATACATATATATATACATATCTATATACATATACATATATATATACATATATATATACATATATATATACATATACATATATATGTATACATACATACACATATATACATATACATATATATATACATACATACACATATACATATATATACATATATATATACATATATATATATATATACATATACATATATACACATATATATACATATATATATACATATATATATATATATATATATATATAGAGAGAGAGAGAGAGGGAAGTGTAAGATTATATATATATACATATATATATATACATATACATATATACACATATATATATATACATATATATATATATATATATATATATATATATATATATATATATATATAGAGAGAGAGAGAGAGAGAGAGAGAGAGAGGGAAGTGTAAGATTTACCACGGACGGCATATAGGGGGGTGGGAAAGTAGTCAGGGTCTAAAAAAACGGTCAGCTTGTATAGGTCACCCACCAACCAACAATCCAACCCCAACCAATTTATTGACAGTTTTCATAATAATAATAATAATAATAATAATAATAATAATAATAATAATAATAATAATAATAATAATACTTATTATTATTATTATTATTATTAAAACCTAGGTCAGAGCTGAGTACAACAAACAAGTGAGGAGTGTTAAATCACACCTCCCCGATCGAAATACAGTCTATGCTATCAATATAAGAGCAGTAGCTATTATTCGATATACTGCCGATATATATAACTGGAATGTAGATGCACTAACATAATTAGATACCAAAACACAGAAAAAGTCGTAAAATTTATTGAGCTTTGGCAAAGAAATGGGATGCAGATCGATTGTATTTAGCTAGCAAAGGAAGTGGTTGAGGCCTATTTGGTGTTGAAGATGTTGTGAATATAGAAGGAGGCTGTCTATATAAATATAATTTAGCAAATAATGAGATTCTTCTTCGTGAAATGAAAAGAGTGGAAATACTAAACACTGGGGTGAAAAAAATCCAAAAGTTACGAGAGTTATAATTATTTTGAAAGAGACTACACAGTGTATTCTTTACGAATACTGCATTTAGAGATAATGGCAGCTGGAATTTGTTGATCAGTACTGATCTCAAAATATCTACCGAGAGCACCTTAATCGCAGTCCAGGAATAAGCCACCCGCAGTAGGTTCATCAAACATTATCTTGACCAAACTGCAGAATAACGGATATGCCGAGTGTTTAATGAAAGGGAAGAAACCTTAGCGCATATAGTATCAGAATGCCCAATGCTAGCACAACCCCATTGTAAAAATGGAGACACGACCAAGACATTAAGGTACTACACTGGAATATATGCAAACTTCATCAATTGGACCACAATGAGAAGTGGTCATTAGAATAAGCCAGAAGTGGTACAGGAGAACGACAATGTCAAACTTCTTTGAGACATGCGAATACAGACTGATAACGTTCTTACACATTCAAAACCCGACTTTATCTTTTTAAACAAAAACAAGAGAACTTGCTTAATCATTGATATAGCCTGCCCATTCGATACCAGACTACACAAGAAAGAACACGCAAAAATAAATAAATAGCAAGATCTAAAATAGGAATTAGTTAGACTATATACATGTAAAGAGGTAAATGTGATTCCCGTTGAAATTGGAACCATAACGGAAAGTCACCATTAATAGCTTACATAGATTGGCGAGAAAATTACTCATATAATTCTGTAAAAGGCTCGCCTGTTAGGAACAGCGAAAGTGTTAAATTGAATGTCTTATGACAAGGGAATTGACGTGATGCTAAAAAAAATACACCTTAAATAAAAGTATAGGAATGTAAACAAACCGGAAGTTGAGTAAAAATAGAACCGTACATAGCGCCAATTTGATGTGTACATTGGTGTGAATAATGATAATGAAAATAATGATAAGAAGAAGAAGAAAAGCAGGAAAAAAATAACAGAGAAGAATATGACTAATTCTAATTCAAATGACAAAAATAATTGTCTTAATTAATTAATAATAATAATCATGATAAAAAGTGTATGAATTAATTAATAATAATAATAATAATATTTTTTGTTTTATGAAGGAAAAAACAAAACCAAAAATAATTGCTCTATAACATCGGTGGAACTTTATCTTTATTATAATACTACTAGGCTATAGTAATACTGTTATTAACAACAACAACAACAATAATAATAATAATAATAATAATAATAATAATAATAATAATAATAATAATAATAACAAGCCGTGGAACTCAGGGGAAAGACCTGAGTGTCATGATGGGCAGGTGCTCCCTCGTTAGCCAACATGGGGGACCCGGTCCGCATCCTGCGAATGTTGGCCCTTCTCATTTCAGAAACAAGACAGCGGACAAGAACCAGGTAAGTAACCTCTCTGATTCCAGGTACGACAAGGACACAGACCAAAGACGGGAAAACCAGAGCGAAAACAACAAACTGAAAGGATATAGAAAGAAATGGACCACGAAAGAGAACAGACTGGTGCTATTATAAAAGCCGCTACCCTACAGAAAGAGGCTACCGAAAACGAATGAAACATCTATGGGACATTACTAGTGACTACCATACAACGGAACAAAGGATAGCAGATCAAGCAAGACAGATCCTCAAGCGAGGATGGTTCTCGGAGATGGAACTGACGGAAATCAGACAGAAGGCTAATGGCGAAACGGAGCAAGAAACACCACCAAAGGAGAGACCACAGAAAGAGGACGAGCAAAACATACACACTGAAACTGAAGAGATTGAAGACTACGGAATCACAGAACCAGTGGAGATAGAAGACTGCAGAACCACAGAACCTGCTGAGATAGAACTCAACGAAAAAGAAGCAAATGAAGTGGAGAACATTAGACGATACATGTTAGAAAACAAAACAAAACTCCCATCTCTCAGGAATGAAGTAGCGAAGAAGTTACAAGCAGAAACAGAAAGAGTAAACAGACTCCTCACACACATCCCAACAGAAACTATTACAGACTTAAACAACCTGATATATGCTGGGGCAAAATCGGTAAGTATGAAACTAAGAAACGAAGAGAATGGACAAAAGAGAGGACCGACAAAACCTGGATGGGAAATCAGACTGGAAACCCAGATCACCAAACTTCGGAAAGAAGGTAAAACCGTGAACAGAAGGAAGGAGGACATGAAACGATTAAGAAGCAAAAATCAGAAGCGCAAGGAAAAACTAAATGAGAAACATGAAGAAATAAAACAAAGGATAGCAGCAATAGAAGGAAGACTGAGACGATACAGGTACAAATCAGAACAGAGCAAACAGAACAGGACCTTTGAAAACAATGAAAGCCAGTTCTACAAAAACGTAAATGGAGAAAAAACAACAACAGAGCAACCGAACCCAACAGAAACAAAACAATTCTGGAGCAAGATATGGGAAGTACCAAAAAAGCACAACAAGAATGCCCAATGGTTGAAAAACATGAAAGATGAACTGCAAAAAATCGAAGAAGGAACCGAAACAGAAATCAACAAAGAAACGATCAAGAAAACCCTAAAAAAAATGGCAAACTGGAGAGCACCAGGCCACGATGGAATACATGCATACTGGTTTTAAAAATTCACGACCCTGCATGAAAGAATAGCGCAGAAACTGAGCGGATGTATCCATAAAACAGACGTACCAGAATGGATGACGGAAGGAAGAAAAACACTAATACAAAAAGACCCCAAAAAGGGAACGACCCCCGGCAACTACAGACCGATAACATGTCTACCAATAATGTGGAAAATTCTCACAGCACAACTGAGAGAACAAATCTACCAATCCCTGGACAATCGTGGACTGCTCCCCGAGGAACAAAAAGGATGCCGGAAAGGACAAAGAGGGGCACATGATCTACTATACATTGATCAAAAGACCCTGAAGGAGGTGAAGCGAAGACAAAAGAACATAACCATGGCATGGATTGACTACAAGAAAGCCTACGACAGAATCCCCCAAACATGGATAATTGAATGCTTAAAGATATACAAGATACCAGAAAGGATTATTAATCTCATCCAGAAAGCAATGGAAACATGGAGACTAAAACTGACAGCCGGAGGACAATACCTGTCTGAGATTAAAATACAGAGAGGCATTTTTCAAGGAGATTCCCTATCACCACTACTGTTTATAATAGCCATGATGCCAATCAACTACATACTCAGAAAGTGTGATGCCGGATACAGGTTTACGGATACAGAACAAAGAATAAACCACCTGATGTACATGGATGACCTTAAACTGTTTGCAAAAAAAAAAAAAGAACTGGAAAAGCTGATAAATACAACCAGGATATTCAGCCAGGATATCCAAATGGAGTTTGGAATAGAAAAATGTGCACTGCTAGAGATCAAAAAAGGAAAACTGGAGACGACAGAAGGTATAGAACTCCCCAACCAAGAGGAGATGAGGGCGCTCGGAGAACATGATAGCTACAAATACCTGGGAGTTCTGGAAGCAGACACAATCAAATATACAGAAATGAAAGAGAAGATTGGAAAAGAATATCTACGAAGAACAAGGAAACTCTTAGAAACTAAACTATATAGCAGAAACCTAGTAAAAGGGATAAACACATGGGCTGTATCACTAATAAGATACTCTGGACCATTCATAGGCTGGACCAAAGAAGAACTCAGGCACCTTGACCAAAGAACAAGAAAACTAATGACTATGCACAATGCTTTGCACCCAAAAGACGACACGGACAGACTCTACGTGAAAAGAAATGAAGGAGGTAGAGGACTGGTAAGTATAGAAGACTGTGTGGAAGACACCAAAAAAGAGCTGGAGAAATATGTAACCCAGAACGCGGAAAGACTGATCACCACAGCAAGAGACACCAGCCCAACAAACAACCCCGGAAGTACTGAACCCAGAAACAAAAAGACAAGAAAGGAAAAGTGGGAAGAAAAGCAACTACATGGACGCTTCATAAGACTCACAAGCGATGAAGCCAATGAAAACAGCTGGGCATGGCTAAGAAAAGGACACCTGAACAGAGAAACGGAATCTCTGCTGACGGCCGCACAGAACAACGCGATTAGGACAAACTTTATTAAAGCAAAGATAGATAAAACCCAGGAAAACAGCAAATGCCGACTGTGTGGACAAAGAGACGAAACGATAAATCATATAATAAGTGAATGCAGCAAGCTAGCACAGAGGGAATACAAGAACAGACATGATAGCATGGGGAAAGAAGTACACCGGGAAATGTGCAAACAACTGAATTTCGAATATGCAAAAAAACGGTACAAACACAAACCAGAAACTGTACTAGAAAACGAAAAACACAAAATCATATGGGATATGAATGTACAAACAGACAAACCCATAACAGCAAGGAGACCGGATATGATAATAATCAACAAGAAAGAAAAAACCTGCAAAATCGTAGACTTTGCCGTTCCAGCAGCCACAGAGTGAAGACCAAAGAGACGGAAAAAAGAAGCAAATATACTGAACTTGCCAGAGAATTGAAAGGAATATGGAACATGAAGAAAGTCAGTATAACACCAATAATCATAGGAGCACTAGGAACAGTCCCCAAAAACATGGAGAAAAGACTAGGAGAAATATGAATCAAAGGGATAACTGAGACCATACAAAGGACAGTAATGATCAAAACAGCTACAATCCTGAGAAATGTCCTCGAATGCGGAAACCAACCCACATAAGCAACGAATTGGAACAAACACATGGAAGCACAAAACAACAGAACCGGGGAAAATACAACCGCACGAGAGAGGCGCAAGCATAGGCTGACGCCACGAAAATTATGGACAGAGGGTCGAGGAGGGAAAGCGCAAACCAGACCTCCACTGGAAGAGCGCGGACAGCTCTGGGACCTTGGGTAGGCTTTTTGCCACCCGGGCCCCAGAGGGGACCAATGGCCCTTACCAGCGGGAAATCGGTGGTAGGTGGCTGTTGCGATACCGCGGTGATGAACGAAAAGAGGTGGGGCATACTGGAAGTCTGAGGAGACTTGTTGTCACTCAGACTCCAGGGAATACCACAGGTTGTTGGCAGTGGGCGATCACTGACGATGACCAGTGTGATAACTCCTAGTGAGTAAATAATAATAATAATAATGATGATAATAATAATAATAATAAAATAATAGTAATGGCGATAATGATGATGATTATAATAATACAAATACTCCCACCCACATGGCTAAAGGCATATGAGGTACAAAGTCTACAGTAAACCGTACCGAAGACAACATCTCAAAGGATAGCAAATACCCGATGTAAAGTAACGGAAGTTGTAAATACCAATATTACACCTGATGGGGTGTAACTACGTTTCATGGCCACGATTGGGCCTTAACTTTGGTTCGTAACTTTCATGAAGATGGTATCTCAATAAAATAATACTATGCAAGGAGAATATTTCACACAATTTTCTATTATATTATTTCCAATATGAGTGTTCGAAATTGTCAAACCGACAACGAGTTAAGTGGATACAGAACGTCAAGTGCAGGTCCCACGTCCGGCAGGGGAACAAACATGTCTTTTTTTCTCGTCATCCAGCGAAATCTCCGAAACACTAACACTAGAACTAATTTGACTTAGGTCCTAAATAAAAATGTGATCAAATTTTATTTGGAAGGTGATCATCCGAGCGACGATATAGACAACATATCCACTGAAGCTGGAATTAGTTATGCTTGTTTAATTTCAAAGAGAAACACTTGCAGAGCAAGCTCGTGTGATTTGAACAAATCAATGGCTATATGCTATAAAAATGAAGAACTACAAGAGACATTTTGAAATAAGAATTAGATGAGCTTGTGAAGGTCAATAAACTTGATGTATTTGGAGAAAATCTTGAGTTTAAGCAACAATGCTGAAAACGAAAATATTGTTGCTATCAGAATGCTTCGACAGAAGACATCGTAAAACGTATGACATGATGTATTTAGTTTTTTCAGAATGTTAGACTTAAAACTGTTACCAGCTAAATGAATAAAGTATTGTCATTTATATTAGCGTAGAGTCTCGATCAGTGCACTAAATAATTAAAGCTGCTGCCAATAGTGTGTCAAAGCTTCTTGAATATTAAAACTTAAAAAGAAGTAAAGAACAACCCTGTGTGGTGAGATCGGTCAACATGGAAGATAAACAACTTTAACCGTACTTTAGTAAAGTACAAGCTGTCGGAAATTAACAACTCAGAAATCAAAGTGGTTGTGAAAGACTAATCTGTAGTTTTTACATACACAGAAAAGATTTGAAATGTGTAATTGAAGACATGAAACAGCGTGTCGTTGCAAAGAGCGCAAAGATAAATGTAACAGTGACAGAATTGAGCAATATCAGCAAAACAGATTATTCGAGTACAAACATAACAGTTTTGAAAATATAGCAACAATTGAAAGAAGGGATAACGTTAGAAGATGAGTGAGGACCGGTGATGCTTACCCAACGATGACTCCGGTTGTTTGGCCATGCCAGGCAAATGAACGAGGGGCCAGTCCACAATATAATCCTTTATGGCGAGCTCACAACCAATTCCAGCATATCAGATAAACCTGGTTTACACTATAAGGATGCAGGCGAGACATGAGGGCAGGTCACATCAACCCAACAGGCTGGGAGTCCGTGGCTGAAGACCGCAGCAACCGGAGAAGAGTTTGTAAGGTATGCTCTAAAAGAAATGTGTAGACGATAGACCAGTGGAAAAGGGAATGGATAGAGAATAGACGGCATAAAGCTGAAGCAGAGCTATCACAACCATACACCATCTGCACTTGTGGCAACTGCAGCAGAGCCTGCCGATCTAGGATAGGCTTGCACAGTCACACACACGCTGCAATTCGGAAACAAACTCATCTGACGCGCAGAACCTCATTGCCTCTTTAGACGGATAGAAGTCAATTACAACAATAATACTAGAAAAAAACAATAGAGATGAATCAATGTTAAGAAAAACTTGATGTTCACTTAAGAGTAAGATCGATAAAAACATATCTCAACTGTATTGGAAAACATCGCCCTGTCGGCGAGGCCAAGAATTCGCCGACTGCAATCTAATGCAGAGGGTTACCCCCAACCCGCGAAAAAAGAACTCGCTGTAGGCTGTGCATGGCGACCCGTAATGGCTAACTACGGAATACTAGTGGTTGAGTTGTTTGTGAAGTGACTTGCAACACTCCACTTCGGCCCTTACTTCATCTAGACAAGACATCGGAGAACCCCGATCCGATCAATCGGCTTGTTACGTAATGTCCTAGTATCAGATTTTCATAATAATCGAAACGTTATTTCACTTCTTTATTTTCTACACAAATACCTGCTAGAAAACGGTGGTAGACGGTCAGCGTGTTGAGAAAAAAAGAAAATTACCACTGAGATTAGTAACTTCTTAAGTGTACTTGTGTTGCGCTTTTCGCAAAGTGGACACCATTATTTTCCTTACAACAGAATGAACTGGTTCGCCGTTTTGATACCCTTTGA
>OY744548.1:33205353-33260353 GCA_963556195.1 Sepiola atlantica
TCTGACCTGACAATTGATCCGGAGTTCGCTGTAACTTAATGACACACTTTTCAAAGCTATCAATAGCCTAAACTCTGTGTATCTGCGCTGCGCGAATGTCGATGTAGAAACGGCTGAGCAGGTTTCTTTAATTGCAACAAACTGCATGAGATTTTGAATTTTGTCAACAAGGTATCAGCTTGCATCGTCCCTGAGAAGTTAATAGCACTAGATTCAATATCTGTAGTGTACAATAAGACACATTCGTGGTCTAGGGGCAAACGAGTGGTGGGAATCGCTTTCTGACTATGAGCTAATTTCGCATATTAAACATCATCTTAAAATTAAAATCAGATGTGATAGGAAAATATTGCCCTTCTTCACTATTTAAAAAGATTTGGATACAAACCGCTAGCTTATGTGTGTGTGTGTGTATGGACTAGGTCCGAGTACGTTTCCCTGTCTAGGCATGGTGCACTTCGATCTGAGGGCTTTTCAGAGCCGATCCTTGTTAGAAAAGTATGTTAACTACTTGTACAAATGAGTTCTGTCCCATTTGTGTTTTCTTTATTTTCTGTATCAGAGATCCTCCGAGATGCCCACTCCCGATTTGTATTTTGTCCCTGCACTGCCACTAAAAATCGTTCTTATCTTGGAGAACACCACATATTCCATGTGCCTTCATCCAATTCTGATTCTTGTTTGTCATCCTTCATTAATCCCCTTTTTTCTCTCCACTTAGAAACAGTGATGGATTTATAAGGGTACTGCTAACCACTACACTAAGTATTTAATCTGTCTGCAATCAAGGTTGTTGTATATTTTATAGCACACGCCACCTCTAACCGATGGATTTGTACATACATTGTTTGGTAAATAAAAAGCGTCAAATATTGGGGATAATATTAAGTAGGTTGTACCTATAGAGTTACTGTGTTATTTTGGTAATTGAAACTTGTTTATAGAATATACCAAAACGACGGCACTAACCCATTTTGGCCATGTGCCACATCTTATATTATAAGGAAATTTGAGAGTACTGTGATATTTTGTGTAAAATTTAAAGGATAAATAACATCTAAGTTTAAAACTATATTTTTGAAGTTTTATTTTTTGTATTACTTTCTTCGACTCCTAGTATTATTCTATCTCCTTTCCCTCTATATAATACTTTTGAAGTTTTCACGTTTGACCTTGTTTGAGTCCTTTACGAACTTGGCTGAAAAAAAAAACACCGTGTGATTTTTCCAGAGAGCGTCCCCACATAATTGAGAAATGAACTTCTGCCTATTAAGTGATAGTTCAGATTAGCAGACAATTCTGAAGCACTTGCTAAAAACATAGTCTCACGTGCTCCGACATAAAACACTTGTTATCACCAAATGTGCACATATCATCCACTGACTAGGCACAACGTCGCTTAACCTCTCTAAGGAGAACGAGTGTGCTAACATAAGTATTCAGTATCACTATTTACAAATATACTTGTCAGAGTGTACACAATATGAATACTAAGCTCTACGCATGTGTTAAACACTCCTGAAGCAAATGGGTAGTAGTAGTAGTAGTATTAATGGTAGGAGTAGTATTAGTGTTTAAAGGGATAATACTGTGTGTATTTTCCGATTCATGCTTCCAATGTCTCAATCGTAAATTACCACACTGTTTTCTAATTCACTCCTATTGTAATAGTTACAAAATTTTAAACAACATATGTTTTGAGAAATTCCATAATTTTATATGATTTCTTTGATAATTAATCCACATAAATTTATATATAATAAAAGCGAGTGATCGTGTGTTTTGTTCTCGTTTCAATGACCATTGATGTAAATTCATATTTATTGGAAAAGAGGGTAGGTTTAATCATTAACTTCAAAATTACTTATAATAATACACATTTTTTAAGAAAAAACCCTAATTATATTTGAAAAAGCAAACAAGAGATGGCTTAATCTTAATATTTGTGTAACTAAAATAATAATAATACAAACCCACATATGCTTCATTTAGAGATTCAGGAGCGAGCAGTGGAGAAATAAATGCTTTGATATGAATTTACTTGTGTATCCGTTCTATTTGTTAGATCTTACTCAGATATTTGTTGTCTTTTTTTTATACATTTAACCTCAATTAGTTGTTTCGGTTTTATAGTAAGATTTACCTTGTGGGTAACAACATAAAGCTATCAATAATTATTGATAAAAATAAATATAAAACAATCAGTCAATATCGTGTAGCGCTACTAGTTGATAATCTGTTTAAAAATGAAAACACACGTTTAGAAATACTTTAAATTTGTAAGTTATCTAATAAACTCTCTGAATTAAGGATAGTGAGGACTCGTACAATCCATTCGCTAAAATACGATTTTGTTGTGTATATGAATCGATGTAAGTATTAAACTAAATGACATGCTACTATTTATTTCCAACGTACTTATTCTAAAATAATACGTTGCATGTTTATGCGATTGTACACAGGTAGAATAGTGACTGCCTTGCAATTTGTATATGTTTCTTAAAGATGTTGAATGACACCAAGTTGTTTAATCTTAATAAATGATTAGTGATCTCTCTCGCTATGGTTGTATTTCAGTTTATAATTCTTATTTATAGAAAGTTAAAGAAATGTTATATCGTTTTCTTATTTTGTGCTTTTTGAACTATTACCAAGTTTCTTTAAAATCAGAGTCTGCTACTGCCAGAAGGTATTTTATGACATCCTTCTTCCATTTGATGATGCATGTTGGTTTTGCAGATATCTGAGAGAGTTCTTCACATACAGAGCGGATTCCCAGAAGGATAATGTCAACGAATGTGGTTTGAAACAGGAAAAAGCTTCAGTTTCCGGTGCTAGCCAGAATAAACATCGAGCGGAAACCAGTTAATGAATATGCGCAGTCTTGGAAACCGGAAGTGACGTAAATCGAGATCTTTGTACCGATATTTGCGATCTTTAAAATATTAGGATTCAATACTGCCCACGGGGGACACTTAGTGTTTTTTTTTTCAGAATGGGGATCAAAATACAAAGTATGTGATTAATGGCAATATTCCGGTTTCGTAAATTCAGGTCGATTTCTAAAGAAATACTTTTCAATAGACACGAATGTAAAGGAAGTTACAACGTTAAATTCTCTACTAGTTCCATTGAAAACGTCTCGATCAGGGTTAAAGAAAATAAATGCATGTAGCCTAAAACATTCAACTCGTTTTAATACATACAATTTCAAACAGACGAGTGTCATACTATGTAAATACCCTTATCTCTCTATTCCCATTTTCTCGTTCTAGCGCACTCTTTCTATATATATTTATGTTAATAAATATTTCCTGCACCTATACATAAGATAGTATAAAGTAATATAACACATTGTTTATATATTTTCAGTATTAACTCCAACTCAATACGTGAGTAGAGAGTAGTGGAAGTATGAACATATATGTATCACAAGTAAGTTACACATGTTGCTTTCATAACAGATATTTATATATATATATATATATATATATATATATATATATATATATATATATACATCTATACGAACATCGTCAGTAAAATAAACAAATGAATACAAATATTATTTCATAAGCGCTATATATATCGCCAATTTTTCAGAATGGAACTTAGGTTAGAGTCGAGTTTAATAGATTTGTACAGTTTTTTCTAAATCTATCTAGTGTGTTTCTATTGTGGTTACGTGACAGGAAAATTCCATCATCTCTGTATAGACACAAGGAAATGGAATTTATGTTGGACCGTATCTAATATGAGCAAGCCGACTAAGTTGCATGTATCTGCACTGCCCTAGGAGTCTATTCTTACATCAAATTTATTTTCTGGGCTCGATCCTTTTACCCAGGCACTTCCCGCGAAGAAAAGCAGGGTGTGTCTTTCTTCTAGTTTGTCTTGCTTCCAAAATACCATCAAAATGCAATTATACTTAGTAGCCTACTAAGACAATACATCAAACCTTACAAAAAGTCACACACGCTTTTCCACAAACCATACGAGACAGTCCAATACATACACAAAGCATCCTTCCACCCACTGTATTTTAAAACTTGGCAAATTAATCTCAAACTTCTCATCCAGTCTCGAAATCTTCATGCAAGCATCACCCTATTACAATAGAGCGCTGCGCGAGAGCGGGTTCACCGAGCACATCTCATATACCAACACTCAAGACCAGCTACGGACCGGCCGCAATAGGAAAAGGTCCGTAATCTGGTGTTCGACGCCTTTCTCGATTAACACCAGCACGAGAGTAGGCCAATTTTCCTCCAACTTACTAGACAACTTCTTCCCCTATACACACAACCTGCACAAACTTTTTAACAGAAGTACAATCAAGATTAGCTACTCCACTACCCCGTATGTACGAAAATAACTTTGCAGAGCCCGAAACAATAGAACACACATGCTGCTCATGTCAGGACAAGAACAATTGCCCCCTAGAGGGGAATTGTAAAATTGATTCCCTATGATATCAGGCCACTCTCAGAAGCCAGCCGAGAAATTCACAGGCATGACTGAGAGAAGCTTTGAGCAAAGATTGTACGCACACAAAAATACCTTTAAATACAAAAACAAGGCAAACAAGGCACTCGCGACCCAGATATTGCAACATTAAAATAAAGGCCCAACATTTACAATCAAAGAGAAAGTAATAGCGAGAAGACAATCATTCTATCCAGCCATAAATAGATGTCCTGGATGTGATGCAGGAAAATATAACATATTAAAGGACTGCATTGCCTAATAAACGGTTTAAATGTTAGAGACGAGATATTTAAACGATGATCAATAGACGACGGCACTGCTTATAAACTGGGCTTACCGCTACACATAAAAGACTACCAATAATACTCCCTGATTAATACATAACCCCACAAAATTCCTACTTCTACCCGGAAATCTTATCAACTACCCTCGCATAAACATATTAATTGGCCCATCTCTATACACAAACTTAAAACCAGTAAATTACACCACGAAAGTATGAAACCTATTTTACCATTTTTCTATGATATTAAAATAGCAGCGTTAAACATCTCCTAAACTGTATCAATCCCTAACCTAATCGTTATTCTTATCTCTCGATCAGACTTAATCAGTATGTTATTATTATTATTATTATTATCATTATTATTATTATTATTAGTAGTAGTAGTAGTAGTAGTAGTAGTAGTAGTAGTATCATAAGTGTACATGTTCTATTGTACCTTAGTTTTAAATGTTAAATTTCGAATACAGAATCATAAAGAATTACGTTTCTTCCCTTAGATTGATATTTAAAAAATTTAAATTGTAAATTACATTTTAATGTAAAGTCTTATTTTAAGGTAATAGAAACATTTAAAATATGTTAATTAAGGCTTTGAATTTAAAATTGATATGTTTTACTCTCTTGAAAGTTAAATTCTTAAACTCCCTTTATCTTCGTTGTACTTCCTGAACGATACTAATCCAACCATTCAAATCAATAACTGCCGAAGATACGCCCCTAAAAACACAGGACCTGTATAAATATATATTTTAAATAGTTTTTAAATTTTAAATTTTATATTGCTTTCCCTAACACAAAATTTGAAACTATATTTTATAATTTAAAACAAATAACGAATCCAAACGAGAGTGATACGTGAGTTCCCATTTCTTTACCAGGTGAAAACATACGCAGAACAGTGTTGTATAGGTTACACCTTCTGTTCTTGAAACTAATGATACTGATATCGTATTAAATGGATTTACCAAACAATAAATATCATGCTCTTAATTTTGATTCTAAACTAATCAAGCACTGCTGGAATTGTCCCACCATATCACGAAAGAAGTTATATATATATATATATATATATATATATATATATATATATATATATATGTGTGTGTGTGTGTGTGTGTATCTTGGCAGCATCTTTTCTTTTATACGATTATCATTAAAAATAACGGACATCTTGTGTCTGGTTATTTTTTCTAACATCCTTTCCTTTTTTCTGATTAGGTACTTAGTTTCAGACCCAAACAAAAAAGTAAAACTAATTATCTATTATAATAAAACTAAAACTACCAATCTGGTTGTTAAAAATAATTCTTCATCCCGGATTAGAGTTCTTGATAGGACCGGCCTTGTATACAAGTTCAAATGCCCTTTGGGAGAATGTGTCTCCGACAATCATGAAAATGTATACATAGGGTCGACTGTTACGACGCTATCCAGAAGATTAACTATCCATTTATCTAACGACTCCGCCATAACCCAGCACCTCTATAAAAAGCATTTCTGCCCCCGTTCGCATATACGTAAACTTCTAGTAGATAACACAGAAATCATCGCACAAAATACTAATACACTTAAATTCCACATAATCGAAGCCCTTATAGATTAAAACAGAAAAACAGCTATTAACAAGATTAACTATACTATTAGTACTAATATACTCAAATGCCTATAAATATAAATTTACATAAAACACAGTCCTTTATTTTCCCGCCTAAATAGAATATATATTCACTCCTACGTCTATGCCTGGTTAACATTGCTCCACTGACGATGGACCTGGAAGGGTCCGAAAGCGCTTTGGGAAGCTATGGCAATTTTATCAGCCAGTTTCCGTCTGAAACTAAGAACCTAATCAGAAAAACGGAAAGGATCTTAGAAAAAATAACCAGACACAATATGTCCGTTATTTTTAATGATACTTGTATATATATATATATATATATATATATATATATATATATATATATATATCATCGGTTAAATATACCTAAATAATTATTAATTTATTTTCCATATTCATTATAATTTAACAAATCGTAGAGAGTTTATGTCTAAATTAGTAGTTATACTAAACAGGAGTAATCAATGAGTATATACATATTTGAAAATAGTTTTAGAGTGTATACCTATGTACAATAGGGTTTATGTATATTACTTTCTGTTATAATTTCTAAAAATATCAATTTCACTTTTCTCGGACATCGAATTCCTGCAGGATGTTTTTCATACTAAAATCTGCCAATATAGTATTATCAGTAATTATTATAACAATTAAAACAATAAATGAGTAAAATATATGTTACTACAAAGACAGAGGAAATTGCATCTATATACTATCTGTATGTTTGTATAAAACAATGGCTGTCAACTGGGGTCCCCATGTATTCCCATCGTCCATGTTACATTAATATAGGTCAAGTTTTTATCTCTAGAATAAACCTTTGGAATAAGTCCTTTAATTATTTGTTTACTAATGACAATTAGAATTAGCTAAGGGGGGGGGGGGTAAGTAAAATGAGTTAAAAGGAGAAGAGATCCATTCGTAAAAACAGGTTAGACACAACATATAACAAAGCAACCGTACACCTAAATATGGCAGGCTGTTCTAAGGAGAAACATACGGATAGAGGATGCTTCCTTTCTTCTGTTGAGACGACAGTAGCGATGGCACATCTACTGTTTGGTGCACGGAGATCTCGACAAGCCATTGGGTAGAAAACTCTTCTCAATGAAGATTTAAATTCCGATTGATTATGATGTATGCAATAATCAGATCCTCTCTCATATCGTGCATGTGTTGTCTTAGAAACCGTTCGTTGCAGGTACACATTGAGAATCCCCCTCTAATGGGTAACTGCTGAAAATGTCGATTTTCACAAGTGTTTTATATATACTCATAACAAGAAACATGATGAGTGTATTTAAACATCACACCCGCTACTTACTACCTACAGGTTCAGCTACGATGTAAGTGTCATATATGTTCTGAGATAAAGTTTTCGTCTGTTCTGTCGTCGTTAAGATAGCCCATTTTGTGTTTAGTTCTTTTGCATCTCCGCAGATTCATTTTTTATGAGATTTAATATTTTGCAGATTGTATAGAACCGCTTATTAAATGGTCAAAACGTTTTATATAACAGCCAGTTTACTTTATACTATTGTTTACTTTGTGTTAAAGTAATCAGTACATATATATATATATATATATATATATATATATATATATATATATATATATATATATATATACATAATAAAATTGATATGAAGCCATTAACAATGCGAGATTAATTTATATATATATATATATATTTTTTTTACATTTATCTTATATTTCGGAATAAATTCTATCTTCAGAGGTGACCAGTTATTGAGCCATTTTTTTTAAAATCAAAAACAAGAATAACCAAACTTATTTCTTTGTTAGTTGATAACACGCCTCTCCGCACTGGTGGTGTTGGCGGCCATGATTCAAATTCTGGTGTCGAACGAAGAGCCTGGCTCGCTCCTGTAGGTTAAGTAATATTGGTTTGTCGTCCATTTAAAGCATTGTTGGATATGTTAATAAAATTGTTATGTAAGCCATTAACAATGCGAGATTAATTTATATATATATTTTTTTACAGTAATCTTATATTTCAGAATAAATTCCATCTTCAGAGATGACCAGTTATTGAGTCATTTTAAAAAATTTTTTGTCAAAAACAAGAATAACCAAACTTATTTATTTGTTACTTGATAAAACGTCGCTCCATCTGGTTGTGTTGGCGGCCATGATTCAAATTCCGGTGTCGAACGAAGATAACATAAGATGCAAAGTTCCGAATACGTTCGTCGAACACTCTCGACTAGTCTTCTATCTGTGCCCGCTTCTAGGTACATATATATCTTAATTTCCCTAAATTACGTGACAGTTTCTGTTGGCCGAGTGGATACAGCTGACTCTATGTACCGAGTTCGCGCCTCCCGACCGTCTGAAATTGTTACTTTTCTGCACTGATGAGAGCAATAAGCTTGAAACGCTAGCGTCTGTAAGTATAAATAATTAAATATGTATTTATAAATATCATATATATATATATATATATATATATATACCTATTATCACCAACAATTCGTCGCCTTCAACTTGTGTTCCTATAAGAAACACTAGTTATGTGTTTAAATATTCTTTGGGAAACTGTATCTCCTACAGAAAAATAAATAAAGGCGCCGGAGGGTCTACTACATCGTCGCCGCGACAGCTCACTATCCACTTATCTGACACTAGTGCAACCTCTAAAAGCTAGGGATTCTAACCCCTCGTGCGAAACCTCAGAAAAATCTTGTAAACACGCAATTATATTAGAACAATACACTAAAAAACGAACTGATATTAGAAGCTCTGCACATGAAAACAAAAATGTAATCCATTTATAAAATTAATTTCGATAAGGTGCACTGATCCCAATTGTTTTAATGCAAATATTCTATAAATACTATAATCGCACAGTTACTGCTACAACAATTGCTAAACACTTAAAATACATTTTCTTTAATCGATACCCACACATGATGATGTCACTTAAAAAACTATGTGCACAATGATTACGGTAAGTTTATCGTCCAGTTCTAGTCTGAAACTCCAAAATTGGAATGTTGAAATGATCAAACAAGATATTTGCAAAGAAAAGCTATCGCTTATATTCAATGAAATATATATATATATGTAGGGCAATACGCCGCTAGTCCGTAGACAGGTCTATACTCAACGGCCGAACGAGGGGATTTTATGATGCCCGACTTGGCAAGTAATCGACATGCCGATAGGCTGTCATTCCTTAGCCGAACATTAACAAATCATCTGCATGAGGCCTAGAGGTTGAGAAGGCATTTTCAGTGGCGGGGCCGTTCCGGACACTCTGGGGGAGCAGCGTCAGACCGGAGTAATCTCAATAACTTTGAGTTTTTTCTGACCTGACAGTTGATGTATATATATATATATATATATATATATATATATATATATATATATATATATATATATATATATATATAATGTAATCTTCTCCATTAATCTGTATCACTTAAAAAGTAAACAATCAAAATAGTAGTAAGCAAGGTAACACACGCCAATATCATCAATAAAACAATTACATACATGTATCATATATATATATATATATATATATATATATATAATGTAATATTCTCCATTAATCTGTATCACTTAAAAAGTAAACAATCAAAATAGTAGTAAGCAAGGTAACACACGCCAATATCATCAATAAAACAATTACATAAATGTATCATATATATATATATATATATATATATATATATATATATATATATATATATACATATATATATATATATAATGTAATATTCTCCATTAATCTGTATCACTTAAAAAGTAAACAATCAAAATAGTAGTAAGCAAGGTAACACACGCCAATATCATCAATAAAACAATTACATAAATGTATCATATATATATATATATATATATATATATATATATATATATATATTTCATTAAATATTAGCCATAGCTTGTCTGTGCATAAACTTTATTTGATCATTTCTAAAATTCCAAACAAATGTTTGAGTTTCAGACTATATATATATATATATATATATGTGTGTGTGTGTGTGTGTGTGTGTATGTATGATGTTAAAAGGAAAAGCGGGAGACCGTAAACTCAACGTTTTACCGAGCTGTTTCATTAAGAGCGAAATAGCTAAACGTGACAAAAACACATCTTGTGCTGAATTATGTTTTTCTTTTATTGTTATTAGGTCATATCTTATAATTCTAAGAAGAATTAAATAAACAAATAAACCAATAAACTGAAAAAGACATGAAGTATAACTTAATGTATATATATACATATATATATATACATATAAATGTATATACATATATATATACATATATATATATATATATATATATACATATATTTATACATATATACATATACATATATACATATATATATATATATACATATATATACATATATACATATATATATATATATATATATATATATAAATGTAAAATGAACAAAAGAAAGCTAACACCTATGTGATTTGTGTATTCATCAACGTTCATGTTTATTGCAAGACTCTCTCCGGATGAAGAAAGCATCGTCGAAAAGTCATACAGAATATTAATTAACATGTCAGAAATTGTCTAGACTTCGGAATGGTTGTTTGTTTACGCCAACAGCCATTCCGATGTGTAGAAACTTTCTGACATATTAAAATTAATATTCTGTATAATCATTCTACACCGCTTTCTTCATTCTGATGAAGTCTTTCAATAAAGACGAAACGTTGATGAATACATAAATAACATAGGTGTTGACTCTCATTTTTTCGTTTTACATCACGTCAGATCCCGTGTGTGTGTGTGTGTGTGTTCTGACAAATTCATATAAAATATTTTTGAAGGATATAACAGGTAAGTTACTACTTATGGTTGAACACATGAAAAAAATGCAATCCGTTATAATGGGTTTCAAGAAATACTATAACATTGAATGGCTAATAGTTAACTTAGCATTAGAGCAAGTACGACTCGAAGTACATTTTAATTCACGCTTGGTGGAAACGAGAAATGGGCAACGACGAAAAATGGAAATTATCAAGTGAACACCAATCTGTATCACGCTGCAGGGCATATTAACGCAGTAGGCAAAATCAATGTTATCACAATTTCCTATTAACCCGGGAGGAACGGCACTGATAGTATTATTAGATCCGTTACACATTTTTAATGCATAAGAACATCGGGCAAAAATAGAATTGTCCATTTTTATGGATGATTTTTATGTAATAACCTTCGAATGTATTTCGGTTAATCAATAAATGGTTCGATTTCACCCTCCTGTCGAAAAAAAAGGTAGATGTTTTATCGTCAAATAAGTAGATCATAACACACTCTCTCGACAGCTTACAATGGATATTCCTTTAACTAATTCATATCTGAGCTTTGGTAGAAATGAATGCTTTTCCTCTTGAATAAGCCTTTGGCTTGAATAAACTCTTATGCTTGACATTCAGTTTAGATAAAATGTTGCTAAGGGTGTTTGAAAAATTGTTGAATCATTCTACCACATCATAAATTACCTAGATCTAGATGAGCTCCCCTTCTTATATAAGAGTCATATACGTCCACAGATTGAATACTGCTGCAACATCTGGAGAGGTACCGCAGAGAGCACTGGTTCCTGCCTTTTATCGAGCACGAAACTGACTTCGAAATCTAGTGGGGGCTGATATATTTCCTTTCCTAAAAAGCTTTTGCTCACAGAAAAGACGTGTCTAGCTGATCTCTTCGACCGAGCTCTAGTGTTTGGTTATTCTATTTAAGGCATTCAGAGCAAGACATCGTCTTACCACGACAGGGCAAACATACTTTACTTACTCTTCCTATGTGTTTCGCGGGAAGTAACATTTCGTGGGCGGATCTTCTTTACAAGGGCTTCCATCCAGTGGAACGCATTGCCGCCTGACTGCTTCTCTGCTTCTTACAACTTAATAATCTTCAAATATTATATCAACAAATTCCTATCATGGACCGCCCCAACAGTACTTAAGCGAAGTTCATACCATTGATCAATGTTAGAAATCCTGTAGTATGCCTCATATTTCTGCTAGCATCCTTTACCATCAGATTATCTCTTATCAACGAGTGTCGAACATTCAAAGGATGACCAGTGAAAATAAATGTCCAGTAAAAACAAGTTTGAGAATGGAAAGACAAATACACACCGTTAGAGTATTCAGGGAGCATGCATCAATAGGGTCAAATTCTGTAAACTCAACAAGAATTAAACCATTAGAACAATAGATGGTTCTGCCGTAGAAAAAAAAAGGTTATTTAGCGTATAGGCTTGGGATTAACAGGCATTTTAATTTGTCATACACCTCCGTAAATATATTCTTAATGGTTTCAGTTCAAAATATTGTAGACATTCAAGTAGAATCCAAGCAGGTTCACGAGTGTTTAAATGTTAATCTGACGGCTTCAAAAGATTGAGTGTGATAGTAAAGAGACATTTGAAGCTAGTGACAGTTAGAGATTGGGTTTTAGAGATGTGGAAGGGGAGGGTTTAACAAGGAATACTTTGACAAACGCGTGAGTTTAATTGGAGGTCGCTTGGATACAGTTCATCGTTAGGGAGTAAAAATAGATTTCATCAACTGTTGTTTTAAGAAGTCTGGCCAAGAAGAATACCAGTAAATAGTTGGGGTAGGATGCTAGGAAACTAATAGAGAGGCGTGACTAGCTTTTAGTAAGGTTGCAGCGCTACTTAGTCATATTGAGAATAGGAGGGATTACAAATTGACAATTTAAGTTAAGGTGTAAGATATTTAAGCGGAAGGATAGGAGCACGCATAGTATAAAGATCTAGGAGGTGTCCTGTTAAACACTCCGATTAGAACATATATATATATATATATATATATATATATATAAATTTTAAGTTCATATTTTTTAAGCATCTAAATGAAACTTAATAATAAGGAGTGAGGTAAAATATCGCATCTTTCACATGCTTTGAAGATATCTTATTTTACCTCACTCCTTATGATTAAGTTTCATTTAGATGCTTAAAAATGAACTTTAAATTCATACCTAACTTACGTGCATGCGTGATTTCATATTTGAAAGTGAAACAAACAAAAACAACATCTCATACGCCCGGTTTGCACCAGCAGGAGCCGGACAATCCGATAAGATCAGGATCTACAAACACATTGAAAAGGGTAATTCTATTTTTGCGAAATATTTGTATTACTATAAAATAAAATGGAAGTTTATAAAAAAAAAATCGGTTTCGATTTTTTTCTTCTTTTAAAATTAATATCGCATTTTTCACATGCTTTGAAGGTATTTTATTTTACCACACTCCTTATTATTAAGTATATATATTTATATATAATTAAAATGGTTTCAAAGAATCCGTAGTTTATTAGAACTCAAGTGATTATATAGCTGAGCATTTACGCGTTTAAGTAGTAACTATTCAAACATCTTTTTGTATTTTAAAGGTTTAAAGAGATTAAAGATTTTACAGTTAGTTAAAGATTGGAGGCTCAAGTTGACAGGAATATACATGTACTTGAACCATCATTAAGGCACTATTCTTCAGTTTCAGATAAATCAGGGATTCATAGTCAGACAGGTTGAGTTATATTCGTGTATATGAAATTTAATCAATTAAGAGTTTAATTGGTTGGGGTGGCCAGGTAATGCACCTTAAAATATTACTAATGTTAGTGCAGGGGGCGGAGTTTATGTGCTTTCGTCAGGTTAATCAAAGTAAAAGCTTTAAGAGTGGGATGTGGCTGGGTAGACGTGGATAATACAACATAGAGTATATTGAATGCAGTTTGATTGAAGAGGAACGGATAAAGGATTATAGTGGTGACCGGAGGTATGGTTTAAATGATAACATTATTATATCTATGAGGAGTAGACTGTCGGTAGTGAGCGTTGTATCAACACATACAATGGACTGTGCTCAAAAAGAGAAACATCGTATAGTTCATGAGGTGTAAAATGGTGTTTCCTAATGATTGAAAGTAGGTTTAAAATTTAAGATAATAGTAGAGAGAGATTAAGGATTAAGGGTGCAGCAAATGTTAATATTAGTTCTCAATATGCCGTATGAGATTTGGGTAAAAGTGGTGATTAAATACACAGAAAGCGTTATGTTATTTGTGTGATATGTTATCAAGTTAATATATTTTTCGTAAAGAGAGGGGTTGTTATTGGCTGGGGCGAGTATCGGAGGGAGCAATGAAATTGATATATTTAAATGTTCATTAATGCCTGCAAGTCGAAAGAAATTCGTTTTTAGAATTAAAAAATATATTTAAGTTGCTGCTGTAACCATCACAACTGTTTCTAAGGTACATAGTTTACAAAATACAGATCTTTGAGCATAGGACCTATATCTTTTCAATATAGGGAATATGGATTTTGTTTTACTCTTATAGTTTTTCATTAAATTAAATAAGGAAAGTATATATAGTATTGTCGTTATTGCTTTTGAAATAGTAGATATGGTTAGAATTTCGAGTTTTAATTAGGAAAGCACTGGCCCCAATGTAGGTGTTCATTTTATATGGAGTTGTTATTGCAGTATGTGCATTATTTGTCGTATCGCGAGTAACCTGGGTGTGAGTGTTTAACCTCCAAAACAAGTTTAAGTGGGAATTGTTTGATATAACTACCGGGATTAGTGGCAAAGCTGAATTTAATCGGCCTGTCAACCATTACAAGCTTCTTCCCCCTCCCTTTCTATCTTAAAATCTGGCCTCGATTCGTTATGCTGCAAATCGGGACGAATTTCTCACTTTTGATTTTGAATTTATTTTAACTCTGCCTTTGACAAGATGCAGTAATACGCATTGAAACGTTGGTTGATTGACGTAAGGCTATACGATTGTTTATGTAACTTTATAAATGCTCTACTTTGTATTGAGCACTCTTGAAAAACTTGGTTTTATGTTCCCTTTTATTAACACATTTGAACTTGATCAAGTAGCCTAATTAGTCGTAATTGGCAAGTGCCCTATTTCTTACTATCTTTTCATCTAGCCCTTTCACCCTATTACAATGCATGTTGATCGAGCCGTGCTCTTATACTTTACTGCGACTCTTTTCCATATATATATATATATATATATATATATATATATATATATATATTAAGCGGTGAGCACATTGTTTTATATTTTCTCAATGTATTTATTTTATATTAAACTGACTTTGAAACCCTTACATTTTTCTGATCCGATCAATTTAATCTGGGTGTGTATAGGTGTCCTAAGGAGTCAGATTTTCAGTAAAAAAATAAACCAAGGCGACTGACGTACGTAATGACTAGGAGGTTGCTCTTCTGAGACTGATCAGCAAATTACTTCTAGAAAATCCAGGCCTTGTCCAATACAGAGTGTATAATGTTTATGTAAACACTAAATCTACTTTATTTTGTTGTCTTAAAATGTTATATTTAATGTACTGACGTGTCATCGCTTATCAAAGCCCAAAGGTATTTCGAGGACAAGAGCTAATGAGTGTCAAATGGACGATGAAACACAACCGTAGGGATTGGTATCGATTGTTTAAACTGGGCATAATTTGATTATTTAAGAAACAGGCTCATAAAGGATTCGTTAATATTAGACATGTAAAGAGCCAAGTTGTAGTCAGATGGGAAACATCATCGTAGTATTGTGTTCCGCAAAAGAGAAGTTCGTCAAAATGCACTTTGCTTATGTAAGTTCCGTTTAGTTTTTGGTACACAAAGGAACAAAAGAATATTATTTTCAGTAGATGTAGCTAGACAAGTAATGCTTTACAGAGGTAACTGTAGGTTTTAGGTCAGTCGAGCACATACAGATATAGTAGAGACAAACTAGAAACTTCTTTTCCGCAAGAAAGAGTCTGTAGACAAGAGAACATACTACACTAGATTTCGAAGTTATATTTGTGCTATGTTAATACAAGAAAGGTCCTCTAAAACCACCTCCCAGAGATATGACACTCTCCTTCATGATGATGGCCTTATATTTAGGAAATTATCCGGGACACTTCAGAAAAATACAAGTGCCCACTCGATAAAACCGTGTGCTCTTCTTCTATATAATGGAATAATTTCGGTATTTCCCGTGCCACTTCACGCATTATGGGAAATGAACTGACAACTTCCTATGATAAACTGTTCACCTAACCACTTACAGCAATTCTTAATGCGTGTTTATAGAAAATATGCGTACATGTCTTCATCTTACTAAAAGTATTACATTAACTCTGACCAAGCTACTTCTTTAAAATACATCTACTACAAAGGAGCTAGACATCTTTTTACTCGCTCTAGTGTTATCCCCTCCCACAGTATCCAGCGACACTGTTTTACTTACTTAATAGGCTATATACGATTTACGCACCGTTATTGTTTCATCTTACTTCATTAAAAAATGCTTACATATTACACTACCCATTTAATATAAATAACAAACGCTCCATCATTTTCATTTGCTTCCCACCATAAGTATTTACCGTATTCGCGAAATATAGGAATATCAGAATGCGTGTCGTATACATATACCACCGCTGAGGCAGAGGATTCAGATTAGATCCATTTTCATTACAGAATTACTGTTTCCATTTCCAAACACCTCGCATAGTAGGCCCTGTCAGTATCCATCGCGTATTTTATAATAAGGTATTTCTTACTTTCTTTTGATTTCCATCTGATGTTATTACATATTTTTTATGGAAACATTCATTGTCACTATGTCTCACATGACTAGTCTGGATCGCTCTTATTTCGATAGCTTGAGAGTATCAGTATGCCAGTTTGTTTGGCTGCTGTTTCTGACTATAATCAGTTGTATTATATCAGAATAGTTGTAATGTCATGTTGCACATAGAGAAATACCCTGCCTTTATCTTGCGTGGGGTTTCCTGAGGTCACTATTCGATGGACAAAGACACGGCTAATAGTCTATTTGTGTGAGCTTACTAATATCAGTCACGCAATCACTTTTCCTACCCTACTGAATCAAACAACTAAACATTACCGTACAAAATAAAACCAACAAATTCAGACCAAATGCCTAACATAAAACGTATTCGCCTCTATTCTTGAGGCTTGCATTCAGAATATCCGAGGTTTAAGAATTAACATTAATCACCTAGAATATGTTCTCCTTGTAAACTCCCCGTAAAGCTTAGCACTAAGCCTAACCCAACCTACACCCTTTCATCTCTCTAGACCTCCCTTTATACTGTAAAGACTCTGACAAACATATGCATGGACTTAGGGCTAAAGTTCGGAACACCCTACCCTCTAACAGTGTCTACATCAGTATGATCAAGCCTACATGTGATTTATATTAACCTTACAAAAAATCGTTAGTTACTTATATTTCATATACCGTACTCCTTCCAACCATGCCTGTAGCCTACTCAACCGTGTCTCTGATAGCATAGATGTAGCACTCTAACAAGATCCGATCGCCCCAATACATGCATTTGTGGGTTTTAATGTCCACTACCGTGATTGGCTTAGATTCGTGAACTATACAGACACAGCAGATAAGTACACATATATTTTCTCTATTGCACACTCTCTCTAACAGACTGTTACATTCCCGACCCGCTTATAACTGCAAGAGACTTATGTCCATATCCAGCTTAGGAACGCTGACCTTTTTGTGATTATGATTGATATCGCCCTAAATTCTCGTCCCTAAGCCGATTAGCTGTTACTCAAAATTACGAGATACTTAAAACGGGCTGATTGGGAATCTATCAGAGATCATATCAGAAACGGCCCAGTGAGTGTAACTTCGTATCTGCATGATGATCAGTGCACAAATGAGATGCCCGAATGTCTCAAAGTAAACATTGAATCATATAAACATACAAACAAATTATATAGAAAGCCTCACTTTCCTCAATGGTTCACCTTGAATTGTGCAGCTGCTATTCCTCAGAGGAAACAAGTATTCCGTCAATTCTAGCGCTACAATAAACTAAATATAGATAGAAATGTGTAGCATCAAACAATTATTGTAAGATGGTAATAGCTGCAGCTAAGAAAATGTATAACGAGATTACAAGAAAACGCATTGAGTGAGAGCATTAGGAACTGGCAATTTCTGGAAAGCCGAAAGTGTGGTGAATAATGGGCACTCTACAGTTGTCCCGCTGTCCAACCACAATGATGTCGTTTCCACGGCTACTGACAAGGCTGGACTATTTGCCCAGTTGTTAGCGTTAAACTCCACTTTGGAGTCTGCAAACGACTTCCCCCTGAATTGTTCATTTCGAATTAAAGCCAACGTGTATTGTCTGATCAGAACTTTTCCAATTTTTCATAAATAGTAATATTAAACTGCTGAGATGCCCCTTAAAAAAACTTTATAACTTAAAACTATAACAAATGCGTTGCAGAACTTTTTCTTCCCTGGTTGCTGAAACATTTAATATGTGCTACAAGTCATGAAGAACTCTGGTGATGTAACTGATCGCCAGAAGAATCACCCTATCAGTCTATTGCAGCTTTTCTCAAAAATCTTTAAATCATTAATTAATCTACCGATAGTCAGCCAGCTCCTTAATGCTAAACTTAATTCGTTCCATCCGTATGGATTTGGGGCAAGCAAGTCCTACTGCGGATATTCTAATGGTCATCTATGAACGCATATACAATACACTGGACAAGGCAGATGAATCTAGGGCAGTAGCGCTTGATATATCAAAGGCATTTGACATGGTCTAGGATGAAGGTCTTCTCATGAAAATTAGTTCGTATGGTATTTCTGGGCGCATACTTAATATAATTAGATCTTTCTTATTCCAAAAGAAAGATCAAGGTTCTTTTCGAGAGCTATTCATCAAAGAAACATGACATGAATGTCACAAACGACACAGATGATACAATTGGGACTTAGATTAGTATGTTTGCTTATGAGACTACGCTCCCCTCTCAAGATATTGGAAAACTAGAGGTCACTTACCCAAGGCAATTTCTGTATCCATCGAAAATGACCTTCAGTCTGTAGTTGAATTGAGACACAAATACATGGTAACATTTAATGAAACTAACACAAATCTTCTTTCTTTTAGCAACTACAAGAAACCTTTTTAACCAGCGATTAACATGTATACCACTCTACCCACGAGCCTAACGTTCAACCTCTACAGCCTAACATTCAAAGGAATCATGAGTTGGAACAAATACATAGAGAACATTGGTAAGGCTTCTGAAAAAAAGTGGGATCCTCTTCCGTGCTAGAAAATGTTCTCTCCCCTGCCGGTATCCTATATCACTAGAAGACCACCATCTGATTCTGAATAGATTACTGTTGTCACATCCGAGCGGAACATAATCTACTTGTTTCTCCCTTTTAGACAAGGTAAAAAAAGAGTCTCTAATCTAATATGGCCCTCAATGTCTCCCAAGCTCTAGCTCCTGTCCCATCGCTGCAATCTTGTATCCCGCGCTTATTTTAGAAGTACTTCAATGGAATGTGCACCGATGAACTTGCTACACTCGTCCCCCTCGACGTAAATATACCCGACGAACTAGAGAAACAAACCCTAACCCTAACCCTAACCCTAACCCTAACGATAACTCCCATCCATTCACTGCGAACGTCCAGAGACGCAGGATAAAATTCTACTCTAATAGCTTCTTTTATTTTTTTTGGGGGTGGGTGGGGGGGTGGGTAACACCGATTCACCGATCTTGCTCGTCTACTTAATAAATGTGAACGTTTATGTCCCAGATCGATTCAATCATCATGTATGTAACTGCATCTTAATGAGCAAGGAATATGAGAGTTTATATATATCTTAATAATAATTGACACAAATAAAGAAAGGAAAGAATAATCGGGTATGCACATTTTGGGAGAAAATGATGAGGCTTCATGTTGATAACTAATAATAATACATTAAGTGCATCATTTCGTTTATTCTTTAATATTTTCCGGACTAGAAGAGGAATCTAGGGTTAAAGTAAGCAGTTGTTTTATTAGGAGATTCTAGAGTGAAAGAACGGAGTGGTTTATTTTTTATCATAACACTTTTCTCGTATATTCTATTGTAAACTTCAGTCGCGTATTTGTTTCTTAAGTATGGTTTCACTCGCCTATTTGTATACTTATGGGTAAGTTACATCCCGATTAGACGTTTCGGATTTAGAGTAACATTTTACTCACGTGTGACAACGGCAGAAAATGAATTGTTATTAATGATAATATATTGCTTAGTAAACTCCATATTCTTCCGTGAAATAATTGTCATTGTCAGCACAATATTTCTCAAATAAATGATACCACAATGCACATTATGTATTTAAAATAGTAGCAATTTATTTACTTTAAGCGATAAATAGTATCTGTCTTATACATCGGTGTCAGCTAATTATACTAAAAATCGATAAAACCCTTTTTGAAATGTATTTATAAAAATTTAATTGGTTTAGTCAACTGGACGATAGAATTCAATTTTGGTACAATTAAACATCAAATTTACTTACGTTAGCGACATCAGATTAATCACAAACTGGAATGCTGTTCGAATAGAACAGAAAGTGCATCAACGTATTTTTAAAAAAACTAACGAGGCCCGTAAAAATTGCACTGTTGTATCCTCTATCAGTTGTATATTGCGTGATAGACACCAAAAAAGTCAAATTGTCTCAGTCTAGAAGAATGTATTATTCGCTATCTTAGCACTTAACAAAATGAAGTGTAGTATGAATAGAGATACTACATGTTGTTCCTTGTAGAAGGTCAAATGTATCCGTAAATAAATGTAGATTTCAAGATATAGACAGTGTAATTATTAACGAAGTCACACGTAATGATGTAAACATATACAGTTATGAGAAGGATACAACCGGACGAAACCGCTAGATTAAAATTGTATGAAATTGTCTCGTAAAAACTCGGAAAATGGATACCTGAGATAACTTCAGCTTAATCATCAGAAGGCACCTCTTTCGGTTGTGGTCGCTACCCAGTGGAATAAACTGCTATAAGCCTGGTAAGTCTGAAGATCTCTACATAATCTGAACGCATCATGACCGTTAATTTTGTGATTATTACTGCTAACTTCAGCGGCAAACGATGCAATGGGATCAGATTCTGCCGTACACGATGGTGAATGTAAATTTAAATATAACTTTCGAGTATGTTTCCGTGGTTTATAAGAGATACAACAAATGCTATGCGATCAGCGCTTTCGTCCTAATAGAAGCAAGGCAGCATTCTTTGTCTGTGTTTATGTTCCGTGGAACAATCTACCAACAAATGAAGTGATGATGAAACACTTATCTAGGTGTAAAGTCGCGTTGGACACACATCCAAGCTTTTCAGCTATTCGTTCAAAAGTAAAATCCGGAGTCTATCATCAATGTCGGCTCTGGATTAATAGTTATCTCACAAGAAAATCCGTGTAAAGTTATAACATGATTACCCCGAGTTGATCGGAAACGCAGTATACTGAATATCAATGATAACCTAGATGGTAACGAGATATAAGTCAGTGGCGTGGGTAGCCGTCGCGTATAGAATGGGAATGGGATTGTTTTGATAATTGCAAAGGTTTGGACTAAAAGTAAAGTGTAATAAAATGTATTATTTTCATATTGAAATATAAGAGTTTTAGAATGTATGAAAACAATTGCAGACGTACGTCGCCTAACGATAGAATATCAGGGCAAACATAAGAACATATTTTACGATCGAAGTGAGCATGCTTTTCGACTTTTCCTCTTTCGAAATTGGCTTTGGGAGTTGGCTGTAACTATACAACAGTATGTCTGAAAGAATTTAGACATTGCACCTGCAATAAGTTGTAAGCTATATACACATTTTCTCTTGTTTTCGATGTCTTCATTTCCGTTCTTTCGTGTTTGAAGACCAGTAAAAATTCAGGGTATACCAGATTACCTTTAATTATACTGTATGTATTCTGACTATTCTCCTTCAGATGTGTTATCTGCACACCGCAGAATACGAGTTGTCATGACTTAAATGTATCACAGATGTTCTATCTCTCACTGGTTTCTTTATATGCTTCAATAATGAACATAGTTTATATGCCTCAATAATGAACATGTTTATGTGCCTCAATGATGAACATGTTTATGTGCCTCAATAATGAACATGCTTATGTGCCTCAATAATGAACATATTTATGTGCCTCAATAATGAACATAGTTTATATGCCTCAATAATGAACATGTGTATGTGCCTCAATAATGAACATGTTTATGTGCCTCAATAATGAACATGTTTATGTGCCTCAATAATGAACATGTTTATGTGCCTCAATAATGAACATAGTTTATATGCCTCAATAATGAACATGTTTATGTGCCTCAATAATGAACATGTTTATATGCCTCAATAATGAACATGTTTATGTGCCTCAATAATGAACATGTTTATATGCCTCAATAATGAACATGTTTATGTGCCTCAATAATGAACACGTTTATGTGCCTCAATAATGAACATGTTTATATGCCTCAATAATGAACATGTTTATCTGCCTCAATAATGAACATACGTTATTGCACAAATTTCTTTGGTATTTCCAGGTGTTACTGCACCTGCACAACAATTATTCCTAGACATACGAGATCAGCAATCACATATTTTATGATTTAGTAATAAATTACAGTTCTGACACTAAATTATCCGCTCACGTATGCGCGTTTGGAAAAGTTAACGGTTTCTTCGTACACTTTTAGATCGTATATTTAGGTTCAACTTACCGTATTAGACCAACCAAATCTAGATCTTACTTCAGCTCACAGCAATTAGAATCTTAAATGCCAGGAGTGTTTAGTGTAAATGTACGGAATAAATGTTTTTGAAAGTTTACATTTCAAAATAAAATCATATTTTAGTATGATTTCCATATTTGTAATCTCTGTATAATTGTCCTTTCAACTATCACTACGTACACACTTTCATTCATAAATTTAATTCATACGTTTATAGTTAACAATGACACAAATAACAAATCCATTGACTCTATTTCTACAGAACACTAACTAATATTAATAGTACTAAAATAGCAGTGACTATTGATCAACATGTCGACGGCTAGTTGTGTTTAATTTTAAAAAATCACTATTAGATTTTTTCAAGAAATACTAAAATGTCAACGGTCACAATACACATCGATCGTGAGTGTGCTTCTAAAATAGTGTCCAAAATATGTGCTGATGAAACTCTTAATGTTCTTTTGCCTTTGTTTCCTATAAAGGAGTCATTCTGTTAAAATGGATCCTCATTGACACGTACGATGAATCATAGAATTGGAACAAAATGTTCCAGTGAAACTTCAACGAGTCATTGTCACGTACGTGTGAATCATAACAAATACAATTAAAAAGACCAAGAGTCACTAAAAGCGCGCAGAAAATCAAACAGCAAAACAATGAGTGACGCCATTTTGTGTGACGATCACCAAAGCATTGCGTCGATAAAATATATTGCGCTAATACACGCCAACCCGTTGTTAGAGCACAACTACAATTCATATTAATTGCACTTCACTGATGAAAATAGACATACGTGACTGGTGCTCTCAAGTACAATAGTCATTGATTTCGGTTGCCTAGAAACTCGGCGTTTTAGTGGTACGGAATGTGGCTCATCTGGCAATACTGTCTGCTTCCATTAAGTTGGTTTAAAATAAAAAAAGAAATGAGATTTTTTGGCCCATGCGTTTTCTTACTGCATTTCACCTAATTTGAGGTATGATTTTAAAACTTTTAGTTTTTGTTTTTATTCGGTATAAACAAGGACTATCGTCCCTGAATCTTTAAGGGCTACTGTTATAGGGACATGAAATATAAGGGCACCATCTTATGGTAATAAGTTTGTCAAATTAAATTCAAATTCCTTCATGTTTGTATGGTGAGGAAGAGAGGGAGAACTGAGTGAAATTTAAAAGGAAAGCGGGTTGAAGAAATTAGCTTTTAGAGTAAATAATCTTCCGGTATATGGGGACCATGAGAGAGTAGGCGTTTCATTTTGTAGTCATGTGTGTTGGTAGTATTTTAATTGAGGGTAACAAGTGCAGTATGTTCGTGTAATTATTTGTAAAACTATCACACAGATGAAAGACGGCAGTGATGCGACAAGGGCTGGAGCTTGACACACAATGGGTCATTTACTGTCGAGAATACATGTATACTTGTTTTAAACGACATTAATAATTTATTGTTGTTTTAATTCTGAAACTATTGTCCACGATTCATTGACTTGTTAGGTTTCGATTTTTTCTGGTATATAAACACTTTCTTATTTCTTATCCTCGAAGCAATAGTTGTGGTGAACTTGTCATTCATCATACTGGATTATATATTTCCGAAATAAAATATATATTTCTAAACGATTATTGCATATATATAGTAATTAGACACACATTAAGCTAGATTCTTTTAATTTCGAATTCTTCTTTAGTCCTGTAACGCTTAAGCTTTTTCAAAAATAAATATCATATAATACAGTTTACTAAAAATTACAATTAAGACTCTGGGAAATAAAGTTAAGTAGAGTAATGTTGATTTTAATTTTTGTAAGAAACCTAAAACTGGCGCCAACCTGTTCTGTAGCTGGAATTTATTTGGCCCGTCCTGGTACGGGTATTATTTTAGTTTATTTATAAAAGACATGTTCAGTACTTAGAACATTATGGATACACTTGGGCTGCTAGAAACAAGAAGGAGAGAAGAGAGAGTACGAGAAATAGAAAGAAAGATAGAGAAATACATGAAGACGTAGCGATACAGAAATAGTGATTTCTATAGATGAAGAAATATAAACTCATTATCTGAAATTAAAGGATATATATGTTAAAAGAAAACGTTCAATGTTTAAAGAGTATGTATGTTCGTTTCCGTTTTAGTTTCAGGTTTCATCAAATATGTACATTTCCTTCCTGTGTTTTAAGGAGGATGAGCTCATCACAGTTTTCAACAAGTTGAAAAGTAATTACTTAGGTTTTTATTTATTTATTAGTGTGTTTTCTACGGTTTCAAACCGCGCGAACTGATTTTGAAAAAAGATCAGCTGAAATCTCGTTATCTGTGTGTGATAAATTACTTGTTGTTTACTTTCAGTTTTACTTCTCTCTCTCGCTATTTTGTTCATTGTTGTTATATTTCTTATTCTTCTTATTTTTGTTTAATTAGGCTTCCGGTTTAGTTCATCGAGTGTAGGAAATGCTATTCTTATTTTCTAGTCATATATATATATAAGTGTGTTTGCACTTTCAATGTTAGTAGAATATGTTTCACTGGTGATATTTTTTACCGAGATAGTTAAAGAGAAAGGTAGAAATGTACTGTATTAGTCGTCGCCTATGCTCACTAGTTATTAGCATTATTTTATATTCGGGTTTGTAATATCGGGGTGTCATGGAAGCAATTCAAAGACAAACTAATTCAAAGTGCTACACCAAAATAACACAATTGACAAATTTACACGAAATACAAAGACGGGCTGAAGAGCATGATGCGGACCTTGATTTACAACATCGCCGTCGGAAACCCCTACGTCTTCAAGCAGGACTTCACTCCTGTACACTAGGTCAAGCCGACCGAGGCATGACTGCTCAATAATGTTCCTTAGAACTAGTCGCCAGACTTGTAGCTACCTTCTTTACCCGACTCAAACCCCCTTGACCATTTTTCTGGTGCTTAATCGAGACTAAGACCAACACATCCACACACAATACTGTCGACTCTCTTAAAGCTACCACCGGGGAGAAGTTCGCCGCTATAGACAAGGTCATGGTTGCTAAAACATGTGACTCATTTCGCGCCCGCCTTGAGATGGTCGTCTCTATGGGCAGTAGTTACATTGAAAAATAATGTAGTATCCAACTCTAACTAAATAAAGTCTCGGGTGCATATATTGAATATAGATTTCGTCTTTTGTTTCAAGTTTCGGGTTTTGTTTCACCACACTTCATAATACATGACCATGGGAGGTTCGAGGTTACTGCTGGTCGATCCGTAATAGAAAATGTACGTCTGCAAGTTTTACAACATCGAACTAGTAGATAAACACATTTAGACGAAGGAAATCGTCGACGGATGAGTGTTGATCAGGTTATAAAAGCGCAAGGTACAGATGGTGACCGCAGCGGTTATAATAAGACGTGTCGACATAGCTATAGGAGTGAGAAGTGAAAGGCTTGCCACACTTCCGAACTTTATATTCATAAATGAGTTAGTGTATACGTGCATGCTTAAAGCATGTTCTGATGTGGAATACACACTTTTTGCTGTTTGATCACCGAAGTCAGATAAATTATCTCCTCGAATGTTACAGTCATCTGAAGCTGATTTTTGTAGGTTTCATCAGTGAAATATCAATATGCTTGTATAAAGTGTTAATATTCAAATAGCACCTGTAAAGATTTGATCCAATTAGAAAACTAGTTCCAAAATTACCGTTGTGTAAGTGAAGCTCCTGTTGTACATTTTCAAAACAATAGAAAAATCGGGATTTTGTCCGCTGATGAAGCAATGATTTATGATAGATAAATACGGTTAAGCAAAGTAGTAATATAAGTATTATTTAAACTCTGTTCCGTTTGAAGCAAAAATGAAGAGATGGTATGCTGATGCTAAACGGTGTCGTACAAACACAAATGATTCTGAAAGGTCAGATTTATAAAATTCAGAAGTTGTTCTTGAAACCATATCAAAATTATTTTAAGATAAGCATCACTTACATCGGAAAAGCTAGAAATATAAGTAGTGAATATATATATATATATATATATATATATGTATATATAATATTATTGTTGTGTTTGAAAGAATAAAATCGTTAAATCAACGCAAAAAAATGATAAACAAAAAATGCTATTTTACCAGGACCATGCACAGTTTCACAAGTTTATTGCAACGATTGCAAAACTACACACATTGCATCTGAACTACTTCCGCGTCGATCCTATTTTCCAGATCTGTCTCTAGTGATTACAAACTACATGAAAAGCCAAAGAGAAAACGATTTCGCTCTAATGAAGTAGTTATATCTAAAACTTAGATTTATTTTGAAACCAAAGAACAATTGTTCTACGGAATAAATGTATTTAATTGTTAGAGAATCATTAGAATTAAGGTAAGATACGATGTTAATGAACACCGTCAAATGTTGCCTTAAAATCTTTTATTTTATTAGGTAAGCACGAGCTTTTTTCGTAAGTATATAATATGTTGCCATATAACATGAGGATCTAAGCGTCAAATGATTGGGGTTAATGTCCTCTTATGTTTATGTTTGTGTTGAAAGACTCCGGTTTACTCAAGAAACATGGGAAATGAGCTAATAATGCATTCATAATGGCGCGTTTTACGACATCTCTTGTCACCTGAGAAGTTGTTGATATACAGATAGCAACACATATACATTTATTAAATGGGCCGATTACATATATACTAAATCTAATGTCTAGAATACTTATCCTAATTTTTATCAAAATCGATTACACGATGTTTCCCTTACATGTAATCGTCAAACTAATAGAGTCTGAAGAGGGAATTAAAATTCAACGAAACTTGCTTAATTAGTGTCTTATCACTATGGACACATTATATGTAAATCTGATATATTTTAATTTTCAAATTGAAGGTTGATAACATTTCATGGTTCCTATAATCTTTTTAAATAATGTAAAAACATGACATTTGTGGAATATTTATAAATTGATGTCTAGGACCTGTTGCTACAATTATACAAAAATCAAAAGCACCTTGGAATAAAATGAAATTAAAATAAAGATATCCCACATTAAGACCCCTGTACGCCTAACAAAATTGTCTTAAAATTGATAATGATTAGCTAATTATTTTAGGAGTGAATCATGTAAAGTCATATGAAATGCGTAATACATACACATGCGAACACATACACATACAATACCATAAATACCAATAGAGAGAAATAAAGACGGTAGACCTCGCACATTGAAAGAGCTCAATACTATTATATATAGAGCTTTAACAGAATAATGAATCCTCAACGTCAAGCCAACTGTCAAGATATAGAAATGCTAAGAGCTGACATATTTACTATTATTAAGTGTTGTGTATGCTTACTTATATATGTTCTGTTGTTACTGGTTCACATTCATCGAGCTTAAATTGGAAGTTGTTCGTAAATATAAATTAGTGACATATATAGGCGAAAACAGATTTTCACAATAATATATATATATATATATATATATATATATATATACATATATACATATATGAAATAATCAATAAAAACAAAGATTTTATATGCAGACACCCAACAGTATATTTAGCAACAGTTATAGTTACACGCTACATTATTTTTTAATGTAACCACCACCGGCGGAGACAACACTCTCACCGCGGTCACGAAATAAATCATACACTTTAGCGACCATGCCCTTGTCTATGGCGGAGAACGCCTCACTTAAGAGAGTTGATCGTGGTGTTGGCGTGCTTATTGGTTTTGACCTTCATCTTGTCTCATAAAGAAATATTCACGGGGGGTTTGCGGTAGGCTGGAGACGGCGGCCATACCTCCAGCGACTAGTTGTGAGAAACATTGTTGAGTAACTATGTCTAGGTCGTCTACGCCTTATGTGCAGTAGAAGAGACTTACAGGGAGACGTATGGGCGTTCGGCGGCGATCTCATCAATCTAGTTCTTAGCCACGCTCCTCAGACCCGCCTGGTATTTTGTTTATTTTTTTAGGTAGTGTCGGATACTGCTGCAACACCTTTTATATATGTACGTATATATATATATATATATATATATATATATATATATATATACATATATATATATATATATGTGTGTGTGTGTGGGTGTGTGTGTGCATATATGTATATATATACATATGTATATATATATATATATATATATATATATTATATATATGCATACATATATATGCGTAATGGTGGTTGGCGACGTTCACCTTTTAATTCAAAATATCCATTTCATGAGTAGTATAGATAAGATTACACCCGACGTTAATTAATTTCTTGATTAAATATCTTAGTTATCTGCATACGCAAAAATGATACCTATTTCCAGAATGCACTCATTAACTACAATTTTATATAAATAATTTACTACTTAATTTCGATAGACGCGATTAATATTCTTTATTAAATTAACTGCAACAACAAAATATGGATTATTTTTCGCAAATTTTTAACATGCATGGTGTTCAGATACGTTTATTTTAATAAGTGCAAACGACTGTTGTATTAAAAATTGTAAGTGTACGCGCGAGTAGGTGTTGAATTTTAATAATAATGGGTAACCGCTTATCATCTCTTATTAAAGCGCCAAGTCGATTCGAGTATATGTCAGATAGGGGATCAGACAACCCTTTGAGACGATTGATCAACTGGGACGAAAAATTGTTAACCTTGGATTAGAGCGAACATATTGTAGTCAACTTGAAAGCAGCCACGTGTAATTTTGTTTCGCAGACAGATAATTCTTTGAAATAAACTTACTTCGTGGAAGTACTGTTATGTTTTTGTACGCAAGGGAAGAAAGAAATCGTATCCACAGTGGTTGTAACAAGCCGAGTTTTTTCTGTGAATTTGTACGTTGGGAGATTTGGAGCTCAGTCGAGTACCTAATAATAGATTAGAGAAATACTAGCAACGTCTATTCTGTGATAAAAGGGAGTGTAATTCCTTACTTAATTTCGAAGGAGATATTATACTCTGTCTAATCAGGAGTGTGCTCAGAGCCACACCCCGGTATTTACCTCACTTCCACTGCGGGGAGATGTGGCACCAACCGGGAAGATAAGGAGAGTCGGCCTGAGATAAAGATATCGTGCACTCATGTCATTTCGAAACTGCCCGTGCAACCCTGCTCATATTCCCCGGTAAGGCAGTGGTAAACTATTAGGGGAAACATTAACTATTACCAAGGGTAAAACGAAAGGTCCAGGCGGTTGGACCCCCTAGAATGAAACAGAGCAAATACTAAAGCCCGACGGAAAAAATACTACCGCTGTAATAATGGCCCAACCTTTGCGGACTGATTGTCAAGGACGGATCTTCGACTAGTATCCTTGGCGTAAGAAATGAGGCGGCTTTCTTCCCCGCGACGGCACCTCCCGTGATGCGGCAAAAATACACTATTTGACGAATCGAGTAAAACCTAAAAAAATATGTTTTGCAATTAAGAAATAATTATCGATTGATCATCGCTGGGTTTCGATCAATAACAAGACGGGTGTTAATCGATGCCTATGTAAACAGAGTTGGCGCTGTTCTATAAATGGTTCGTGTTTACCATTCCCTGAGTAAAAGCGATTGAATGCATTCTCTTAGAAGAAACAGTTCCACTAATTGCTTCTTATTAACATTCATAAATCGATAGATCGATACAGGAAACAGAAGAAACAAAGCAAAGTAAAATAACAGACTAATAAATGAAACTACAATACAAATGAAAATAAAAATATAAGGAAATAAAATGAAAATAGAAATGAACTAAAACGCGGTAAAAAGGAGAGAAAATAAGTTTACAAAAAAATCAAAAATTAAAACAAAATATTAAAAATTATTTGTTAATCTCCCGATCTATAATAACGACCAATGTGTATTTAGTTGTTTATTTATATTTATATGACTAAATAAGCGGTTGATGAAGTTTGCTTGAATGGTGTGTAACATATATATATATATATATATATATATATATATATATATATATATATATATATTTATAATTTCTATGAATACTTTAGTAAATAAATATTAAATTATTTATAGACGCCGGCACTTTTAGTGTTTGCTATCATCAGTGTAAGACGTGACAATTAAGACTTTCGTGAGGTGCGAACTCTTTAAACTAGCGCTTGAACCCCACAGCCACAGGAAATTATCACGTAAAGAAAGGAAATAAAGTTCTATTTTTGCGTTAGTAATGCAGGAAACAGAGAGATTTCAACGAACGTTTTCTGAAACCTGCTTATAAGTAGGTAACATTTTATTTTTAACCTAGCTTTAATTTCTTAAAAGGGCTAATAACAAATATTAAACTGTTTGAACCTACAGACACCGGTGTTTCAAGCCTTTGCAATCATTAGTGTGGAAGGTTACAATTGTATACGGTCATAAGATCAGAATCAGTCTCGAGTGTTCAAACTAGCGCTCTAACTTCACGACCACGTAAAATAATCACATAAAGAAGGGAAGTTGGACTATTTTGGCGCGGAAAAAAACCGCAAAAGAATTTAGACAGTCAGGAGGGTTCAACTAACGTTTTCATATATATATATATATATATATATATATATATATATATATATATATATTAGTATTTCATGTATCCACATAACATTTTATGAGGAGATATAATTTTGTATGTATCAATTCTCAGTATTTACTTCAACAGTGCTCGATACGTAAGTAGAGCTACGTAGTAAGCTATGAAAATATATTTACGGCAATTAAGCTACACATTTTAGCTTGAAGATTCCCCCGGTGATGAAACGCGGGAGCATCTATGTAGCTTAATTACCATAAATATATTTTCATAGACTACTATATATATATATATATATATATATATATATATATATATATATATATATATATATATATATATATATATATATATATATATTGACAGCATTCCTACATTCAAACATATTTCATTAAATACGATTGATACGTTCTGTGAAATTACTTTTGGTCTATATCTACGTAATAGCAATGAGCAGATCTATCGAATCTTTAAATCACGCTTATTTCCGATACTTACACACATTTCTCTCTCCTTCGAAAAATTGTCTACACATAAATATATGTACATCTATCTTGTCATGCAAATGTTAGCAAAAATTAATGCGTGACATTTTTGCCCCAAACAAGATTATTTCAGGTGACGAGAGGAAGAGAAATAGCAAATAGCAAGCCAAATAATCACCTCAGCCTACCTCGACTGTTTGAAATTAACCCGGAAAGACATTATGCACTCTATTATAAAAACGTCAACGGTAGATGTTTTCTTTCTTTTTTAGGCAATAAAAAAAACCAATTATGATTTATATATGAACAACAAAATGACCAGTTGTATTGTGCTAATAGCGTCAATCAATGGTAAGCGAAACGATAAAAATGCATAGACGTTGTTAAAACAATCTCAACTCTACCGATTATTTATTGGCACAAGCCTTCCATGATTCGTGTTTACTTTGCTTCTTATGGGCAAAATATTATCCGACTACGATCAGAGACAGTAAACTAAGTGTGAACACCAAGGAAGCAAATAGACGCACCACAACAGAAGCGGCCGCTATAATTGGGCAGATTATACATACCCGGCAATTATATGTAAATAATTCAATAACCACAGTTTTTTTATAAGAACATAACTGTCATAAATATAGTAAGATTGATTAATGAGTCCAAAGTGGGGTTTAAGGCGAAACGCTTGGCCAGTAGTTCAACCTTATCAGTTGCCGTGCAAACCACATCGTTTTGATTTGATAGCGGGGGAATTGTCGATTGTCCATTGTTCATCACACTATTGTCGATTTTCCAGAAATCACGATTTCTTAGTTTCTGTGACTGAATGCGTGTCTTGGTTATCTCTGTATACATTCTCTATGCTTCATTTATCACTAATTGCAACTATTTATTGCCTCTATACAGTTCTGTCTATTCGTAGTTTACTTCCGGAAAGCCTTCTGCCTCTCAGCAATAGCAGCTGCACATTCTGAGGGGAACCATTGTGAAGAGTGGGGTTTGCTAAAAGATTTTACCGTGGGGACATAAGCATCAGTGACTGGTTTGACCCATTCGGTTAGCTCATTTGCACACTGATCAGCAGGAAATTGAGGCTTGAAGGTTCGTTTTATATAGAGCAAGGATATCCGGGGAGTTTGCCAAGAGAAACATTTCTACGTCGTTAATGTTGGATCTAAGTCCCCGGATATTTGTGAATGCGAGCCTCAAAGGCGGAGGCGAATATGTTTTTTGTTGGGTGTCTGGTTATGGCTTTTTTTTTGTAAATTCATATTTGTTTTGAGTCAGAGTAGGGAGGCCAGAGTGAGTGCTTGTTTAGTGTCAATAAGCTCACCCAACCAATCCATTAGTTGTGACTTGGTTCATAGGGGTGTTGTTCGGGAACATCCCCCCCCGGAGATGACTGTAGGGTCCCTTTTCATGCGCGACATGGCACATACAGTTACCCACGATATTATACAACTTTTGAGGGAGCAGCCGTTCTTAGCGGTACATAAGAGTTAGGGCTCCTTACTACTAGTCGAAAACAACAGCCAGAGAAGTTGTCTAACCTGTAACCTCAACCTGTCGGAATAAGAGCGGTCCAGACTAGTCATGTAGGATTTAGTGTCAATACACATTCCCCAAGTTGCCCAGATCAAGAGAAAGAGAGACGGCGTACATTGCGCTAGTCAGGAAATAAGGACACTCACTAGGTGTCTTAAAAGACGCCCCAGTGCTTATACCTCTACGCCTGGCTAATAGACAGATAAAGATTGCGAAGGCTGGGCGATAGGCAGACCCAATCTACTCTGTAAGCAATTGTAGGTTTGCAAACCGGATACTTTGTTCGAGATTCCAGCTCTAGGAAGGTTGTCGATCAAGACTACCGTGACCTATCTCCCCAACGGTTTGCTGCCAAGACGTAAGTGGTTAGTAGCAATGTTTTATTATCAGAGTTTTCTTTCTCTTAGGTGTATGACCTGACAAGGTCTACGGGTTCAACACTCCAAGAGAGGATAGCCTGCGCGCGTGTACTAGTCGGGTATTTCCGAGCCCCCGCAGGTTTAAAAAAAAAACCTGGATGGAAACACGACAATACTTTCTATAGCAGTCTGCTCCCAGAATCTAGGGAAAGCTTGTGATCCCCACACAAGTTGTTTACGGCAGTTCGGCCGTGGTGGGTATATCTCTCTTGGGGGCTGACCCACGACAAGTTATTCTCTATATCCTCTCAACTCGATCTCTGCTACGTAAGCGCTCCTTTTTGCTCCGTTTAAAACCACCGTTTTCATTTCTGACTTTGCATTCCGGGTGCCTTCTTCTTCTGGCCTCGTGCACCTGACTCGTTTAAAGTTTACCGACTCTTTTTTTTTACGACATCACACTCCGAAATGAACTCGTCGTCCTTACACACCCGGGCTCGTTCAAAGGTCCCCGATTCATTTCCGTTGTTCTTTTAGCCTAATTGACAATCTATCTAGTCTTCGGCTTTTCTTCATTATTGCGGAGTCATGCTGTTAACCTCCCGGTGACGTTTTATACGTTATTACTCAACATGTCTGCATCATAATTTTACAAAAAGACTGACTAGAGATTCAACGAACGTTGTCGGAATATGCCTTATAGCTACGTGCAGTATATGTATACCATCCCCGAACAGGGCTGAACTTCAATCTTATTAAACGGGTGTATAACTATATTAATTTTAAGTCAATAATATTCACTTATTTTACCTACATATATGCGTAAACAATAGTATAAGTAAACAATGGTATTTAACGTATTTGTTTATGTATATATAGATGTATATATATATATATATATATATATATATATATATATATATAGTTTGAATTACCTAATAGACACCATTCTCGAGTGTCTTCGGACTCTCTGTACAAGGGTTTTTAAGGACAACCTAACATGAGTATACTTCATCCTACAAGTAAACCCTGACCAAATATTCGCAGCACAAAGAAGACTCCCTCAGCATGGCTATACACTTGTGCATACGAGGATTAGTGCACCTTCTCCTATGGATGTTACCTCACGTAACATGTACTCCACCAGACTAGATGAATTATTGGCGTGGAATCCAGTAAGAATAAGTAACAACACACAATGTATATAGTATAACATAGTTAACTGGTCAATTGAAGAGAGGAAAATTAATGGTCTTAACTTCTTTACTAACCCAACGTTTGATAAATAAATAAATATATATATATATATATATATATATATATATATATATATATATATATATATATATATATATATATATATATACATATATACATGTATATATATATATATATATATATATAGTTAGACACATTTCTTTGTTTGTACGTACATGATTCATTCGTAAATTAATTAACTGATCATTATTTATTTTGAAACTCACGACTAGCAAATGTGGGCTATATGTGTTACATTTTACCTAATAATGAAGAGGTAAAAGACGTAATCATTTTATTTGGCCGACTTTCTTACATTTTTACAATAGATGTTGAACACTAATACATTCATATACCTCTAATTTCATTTTTTTTTAGATCTTAAAGTGATTTGGCTCCTGTAGTTTAAGCCTTACATTTTAGAATGCTTCAAAAACTTAAAACTATGTAATGAATTTTTTTTTACAAACGAATCAACATATCAAGGCTCAGAGACCACTCACGGATAAGGGTGTTGGGGTCGGACTGGTAGACTGTTAAACATCGAGGGGATGTGTAACGAGGGTTGTAACTAGTAGAGCTATTGATGTTTAAGAGGACGTCTCAGAAAGAATTTGTTTACTTTAGACTTGAAAATGGCCATGTTAAAGTCAGCCGGGAATAAGCACTGCGGTACTGTGTTCTGCAGGCGGGCAGTTATAGGAAATAAAACTTTACATATGTAAGTGTTGCTACGTTCGAGGAACACAAAAGGAAAACAAAATTTGTTTGACAGTGTTTGATGATAGATACGTTTTTGTTGTTTTACAGGGTGAGACCATAGAATGAAGCTCAGTCAAGTACCTACCATGAAAATAACGATATACCAGATAAATTTTATAACGTATGTTCTGTTAAATGTAAGCTATAGGGTGGAGAAGAGAACATTGCTCACTACATTGTGGAGTCGATGTTCTAGTCTTTCAAGACAGGAAAGGTGCCCTGAGCTGCACCTATCTAGAAGTCGGAAACAGTACTTCCTCTTAGGACGTATGTGACCCTTATACAGGTGGAGGAGTGTACGAGGAAAACATACTTTGTGAAGCGGTAGAATGATCTAACGATTTATGAAGTGTCCTTTGCAACGGATTTGATCCAAATTCGAATAAAGATTCTAGACAAAATGTTATCTATAATTATATCTTTATTTTCATCTTCCAAAGTGGACATAAAAGTGGTGCAGAATAGTTCGTTACGCAGAAATAATTTCATGTGGATGTAGATACGTATTATTATATTACATTATATATATATATATATATATATATATATATATATATATATATATATATATATATATATAACGATCGCTGAACACAGAGACAATTCCAAGATGAAGTGTTTACAGATAAGAAGCTTTTCTCTGGCTCATACTTAATGAAAACACTAGAACATAAAAAAATAAAATCATGTTTCAAATAATTAATTAGTCAAAAAGTCTGGCTGGGCGTTTCTCCATGCACCGAAAGATGTTCGGAATATTCATGCGCAGGGAAATTCCTTACGAACTACAACGTCTAATTAAGACCTTGTTAATTAAAGTCGGCTAATTATACAGCGCGCTATGAGTTGCCATTGCACTTTACTTTTATAGGTTTTTGTGTGTGTTCTTTTTGTTGTTTTCTTTTACTTTCTTTAGAAAATAACACATCATTTTAAGGTTCGGCATCCATCGACCACCCAAGTAGACATTGCGTAGTTGTAAAAGCAACTGTGCTCCAAGACACTTCTCGCAGAGAAGACATACAGATAATGGAATGTATTCGTATAAAATACAGTGTTTGTTTTTGTAATATTTTAATTCTGTACCTCCTATGTTAACACATGATAATAGGGGTGCGTATTCACCATTTATACTAGTTCTATTCTTACTCCATAATATTATGCTTCTTCTTTCGTTTGCATGTACATTATCACATTCCAGACTCATCGTCCGATCGCCAATGATTAGACAATTGAGAAATATTTAATGTTGCTATGTGTCAAAAAACAAAATTAATGACATTTCAAAATTAATAGTTCTCAAATGAAATAAAATCACATATTTTATACAAACATGGATACCAGGCGCTGAACGGAATACTGGCAAGTAATTTATATTTTATCTATAACAACTGTTTCGTTTCTGCTCTCTCTCTCTCTCTCCCTCTCTCTCTCTCTCTCTCTCTCTGTCTCTCCCTCTCTCTCTCTCTTTCTGAATATACAAATAAATAATCAGTGTTCCTGTAGCTTAATCCTTTTTTCGTCACACAATTATTTAGAAGAGGATAATATTTTTATGGATCTATTTAAAGTGAAGTAAATTATATCGTGTATTATTTATAATCAGTTATATTTAGATTAAGCCTGCTCTTCTTTGCTCATAAAAAATGAATACATGATTATTATTTTCTTTGTTCATTATTAACTATTATAATAAGATTAGGATTAAGCCTTACCTACTTTGCTAATTAAAATGAATTTGGATACGTGAATATTGAGACGAGACGGACATACGTACGCTCACTTTTATTATACAGGTAAAGTCAGCTCGTCTATTTAAACAAGTTTTTAACAGTTACTTTATGTAATTTTTAAATTCAACTTTAATTTTAACAATTTTTATATTAATAAAATTAGGTGACTATTTCCCGACGGTATATGTGTATATTTCTCGTTTCAATGTTACTTTGAAAAATTACCAGGTTCGATATGTAAGAATAAACGTGATATGACACATCGCGCTCAAACGCGATTGCAGTAGTACTGGTTGGTGCTACATAAAATAATTATGAAAGGTCAATGAGGAAGAAAATATAACGGAGGGAGAACATCTATTACACCGTCACTAGAAGAGCACGGAAATTAAATCTGTAGGACGCAGAGCTAGCCTTATTTCCAACACTAGCCCGTTACGGCCACGTTTGATTAAAAAACAACTCTCTAGACACGAGAATTTACTTATAACATATCCATACCTCCTCAACCGTTTGATGGCACGGTAGCTACGTGATTAACGACGTGGACTGACAATCTTGCTGTTCCGTGTTCAAATCCATTTCGTTCCATATAAACATTTTAATCAAAACCCACACCTGACCTTGTGTCTAACATCCTGGAATGAGGGTACATAAGATACCCCACCAACCGAGGAGACTCTTTTTAAAAAACGCTTAAGGGTGCTTATTTCTGTCCCTTTGATCCCGGCTTATGTTAACTAATTCGAACTAGTATTACTCTTTTAACATTTCTATGCTACTGTTTAACATAAGTTTACCAAGCGTTAAGCATGCCAACGTCTTGCTATTAACAGCCGCACGCTATAACAGATTCAGCACATCGGGAAATAATCAACAGACAGTTAACACTTAAAGATACTAACTTTTCCAAGTTAATATGTCAATTTTGTATATTTGTATATGTAATATTATTTAAATACGGATATGTATAAGCAGGTTAGTAAGGAAAATTTCCATGTAAGGTTACATATTGAGGAGATTGGAATTTTCTAAACAGACGTCGTAAGAGAAACACGCCATTGCAGTGACGTTACGAAAAACGAAAATAACTAATTATTTTTCTTACTCCCACAACATGTGACACAAGGTCGGGAAAGTGGGATTTGAAAAGCCAGGGAGATCACTTTGGCCTACAAAGATGCCTGGGCATCCCCGTCGGTATTCTTCGGTAGGGGCGCTTCAAGCGATAAGCAATAAACTAACCCCTTCTCAAAGGGTGAGAAAGCAAAGCCTGGCACGATGGACCTCCTAGAACTGCACAGGACAAACCCACAGACCGGAAGAATCAAGGCCCTAAGACCAAGACGTTACCGATCTATAGGGGGTAGTATCCATCGGAACAGATTCTACAATTTGATCTTGACCAAAAGGCCAAGGAATGGCGAATGCGCATGGAAGACTATTTTCACTGAACCATCAGCTCTAGCTGTACAATTAAGATAGCTTTCCCCCCTCAAGGGGAGCGGATGTTGTTTTATAGGTACAGGCATCTGCTATACATAAGAATGAAACAGATATTTTAAACCGAAAATAATGAGTAGTATGTCTTTTTAATAACGAGTATGCCAGCTGTTATAAACATCAAGATGACGTCTACATTGACAGAGAATAGATCCAATGAAAATATTTTTTCTGCTCTGTGATAGCTGTCAATGCAGAAATTCAACCAACTGAATCTCCCAACAAAATGAACGGAATTTGGAAATCAATAAGGAAACAACATGGATCGAGGACACCGTAGCTACGTAACCAATCTATAAAACTTCATTATCGTCAAAGCTATACACTAAAATAGCGCACCAGGAGTTATATGCTTGGTTTTGTTTTTCTAATATATAGGGACCGCTTTCACTTCTAATCAAAGCTATGTGTCTATATTAACTTGATAGCTATATATATATATATAATTTACATTTATGTACTGGATAATTATTGATGGTATATGTGACGAACGAACATATACTACACTGTTATCTGGAAGAAAAAACAATGCATGGACGATATTCCCATGACCACAGAATAGATAAACCTAAAATAAATCGATTATAAATAGTAACTTACACCAAACGCATTAAAATGTATTTCTTCTATCAACCATTATACTTTTAACCCGTGAAAACTGAGTGTAAGATTTATTATCTCGAAATTTGTTTCGTGAAGTTCAGTTATACGAGCACGAACAATGGCGGTTTCTTTTACAGGTGCTTACTTCAGTTCGGATAATTTAAGTTGAAAAGATAGAAAGTAAATTCACTTACATTTCCACCAACTCTAAGTTTGGAAGGGCATGCCACTCGCACTTTGAATTAGTTGTATAGAAGAGCAACCAACAAGATAACTAAAGCTGACATTTTTTTATCGCGTTAGAAAGAGAGTTTTGAACAAACCTAATGTTAAAATAGAAAAACTTGCAGAAAGTTTAAAGTATGTAGGGCGGTAGAACACTACATTTAAATGCGTTAGGTAAACGTTATTGACTGTATTTTATTTCGATTTCACAACGGTTAACTATATTGTAACTTTGCGGGAATATTATTCTGATATAAAATTTATTAAATTACTTTAAAAATGAGTGGAAATTAATAAAAAAGAAGACATTCTAAATGTAATTAGCTGAATCTGTGGGATGTTCTGCCTTAAAGGGATTCGCACTGATAATTGAAATTTAAAAGTTACAGATCGATCATAGAGCAGAAGAATGTCTGTTATCAAGTATAAAATAACGCCTTTCATAATAACGTTTCACATCATCAAAATATGGATTGCGTGGATAACTAACAACCATGGTTTTATCTCAAATAAATGCATTAGTGTTAATATTCGATAGTAAACTATTTGTATTGCAAATGCAATATAAATATATCTTCTTATTGACATAAGTCAGAAGTTCTTTTATTTTTCGCTGTGAATGTAATCTTTATCTAGATTTATACATGTATATATATATATTATATATATATATATATATATATATATATATATATATATATATATATACATATATCTTCTAGAGAACATTTGAGTCATCTTACACAAATGAAAAAAAATGCAGAGAAACTAACTAAATCCAAGATATCGCAGACTTAGCATTCGTTGGAAAATTCATAAATATAAAAAGGGGGGATTCAATTATCTAACAGTGAAAAAAAAGGGGACCTTGCCTTAAGCGTGAAATATGAAAATGGGGATCATCAGCTGTTTACCATGTAACTGTTTCGGATTTAAAAACAGGACAGTTCAAACATTCATGGCTCTCCAATGGTACTGATCAAACGACCATTTCCCCAAACATCAAGTTTAGAAATAATTCAGCTTTAATTTAACTGATAAATAAATAAATAAATAATGATAATAATAATTATAATATAGTACCCTTAAGACTACCGTGTGATATGATAATTTGCATATTAAATTACATTACTTACAACAACAACAACAACAGCAACAGCATCAGCAACAATAATAATAATAATAATAATAATAATAATAATAATAATAATAATAATAATAATAATAATAATAATAATAATGCTATCAACACACTACACCCAAGAACCATCGTGCGAGATGGTAGCTAGCTATAAACTTATACAGGAATAAAAGTTGCCTTGAAAAAAAGCTTTAGCACCTTAGGTACCAGATAGTCTAGTAGATAAGAGGAAGGAAACCTGGCGATATATATCTAAATACCTAATATATGTATGTATATATATTACAAAGAAAATTCATCGGTTGGGTCACTTGATAAGACTGTTTAAAATTGCTTCAAGCAATGGAAGTAATAAAAAAAAATTTAGTTAAATATAAAAATGATTATCAAAAATCGAACATTTGTCTATTACTACACACTATATAAAAAAATGTGAAATATATATATATATATATATATATATATATATGTATATATATGTATATATATATATATATATATATATATGAATAGATTTTTGTAGGTACACAGTTTTAATAAATAGTCAAATAATGTTAGACGCACTGCCATTATTATATATAGTGAGGATTTTTATGATTTATATGATAAGAGAGGAATAAAGAACCACGAGAAGGGGAACAAAGATAGAATCACTTCGTAAGTTTGTCTTTTTCTTTGAGAATTTTTTTATAAACGAGTATTGAGAAAAAAAAGGAAGTAAAAAAATAAATTAAATAACCGAGACGTCTTCCAATCGACACTTTTCAAGGTAATCGTCGACTACGATGGGGAATCACGATTAAAAACGTGATCAAAAACCATAAATAAATATCGAGGGTATTAAAAAATATATATAAACAAGAAAAATGGGAAGAGACATTCCTAACGTACATCCATTAGTTCTAAGTTATGAGTGTACTCTTTTTGTTTGCACAGAGACGGTTGTCGTAAATTGATAGCAACCGCTTCGAGAATATTTAAATGCGATTTCGAACGAGCTCTGAGCAAAATAGAGAATGCCTAATCCGAGTACCCTCCAGTGCAAACTTGGGCCTGTAATAAATGTTCACCAATGGCCCACTCGTGGGATTGTGAACGCCCGGATGTCGGCAACAGCCTGTGCCTGCGTATCGAAGGGGGTTGTGCTTGAGAATTCTTACCTCTAAGCGGTGGATGGTACGCCCCACGTAGTCAGCCTCGCACTTACCGTGAAAGCGATAAAAGACCATATTATATTGAATGGTGGGGATACCATCCTCCCGAAAAGAGGAGTAGACGCTTTAAGTCCTAAAAACCGTTCAAAGTTTAGTTGCAAAAAAAGCAATGTGACACGGCTGAAAAAATGTTGTGTTATAACTCCTGGTTGTTAATACCAATCCATGGGAGCTTCACATAAACGTGACATTCTTAGGGGGCCAAAAAATCATCCGTTTTAAAAGACGGCGATTTTGTCCTTTATACATCTTTCGATGGTATGTAAAGGATAACCATTAGACGAAATAATGTCTGTTATACTTTGCTCTAGTGTTAAACTAGATGCAGAACGCTGCTTCTTGTTTAACACTAGAGCAAATTAAACAAAGCCCGATGTACTAAAGTTTGAATCAGATTTATTTTTCTGATTTTCGGGAAGAATGAATCCCAGCTAATATACTGACATGTGAAATTAGGTTTTCTGTATATGCATGGCACAAAACAAACATCCGATCTTTTGACAAGAACGTCTAAGAACGGTAGTGAATTATTCACCTCCTCTTCCATTGTAAACCTCAACCAAGAATGAAGTAAATTTAAATGTCGTAAGAACCCCTCAGCCTCCGTACGGGATGTAAATATAAAAAAAATATCATTTACATAACGGAAATAACACATCGGTTTAGGACACCGATACAATAACAGTTGCTTTTGAACCACAAAAAACATGTTTGGCAGAACTGGGCCGAAAGTGCTACCTATTGCTACTCTATCAGTTTGTCGATAAATGTTCCCGTCAAAACTGAATTCAACAGACTTAGTGGCTAAATCCAAGATGTCTGTATCGTTTAGGTTTCAATTTTGCTCGTACATATATGAACACATTAATATTAATATACATATGATATAATAACAGTGCACTACAATACCCGGTTATGAATTACAGTCGTCCACACCAGAATAATGCCCACGCGCCGATTCACACATTCACTCTTAAATACAAATACGCCAGAGAGGCATACCCACATACAGCATCCGTAATGAGCAATTAAAGTATTTCTAAATCATACTTAGTTGCTATTAGGACAATACAGCCATATAGACTTTTACCGTTATCTCGATACTTTCCCAAATATATATATATATATATATATATATATATATATATATATATATATATATATCGAGAGAGAGAGAGAGAGAGAGAGAGAGAGAGAGAGACACGTTATTGAATAAACCGGACGATAAAACCGGTGTCTTGTTATTTTTTTATTTTTTATAACTGTCTACATTGAGTGAGGCTGACCATTTGCTCTGGGTTATAAGGTGCATTTCTAAACAGGAAAAGGTATATCAATGTCAATGAAAGCATATATGTAACGTATAGTGTTTAAATAAATCATTTTTATATTTATGTATATATATATATAACGTCTCCATAAAGTGTAGGCACATAGGAAATATGATATTCCTCAGTTGTCATATCACTAACTCGATTCGATGTAGAATCGTTTTTTGCACAATTGTCTTTGTCGGAATAACGTATGGTTTTAGTAGGTTTATCCTGCCACGCATTAATTCCCTTTTGGAAGTAGCATTGCAAATAGCCTGATGCCTCCATACGGACAGTTCTTTCTCCGGCTATATTTGTACCCGAGAAAAGTGCTTCTTGAGAGCAGCTCTTTTTTCACACCCTCTAACATGGTTGCAGGTCTTGCTTAAAGCTCAGAATGTAGAATTTATTTTTGAGCGGGAAAATTAGCTAGTATATAATTTATTAGTTGAAAATAACATGAAATTGTAACAGCTGAGAGATTAGTTGCAGTCAATTTGGGTTTTTTTAATTCAAAAAGTAGGCATGCTGTTTGAATGTATTAGACATGTATATAAGAAGTAACATGGCTGAACGAGAATGAGTTCTGGTCTGTTTGCAATCATGTAAAGAGCTTGGACGTGTATAGACATGGGTTGATAACATATAATTAATTAGTGATTTTGACCTCTTTTTCTGTCTATTTCCTATCACTGGTCAGTTATTTGGAAGCAAGACAACATTGAATAAATGACCGCTTAATTCTTTCAGTTTTATTTAAAGTTTTGTTTAAGTATAAATGTGAAGCTCTAATTATAGGACGGCATTTCTTCAGTTTAAGAGAATCGTGTCAGAAGCGTGCAGGAGGAATAAGCAGCACATAATGTGTAAATAACAATTTGTGGACTTTAATAATTATGTTACAAAAAAACATATCTTCATGTATAACACTTAGTAAAGAATGCAAGATTGGGATTGGCATACCCAGTTGGTCTTCTGTTGGAGCTATATTTTAAAATACCGTTGAGAAAGTTATGAATTCATATATCTTATTTTCAGCTATGAAAAACACAGTCACATAGACTGAGTTCCTTAACTTTGTTGTGCAACTTATCTAGGAGAAGGCAGTGTGTACACTCGTCTTTGATACTCGACTCAAGAAATACCGGTAAATTGATGTTTTGGGTGGGAGATTGTGCTACATGTGTTTATCCTGGATTTTCCATAACTGCGACTGTGCAGAAGTAAAGTAAATAAAGAACTGTTTAAAACACAAGTAAATCCGATCCAAAATTACAACACTCATATTTGATTTCTAACTTTCTATTGCTTATTTTCATTTGCTTTGTTGTTAAAATAAAGAACCATTTAGCTATTACCTTGTAAGTTAAGGTATGTTACATATCTAAGCTTCTTTGAAATGAAGACACGAGTTCTGGAATCTAAGTTTCTATTATATATATATATATATATATATATATATATATATATATATATACATATATATGTGTGTGTGTGTGTGTGTGTAAAATAAAAATGGAATAAAGGATAAGCAATTCAACAACTGACAAACATAAACTCAAAAACTCATGTTGTATAGTTCTGCCGAAATATTTCAGTCGTTTAAAATACGGTCATTATCAATCGGTTGGTGAGCTTTAATTAAAAACGGAAAAGTTTTCAAATTTATACAAATAATGTTTTAATTCCTCCGTCAGTAGTTTCAAATTACTACTAATTCTGTCATACATTTGACGTTTTCAATCAGCAGGCGGCATTCAATAGCTGATGTTTCTCTCTTTTTTCTTCTTCTTCTTTAATTAGCGTTCGGCAGTCAACTGTCGATTTTTCTCTTTCTTTTTCTTTTTCTTCTTCTTCCTCTTCTTCGTCTTCTTTCTCTTTTTTAATATTTCTCGCTTTCCTTCTTCCTTTCTTTTGTTTTCTGCATGTGACTATTTCTTCAAATCGCATTCTTTGTATAAATTTGAAAACTTTTCCGTGTTTAAGTAAAGTTCACCCACCGAGTGATAATGACCGTATTTTAAACGACTGAAATATTTCGGCAGAATAATACAACATAAGTTTTTGAGTTTTTGAATTGCTTATCCTTTATTCCATTTTTAAAATTTGTCCGAAACATTGTTTCTTTTTTCCTCATATATATATATATATATATATATATATATATATATATATATATATATATATAACTTTGACTCCCGTGCAACCATGTAACGGGGGTACCCTTTGTCTCTAAATCCGAGAGGATATACCTATATTTGCAAAATGTATATATATATATATATATGTATATATATATCTTTTACTTTGGCGTACCTGAAAGCATCTTCTATTTTCCCTCGATAGAACATTTGGGAAGATCGTCGACGGTTTGAATACACACTAGTGACATAATTATACAAGTTTGGACACTTCGCTGACGACATGCAAATGTTACCCACACAACACCCTCTCCTTCAACCAAGGTGATCACGTATCACATAATATTAAGCGTACGTCCAATGCGTAGGTTATCGTTCGTTGCAGTCTTTCCTCGTATAACATTGAAGCAAATGCTAAAACAGAACTGATCGATTTACATTCCAGACAAAAATAAAAGTAAGTCTTGCGAAAATATATAATGAACGAGGGGTCACGTATATATTGCACAGAAGTAGATTTAACCGAAGTTTACCGGTTCGAAAATCCGTAAAAGCACACACCCACGCGTACCCCTCCCCAGACACACACACATATATATATATATATATATATATATATATATATATATACATATATAAACTAGACAAAAAAATGCGGACGCATACGTATTCATATTTTTAAATATAACCTGGAAAATTACAACACAAGTAGAATTAATTCTTAAAAACAAAACACAATTGGGTCATAGAATGTTTCATTTTACTGAGTGATAATATATATATATATATATATATATATATATATATATATATATATATATATAAGCCCGGCATATGTAACTAGAAATATATGAATGGTGCAATGTTAAAGGTCTGCTAAACAAGTTAAATTCATATAACTGCTTTTAAATTAAATAGTGATGCTTAAAATGGGAAAATTCATAAAGATTAAGCATTTGACAAAAAATTATATAATTTTATAAATAATAAATAAAATAAAACCTAATTAAATCCCAACCAATAATTTTTTAGAGAGACTTTCCAAGAATGCACGTTTATTATGGATTTAATCCCATTTCTCATCCTGATTAGATCTCATTCAGAACGCTGACGATTCCACTGGGCATAGCATTTTTTTTTTGAAAGAAAAAAGTTAGCCCATCTGGATGAAACAGCTGTACGTTTCAGAAATATGTAACATATAGTTTTCAAATAACTTATATTAGCTCTCACTCGTCTGTGATAGAGCTCTTTATTGCTTTCCTTTCAATCTAACCTGACACACACACTATATATATATATATATATATATATATATATATATATATATATATATATATATATATATTAATCTAGCTAACACACAGAACTACCCTTACTTCTCATCACACTGTGAAGATGCTAGGTAGCTAGCGAAATTATTCGCCACAACATCAAAGTAAAAAAATGAAAAAGTAAAAGAGAAATATATTCTAATTTTTATTTCATTAAAAAATATTGCTTTTAAACATGCTTTTATAGGCGTTTTCCTCATTTATTATTATATAGTTAAAAAAGAAGTTGAAGAGAAGCATATAAACATTCCTATGTTAATACAAATCTCGTGGGCATGCGCGTTACCTCATATTTTAAATGTGAATGCACCTTCATAACAACAACACGTATATTTACCATGAAAAAGAAAAAGAGAAAAAATATGTTCTAGTTTTTATTTTATTAATAAACATCGCATCTAAATATGCTTTTATATGGTGTTCACCTCATTTATATATATATATATATATATATATATATATATATATATATATATATATATATATATATATGTATATATGTATACTGTATTATAATAGCGAACGAAAAAAATGAAAGTCGAACCATAACTACTGTTTCAACCTGTACCTTTTTTATCTATTAAAAATCTTGTTTACATGCTCTGGCGAACATATATATCTATAAGTAATTCGAAATGAACGAAGATTGAAGTTTAAATAACCAATGAACCCTGGCGCCATTATGCGCTCCAGTAAGTCATGTTTCAAATATTTACTTATTTTCTTCTTCTTCATTACTTATTGAGAAAAATTAATACACTCCGTAGAAGTTAAAACAACAAAAATAGTGCACGTATTTGCAATTATTGCATGTTGTATTCGTAATATACTTATATTTTTATCGTTTTCCTTTATTATTTATGCTGTGTTCCAGAGACTCAAGTCACTTCTTGTAAATTGCATCAATCTGTTTACCGAATTCTTGTTGGATTATATTAAAGTTTACGATTGTTTATGGGTCATTTGAGTTGCTATTTAGTGTAGCTATATTTGCTGGCTCTATATACTCATCATTTCGTAGCTTGTACACATTGCTCATGTTGATATCTTTGAATTTCTTTACGATATTTTTCTATGTTTCTTAGCGTTCACAGAAAAAAACGCCATTAACGATTATGTATTGTTGTTCATGGTTTGCAAGTGCGATTTGCTCAATTGGAGTTGTATAAGAAATCTACATTTTTTACGACCAACCGTTGCGAAATCCACTCAGCTGTTTTTGTTTGCCGCGCAAGGAAAGCTTAATGCGTCAATCGATCACCCGATCGATATACAGCGGGTGGGAAAGAGCTATTATGACAGAACTTGCAAAATATTCATTTAAATCACTTCCGTACTTATCCGGGGGGTGTATGTACCGTCTAATAGACACCGTCGCGAACTATGTAACCAGCTTTACCTTTCGTAAAAACAATGAAATTTACTCTAGTCATCAACACATTAATATTATTCAGAAACTTTTTAACGAGACATTTCCTGATAGTATGGACGGCTTCAACACTCCCAATCAGAATACCTGAGATAAATTAGCTAGATGTCTATGAATAAAAAAAATGAAATAAAAAAATATATGTATAAAAAAGACAAGATCTTAAGATTACTGACTGAGTGACGCAATGACAGTTAACAGTTAAATGTGTGGGACCAAGATAGAGAATCTGAGAAAAACGTTTTAAAATAGAATGTTTTATTTTACAAGCTGAAAAGAAACAGACGTGTCTGATTCCCAAGGAGGAGTAAATATATTCAGGAAACGCTGACTCTAAGAACAGAATAAGAAGGGTTGCAGCCAGGGATGCAGAACGGTAACGAACGCGTCGGAAATTTAGTTCAGATGTAGGGACACTAAGGAAAGCCAATAACGAAATGAGTTGCTTATATACAGTGTATATGTCTGTGTTTTCTTTACTGTGTATGTCAATTATTGTTGTAGACTGTGGCTTTATATAAAGAGAGAGATAGTGAAAGAGATAGAGAGTGAGAGAGATGATGTTTTACAAGAGTGGTGGCAGACTATTCGCTAAATACATAAACGTGGGAACTTGTGGCATGCATGCAATTTCAGATTTTTTTTCTATTTCAAATTCTTTGTTGCTTCTTCTTGTAACATATTTTAATCATACCAGACTGAGGAAACGCTTATTTCATAACGCGGAAAAGGTCTAAGTTATGACAAATCTTTGTTCCAAATAACTAACAGTGACGTGGAAGAAAAACAAGATTGATCGATTATTACTGTTTTATGATATATTATCAAGATATATTTTGCAAACGACATGTTCTCAGTTCTCTCACTTCCACGAAACTGACACCTTCTCTCACAACTCCTCTCTGTAAGTCATGTGTGTCACATCGATGTATGTCATGTCCCACAGCCCCATTAAATCAGACCTAGGGTTTATCAAGCTTAACACAGTTGACCCAACTTCAACTTTTTCCCCTCATATTCAACTAATTTCTATACAAACAAGTCTGGTTGCCACACATTTAACACCAGCACCTTCGAAATAACACGTTCTAGGCAACGCTATTCCGCGTGAGGGCTATGACACGAATAATGTAATAATTATGTTTATCTGATATAATTGAAATCTCCTGAAAGCCTCACTTATTCAAGCTACAAATACCAGGCAATTCCCTAGATATGTTATGTTTGTTTTTGGCTTGCTATTTTTTAACTATACCTTTGGAATTTTAATCTTTTTTTAATACTTATGTTTAGATTTAATTGCTATAAAACATTAACTGTATTTCAATACATAATTCTGTTTTACTCTCGTTTCATAAAATTATCGGACATAAATAGCTTCTAAATCTTTCACTCTTTTAATCCACGAGGATTTGATTTCTACTTTATCTATAGGAATCACCTTTTCCCCGCTTCCAAAAAACGTTTAATTTTGAACGGTTTGTATGTAATATATTCTGTTTATAACTATTAATATGATATTACAATTGTTGACTTGTTTACAAATCAGCCACAGTTCATTATTTGGGATTTAATTCCGCCATTAAAATATTTTAAATCAGGTTTTTCATAGGGTAATTTTGTTAATTTACGCTAATGTTTTTTTTATATATTCTAATAAATATGCGATTAATCTATATGAGAAACGAAAACATGATTGTGCCCGGCCAGCTTAAAAAATCATATATGCAAATTAAATGTTCATAGCATAGAGGGTGGAGCCTTATTCTTAATAATACGTGATCAAAATAAAATGTTAGGAAGAGTGATCACGTATGCAAATTACTTTTCATGAGATAAGACGACTTAACAATATTATATGATAATATTAATTAAAATAAAATAATGACTTTTTTCACTTTTAACATAGCCTCCAAAATATTAACTTATTATTAAAACAGAACGACGTGGATATATATAGTTTTTTTTATAATTTTTCTTTTCGATTATATTTTTTCTTATCAATATTTTTTTAACTTTTTTTCGGTTAGTTGTTTCTCCCTTTTTTCATCAATTAGCTTTCTCTTCTTTTTATTGATATGAAGATCGAGAGAGAGAGAATGAGAAACGGAGTATTGTCTTATTTTCTATTCAATTAAATACTAGGAAATGCATTTTGAAGTGCTATCAAGCGCTACTATGTAGTAAAACTATAATGAATAAGCGTAAGTCAGTTAGCAACGAGGGGAATGCATAGATAGACACACGAGAATAAGTAATGAACTTGTATTGATATAGATTTACAAATTGAGTGAATGTGACACTTGATAATAAAAAGGTAATACTATCGAAGTGTTAAATGATGGAAACTCAAACGAGAACGATAAACATAGACAATTATACAACAATTTTGACGCGTAGTTTATTATATTCCCAAATTAATATTACATACCGTTATTTCAAAGGATGGCTGGCACGTTATTTCAAACATTGGCGTGACAGAGTGACGTACATGCTATTTCATAGCATCAGTCGGATTGAAGTAATTTACTCCTCTCCAGGAGTTAGGCACAAGGCCAGTTTTTATCCTACTCCCACAAGTAAGATGTGACCCAAGCTCGGGTCGGAAAGTGGGGGTTGAAAAGCCAGCGCCCGAGAGGTGAGCACTCTGACCATCAAAAATTGCCTAGGCAGCCCCGTCGGCATTCCCCGGTAGCGGCGCCTCAAGCAGTAAGCAATTAACTTACTCCTCCCCAAAGAGGGGAGGCAAAGCCTGGGAGGGTGGACCTCCTAGAACTGCACAGGACAATCCCATAGACCAGCGTAAATCAAGCCCCGAAGGCCAAGACAATACCATCTGTTCCGATGGATATTGCACCCTATAGGGTGCAATATCCATCGGAACAGATACTACACTTTGATCTCGACCAAAAGGCCGAATAAAATCAGTCGGATTGAAGTATTATTTACTCCTCTCCAGGAGTTAGGCACAAGGCCAGTTTTATCCTACTCCCACAAGTAAGATGTGACCCAAGGTCGGGTCGGAAAGTGGGGGTTGAAAAGCCAGCGCCCGAGAGGTGAGCACTCTGACCATCAAAAATTGCCTGGGCAGCCCCGTCGGCATTCCCCGGTAGGGGCGCCTCAAGCAGTAAGCAATTAACTTACTCCTCCCCAAAGAGGGGAGGCAAAGCCTGGGAGGGTGGACCTCCTAGAACTGCACAGGACAATCCCATAGACCGGCGTAAATCAAGCCCCGAAGGCCAAGACAATACCATCTGTTCCGATGGATATTGCACCCTATAGGGTGCAATATCCATCGGAACAGATACTACACTTTGATCTCGACCAAAAGGCCGAATAAAATCAGTCGGATTGAAGTATTGAGTAATTTGTAATGGTATTCTTAGTATCGTCTATTCTGAGGACACGCTTCACTTTCCGTAAAACTGTTATTTAGAGCTGGTTCTTATTAGCAATTGTATCCGTTTACTGCACGGGTCATAGTGGACAATTGTAGTATTTCTAAATCTGAAATAGTATTTGCTAGTTAAAGGTGCCTTGTAAGCATTCGAACTTTCTCCTATTTATTTCGCTGTACACTCTGCCTTATCGAAGACAAGTACAAAGTTACTATCGTTTTACATTCGTTACGGGTGTTTTTCTTTTCATATGAAATTGATCAGTTACCCATCGACCTAACAATCGCATGATTTCTCTAATATTGACTTTTTTTAAAATATTCATGAATTAATTTCGGTTCAATGTTTTCCTCGTCTTTTCTTGATTATAGATCCATAAATCAATCTATTTTCATACAAATCAGTCTATAATATTCTGTTTAGCATCATTTCAGCTTCTAACAAGATTACCACGCGGTGATCAAAAACAGCGGGATGTGTAGTAAAACCTTGTTGGTAAGCGTCACGTTTTTTATTGCATTGTGTGTGGGCTGAAGTTAAAAATGATATATTTTATATTATAAATAATGATTCACGTTCACGTCTGTTCATAAGTTCAGGCCGTGCCCTAGAGATATAGAAAGCTTCCTTAATGCGAAGGTTTCCAATGTTCCTTTGCGTGGCCAATATGCAAACTTTGATCAAGTGTTTTTGCATGTGTTAAAGTGCTTGCAATATAATGACTAACACATTACATAATTTAAAAGTAAACATAAATATGACAGTTACAAATAAATATAATAAATCTTATTTCCTCATTTAAAAATAATTTTATCTTTGTTTGTTTCAAAAAAATCGTCGTCATATAAAATAAACTAAAAGTACCAGTTAATTTGAATTTTATTTTAATTATTTTTTAAAATATCATAATTTAAATAAAATATGATAATACTCGAAATATTAATAGAATAACAGACTTAATATACGATTTTCGATTTCACCCCTCCGCCTATAAACATAAGTAAATAAATATTAAATAGATAATATAAAAATAATTGCATAACCCATTTTGTATATAAGCTTACAGTTATACACATACACTAAATAAATAAATACTTTAATTTTAATAAAGGAAAAAAGAACAATTTAAAAAAAAATAAACCTTTTTATATAATTTAAATTTAATTTGTTTTTCTGCGGGCGACATGGCTGTTTACTCTGGGATAACCATGAAATAACATTTCCGGTCAACACGGATTTTTAGAGATTTGAAATACCAAACGTTTAACAAAGAGGTGTTTACTTCGTTCGAAATATTCCATGGTCTATGGTCACACATATTAGATTACCATGTGGAGTTTCTTACGATCCCAAGTAATTGTTACTGTATAAAAAGTCACTTGTATTTTCTTCTTTTTCAAAACCGACGTATTTCGTTTATTTTCATTGTGATAGCCTTCTAATACTCTTCTATATAAATATTAACAGCAATGCTTGAATAAAATGATATACCCTTATATATGTGTATATCTATCTATCTATCTATCTATCTATCCATATATATATATATATATATATATATATATATATATATATATATATATATATATATATATATATATATATATATAGTTTCGGAGGTTTTTCAACCATTAAAATTATATTTTAAAAAAACTAAAAAAAAACAACTTATAGTTACAAGTCTTCCAGTGGAAAATCACTCATGTAAGTCAATTTATTTTTTACAGCTATTATATTAGTTTGTTTCTAACACTATTTTAAGGGATCATCAGTTGTTTACCATGAAAAACTGTTTCGGGAATATATATATATATTTTCTGTTAAAATATTGTTAAATAAATTAATAGTAATTCCTACCATATTTGATATGTTGGAAATGTGCACTGATCATTCTACTGGAATCAGCTAACTTTTCGACAGCATGAACTGCTTTAAGAATTACATTTGTCTCTTTCGGAAAACGATCAATATTTGAGGAATAAGCTAGTGTCGGAGAGATGCAAGGTGTGCATTTGGAAAAGTAAAACTTATGTGAGAAAATATTTTATTATCATTGTAAAATATACATTGTATCCTTGGTCATTGAATAGGATATATTACAGAGGTTCTTTCTACTATATTTAGCATTATGGAAGTGTTTTACTAAGTAGTTTTGTGTTTTCATCTTTTGATAATCAATAATGAATGTTATGTTATAATTACATTTAGTGGGAAGTATATATATATATATATATATATATATATATATATATATATATATATATATATACATAAATATATATATATTTATATATCGACATATTACATGTTAGAGAACTTTTAATGTAATTGTATGTTCGACTTTATTTGGTTACAATATAATAAATTAATATAGTTAGAATTATGTTGCTGATCATTGTCAGTATTGTCTATTTCTCTTCTTATTAATGCCATTTGTTTTTAGCAATATAATTGGAAAATTGAGTGCTAATTCGAACTAAGAATGCACTCCTTTTAAAGTGAATGAATATATCTAACAACGAAATTCTTTATTAACATTTGTCTCATAAGTGAATGTAAGTACGGATTTATTTCGAAAACTTGTTGTGTAGTTTTTATTTCATCGTAATAGTGTGCTAAAATAAGGATATCGTCACCGTAATGGACGTAAATGCATGGTTTAGAATTATATTAAACATTTTTTTATTCGAAGTTTGCCGTGTAAAAAATTCTGAAGTGTGTTCAAGGACCGATTCCATAAGAAACGCAATCAATTTGGGTATAAATGCGTCCCTTATGGGTGTAGTAGTTGACTTCAGTTGTGCAAGTAAATAATAACTTTTTAAGTATTTAAGTATTACTTTTTAGTTGGGTGAGAGGGTACTTATTGTATATGTTATCAATAATGATATCCATTTACCTGTCTACTAGTACATTTGTTCTTTTTTTTTTTGGCTAAGAT
>OY744548.1:33265353-33320353 GCA_963556195.1 Sepiola atlantica
TATATAACCTACAGCTTCTTCAGGTTCATCTCGTCAAACTTGAAAAAGATTATATCTAACTCGGGAATCTTTACTTAATTTTGTAACTGGACCCTTTATTTAATCCACGCGAATAGTAATAAGTATTAATATATAGTAATAAGGAGTTTGTGCACAATCTAAAAGAAGAATGGTTTTGTAGGCTATGCATGAATTTTCTGCAATGGCCCGTGGCGCAACGGATAAGGTGCGAGTAATAATCAGCTCTAAGTAAGAGAATTTTAGAGGTTGAAAGTTAGATATTTTGTACGTGCGATACTAAGAATAGTATTACACATTACTTAACTTCTACAATATCATTACAGATTGATCGAGAGCTATCCATCGCTGTTTATAAAATGAAGAGATCCGTTCGAAATTCCGCACAGATTCCCGAGTTCGACATAAATATTCGACGAGCCGCACCTTAAGAAGAACGGAGGTTACATCTGCTGAAACGTTGTGACAATGACAGCTAAGATGAGAATAGTAGCTTGAATGATACAAATGCCGACATATATTCAGGTACTTCCGTAATTGTTACACTAATTATTGTGTTCACATAGAGACGAGACAGTTACATTTCACTTCATGAAAAGGAATCAATCTCTAATCGTTACATTGTCTGGTCAGTCACTAAAAGAGCATTTTTATTTGCAGCAGGACTTCATCGGGATCGACTATATAGATTCTTTCTTTTAACAGAAGATTTCAAACGTAGGAATAAATTAACATTCTGTTCTCGAAAAATTGACAACAAGGAAGACATAATGAATACAATAGAATGCATTCTGTAGATGAATCTATTCACAATGCGTTTAAACGTGGGAGAGTGACGGACAAAGCTTCTGATGTAGTTACGGAGACGCACTAGTATATCATGCAAAACTCTGTAAAGCTGAATAAACTTATATAAAAAAGTACAACAAATAAACAATCTACCAGAAAAATATATACTGAAGATACATCTACTGAATATATAGCTTTTAGCTGTGAAATGCTATTTCAAATTAAAGCGTTAAATATATACCGGCCGGGCTACAGACGGACATTGCCACTCTTTGAGTTGTGAGGCTAAACCTAAAAAAACGCATGCAGATCTCCAAGAATGGTGAAATAAGATGTCACCTCCGCAAGAGGATCGAGGCTTTCATGCAAAGCATATTCGCTTGCAGATGGCAAACACAACAACGACTTCGCCAGTCGTTATTCATCACGCTGACACCGGCGCCGACGTCGCTAGCCGCGACGGCAACACACCACCAACACTTCTCCATCATTTTATTTCTGCCATGAAGCCAGATGAAGTCTCATTATCTTCAGGGAAACATGAACACGACCAATGCTTGTCCCCCCGCATTTCTTGCTCGGCGGTTCGCAGATTGACTTTCAAGGAAGCCGTACAGAGTTTTCGCCAATGCCTGGATTAAGCATTCTGGGAGCGGAGAAACTGCGACATTAAGTTTGGCGAAGAAACCTTTGAAAGAAAAACTGCAGATGGAAATAATGAAAAGAAAGAAACGAAATGGCGGGATATTGGGTGAACGTTAGAATGAAAGAGAGATGAGATTAAAATTGGGAAAGACGCAACACACAGGACGAGGAAAATGCCATGGAAATAGGAAGGGAAATAACAAGAACGTCTGAAAATACGCCTATTTAATGTGCGCGTTTACCGATGTATATTCTTATTTTATTCAAAGGTACGGTTCAGAAAACAATACAACATCACAATTTTCCCTATCACAAAAACTGTAGAATAACATAAACCAACTTTTCAGTCAAGTCAAACTCAATTTGAAACTAACATTCGGAGATTTTGGCATATTCCACAACTATGTTCTAATTTGTTGTAATTGTTCAACTATTAAGAATTATGGAAAAGAACGCGAGCCTGTTTTGTAAAACATGAAATAAGAATTACAATATCCTTTTTTGACCTGAAAACCGAGATCAAAGTGTAATATGTGTTTTGTCTAAACACAGTACAATAATATCGGAAGGGCTGCGTTCGCGCCGGTTTCCCATAGAATGTAAATTTGTGTATGACACTGTTACAAGAGATTTATAGATAGATCGCCATAATCAGATATATTATAAGACTTCATAACAGATGTATACAGCTTTGGTATTGACACAGTTCCCTCTAGTGGTAGTAGTCGTAGTAATAGTAGTAGTAGATGTAGAAGTAGTAGTAGATTTTGTTATGATCATTTTTACGCTGCTACTACTTATGGTGATGATGTTTCCGTTGATATTGTTGATACTGCTTCTGCTGCTGCGGATGATTATTTGATATTCTTTTAATAGTTTCAAACCAGTCTTTCCTGTAAAACAGAATGAGTTTCCCTGGAGCTACATCTTCTCCTATATGGCCAGTGCTATCACCTTCTTTACACCACCATTGCAGCCCATATTTTTGTTTAGGCTCAGCCTTGCCAGTCATTTCTCACTGAGAAACATCAGTATGTTTTCCTGGAATTTAATTGACAATAATTATCCTCAATAATCTAGTACAATGCTATCTTTCGAACTATTTTATGTGTCCATGTCTATTAGCTGAAACGTCCCCTGGTACAAAGCGATGTGTCTTGCACCGCGATTTTTAAGAGTGGCTGGACGTAATTTATTTTTTTTCTGTTAGATTTGTTTATTTCTCCATCTTCCGCCTTCTTCTGATCTTATTCTTTGTTTTCTTATTCATATTCTTATTTGTATTCTTCTCTTTTGTCTTATTTGTTTACTTTGTTTTCTTCTTCTTCCTCTTCTTCTTCTTCTTCTTCTTCTTATTATTATTATTATTTAAACACAAAGTGTTCTAACACAGTGAATTTTAACTGATTACTGGAGTCTGAGTGACAACTAGTTCCGTCAGATGTCTAGTACTCAGAACTATTTTCGATAACAATTGCCGATGACTTTGCGTCATCGTCAAAGACGCTTACGGTTGGTTTCTCTCTGACAACGAGCATTTCCCTTCTCCGGTACTAGAGGGGCAATAAGCCATCTGCCAAAATCCCAGTACTCTGCGCATTCTTCCAATAGAGGTCTGGTTTGTACACTTCCTCCTGTCTTTCATTTTTCTTTGACTCTTCACAACTATTTTGTGTCATCTCAGCCGAGTCTCATACCTTTTTTGAGTTGAGCGAGGGGGAGGCAGAACTGTTTGCCAAATTGGTAGTAGTTTCAGTTTTATCGAGTTAATTTGGGGTTCCGTCCATGTTTTTGTTGCAACTTCCGTGTGGCTGGTTAGCGTTAGTAATTTATGTGGCTTGTTTCTGAATACGAAGAGGTCAGCTGTTTTCATTATTACCGTCCGTTGTATAGTCTCAGCTTTCCCTTTGATTCTAATTTTTCATCGTCATTTTGCATGTTTTTCGGGATTGTTTATGGTGCTTCTAAAATTATAGCTTCAAGTTGAATGTTTTCATGTTCCATATACCTTTCAATTCTCTGACACATTCCGTGTATTTGCTTCGTTTTGCAATCTCCTTGATATTCACGCTCTAGTCTGCTGGAACTGCGAACTCTACAATTCAGCAGTTTTTACTGATATTGTTAGCTTTTTAGCCCTCCTGTCTGCTTGCTTAGATGAGTTTATTTGTTTTGCCTCCGTGCCCTTGACGGTTTCGTTACTTTCGTTTTCCAGTACTGTCTCCGTTTTTTTTTGTCCTATTTTTCTGTACGTTCAAAATGCAGTTGTTTCAGAGTTCAAAGTGTACTACTTCCTCACGCATTCGTTTCTGTTCTGGTATTCATTTTGGGCTAGTTTGATGCATTCTCTTATTATGTGACTTACCGTTGCGTTTCATTGTGTCACACAGTGTACATTTATTGTTTTCGGGGGTTGATCTATTTTAGAATACATGTACACAGTTTTAATCGCATGGTTTTGTGCAGCTTTCAATAGTGATTCCTACCTCTATTTAGGTGACATTTAATGAGAAATAGCCGGTTGTTAGCATGTGTCTCTTCTTTAGTCATTCTTATGAATCGTTAATGTAGATGTTTCTCTTCACACTTTTCTCCTCTTTTTGTGTTTGTTTTTGTTTCTTCAGTAATTGTTTATTTGACAGTGGATCTTTCTACGGTGGTCAGCCATTTCTGTGTTCTCTGTTATGTATTTTCCAATTATTTTCTTGCGTTATCCACATAGTCGTCTATATTTATAAGTCCTTTTATCCCTTCGTTCCTTTTCAGGGAGAGTCTGTCAGTATCATCTTTCGGGTGTAGTACATTTTCATGCTAATGTGTTTCCTTGTTTTTTTTGTCACGAGGCTTAATTTACTTTTTTCTGGCTAATGAATGACCAGATTATCTTATTAGTGAAAGTGTTCATGTGTTTATGTGTATCATCAGCATTCAATTATATGATATCGTTTTTAAGATTTTCTCGTTTTTTCAAATATTCTTCATCAATCATTTTCTTACATTTATGTATATTTTCTGTTTCCAGAAGTCTCAAATATGTATATGTATTATTTTCGCCAAGCGCATTCATCTCCTCTTGCATGGGCAAGTCCAACCTTCTGTTGTCACAAGTTTACTCCCTTTCATCTCTTGCAGTGTATATAATTTTCGGAATATATATTTGAATATTTAGTCGTTTTTATCAGCTTTCCAGTCCGTTGAGAGGAATCTGTTTACTTTCATCGTTTCTCATTTTAGTTTTCTGTAATCTTTATTTATTATTCATTAGGAAACGGAAGTTTTGTTTTGTCCTTATGTTATATTCTTTTGTTGTTTTTAACTTCTGTTGTGGCTACCATCAATGAGCTATGTTATTTCGTATGTTTCGGTCTCGTCAAATTTAGTGTTTATGTTTTGACAGTCTTCTAGCTGTGAGTTTTTTTAAGTGGTGTTTTCTTATCTATTACATTATGTATATTTTTAAAATGTGTATTTGTTTAATCTATGAAACCAACATCTTTTAGGTATATGCCTGATCTGCACTCATTTGTTCACACTCAGATCTCTTTCTGATTCCCACGGTTTTCATTTTGGGGTTCAGACCCAGGTTGTACCTATAATCATGTGACACAGATAGTGTGTCTGTCAGTCTAATGAGAGTCAAGAATCACTATAACATGAGCCTAAAGGGATAGTTACAAAAAGAAAAAAATATTAAGTATTTACTTATCATAAGTTTACAAAGCTCCTTAAAATAACTTAAGAATATAAGAAAATAAATTTAGAGCGTGGAACCATTTTTCCTTTATGTTCCTCCCCTTTAGGGGCAATTTTTACGAAATAGTTACATGATCGAACAGAGATAAGTAATTGTAAGTAATTTAACGAGACACATAGGGTCTAAAAGAAGAAATGCAACTGTGCGACTCTTTTTTTACGTCGAATTCCAGTAGTCTATTATTTGGAAAGCAAGTTTTATAACGCCGACTCTTAGAATAGTTTGAACCTATCTATGTTTAGAGGAAGATAGTTAACTATTTTTCACAGGGTCTTTGTTTAATCTCATTCAAATGGTAAGCAAATTATTTGTTTTTCTTTAACTCTCATGAAATACACATCTCACTTTTTAAGACAATATGTGGTACAAATATGGAAGATAAGTTACAATGTTGAGATAACTTTCAGTGCATGTTTCAATGTATTTTGCACTTAATTCGTGCAATTTAAGCGAAAGGAATGTAGATAATTACAAGTAATGTATATACACCAAAGAAGCCAAATATATTCTTGGTGGTAGAGAGCACAATAAGTATAAGTAATTGAAAAATAAACATATAAGGATACAGTTTAAAAGACAACATAAAAAAACATAAATTACTTTAGTTCAAACGTTTGTTTCGGTAGACATCTTATAGCCTATTTTTGGAACGTTGGTATATAACGTGCGACTCTAGGAGCGATAGTGTTTATTTATTGTTATCATTATTATTATAATTATTATCATTATTATCATAATTATTATTATTATTATCTCACACAGGTCATCAGTTATTGCTCACCGACAACCGGTGGTATTCCCTGGAGTCTGAGGGACAACAGGTATCCCCAGACCTCCAGTATTCTTCCCCTTTTTTCGATATCCACCCTAAATAAACATGCTGCAGCACAACAGCCGTTTACCATATATTTCTCGCTGGTAAGGACCATTGTTCTTCTCTGGGAGTTGGGTGGCAGCACTCTCTGCACTTCCAGTGGAGGTCTGGTTTGTGCTGTCCCTCCTCGGGCTTCTCATCCTCCCTGTATCCTATGCAAATATTGTGTGTGGTGTTAACCTTGGCTGGTACCATTTTTAATTATTATTATTATTATTATTATTATTATTATTATTATTATTATTATTATTATTATTATTAGCGTTACTTAAATTATTAAAATTATTATTTTTATTTTTATTCCAATTTATTAATATTATCATTTTTATAATTAATAAAAATAATAAATAATATTATACTTTTATGCTTTACATGTGTGCACGTATGGTATCATAAATTGACGCTCATAACAAATGAGATCATGTCTCTAAGGTAAACGATACTGACTGGAATACGATGAGTTACGTACGTAATCAAATTTCACAAACATTTGAAGAATCATATCGTCTAATTCTGCTTGTTCATTTATTATCTGATAGTGCTCGAGTAAAAACCTTCGACTTCACCTCTTTTAAAATGAATTGTTCAACAATCAAAAGTAAGCCGTGTCCTTGACCAAAATAGGCCAGTTCGAAATAAATACTTTTAAAATGAATTGTTACACAATAAAAAGTAAGCCGTGTCGTTGACCAAAATAGGCCAGTTCCAAATAAATACTTTTAAAATGAATTCTTCCACAATCAAAAGTAAGCCGTGTCATTGACCAAAATAGGTCAGTTCGAAATAAATACTTTTAAAATGAATTGTTTCACAATCAAAAGTAAGCCGTGTCGTTGACCAAAATAGGCCAGTTCGAAATAAATACTTTTAAAATGAATTGTTCCACAATCAAAAGTAAGCCGTGTCGTTGACTAAAATAGGCCAGTTCGAAATAAATACTTTCAAAATGAATTGTTCTACAATCAAAAGTAAGTCGTGTCGTTAATCAAAATAGGCCAGTTCGAAATGAATACTTTTAAAATGAATTGTTCCACAATCAAAAGTAAGCCGTGTCGTTGACCAAAATAGGCCAGTTCGAAATAAATACTTTTAAAATAAATTGTTCCACAATATAAGTAAGCCGTGTCGTTGACCAAAATAGGCCAGTTCGAAATAAATACTTTTAAAATGAATTGTTCCACACTCAAAAGTAAGCCGTGTCGTTGACCAAAATAGGCCAGTTCGAAATAAATACTTTTAAAAAGTGGCATTCGTTTCATAGATTTGAATAATTTTTTACTGACAATTATTTTTTGCCGGTTAGAATCATTGTTTTAACTTTAATTACCATGCTATACTTTTAAATAAATAAAGAAAGAAGATATGTATTCGATGTATCTATGTAAATAATATGTAGATGACAATGACAATTATTTTTATGAGAGTAGCGAGTCATCTTCATTTTTAATAGTATTCCTCCCGAAAAAAACATTATTTCAAAAGGAGTATTATTAATAATAGTAAATTTAACAGATTAATTGAGAAAAAACTTGTATAATGTCAACTAGTCTATATAATAGTCGGCTGAAGCAGTATTTGTTTGTACGTACGTCATAAACGTCCACATACATTCATTATAATGAGATCAACTAAGTGCTGAAAAAGAAATGTAATGCAAAAATAAAGTTAAATGTACTGTCAGTGTGAAGCTACCTCATCAGGATTTACCAATTTCTAAAATAATTGTTCAAAAACCGAATTCTATTGTTTCTCTTTCACTTGAAAAAACTACTTTTGTCGGATTTTACTTAAATTAAATTTCAATAGATATTTAAATGTTACAATTTTAATGACATAAATAAGAAATAAAAATAGACATATTAGTTTTATTTAGTTAAATTCAAGTTCATAATACAATTATGTTACGGAAGAAGAAGATTTAAATATTTTCCGTATATTATAAACTATTTAAATCCCATATATTCCATAGCATCACTTTCACTTATAACTGTTAGGCACCTTTACCAGCCTCCTATTGCAAGCACCCTATTCTAAAAACAAGAATCAGTATAACAAATATCGACAGCAGTATGAAACTCACCAAAATGGCGTGTAATGCTGATCTATAATTTTTTATACAGGTAGATGAAGAAAGCAACTATGGAATTTCTGTAGAGCATATATTTTGGTAGATTATTGACGGACGGCTGTTGAATAGCAGGTACGTTCGCTAGTATAACAAGCAGATTAGTGCAGGTCGGAATGACACTAGAAAGTGCGAAACAAACAAGTTCCTCGAAAAATAAACCTGTAGGGTCAAATTCGAGGTATGAGTTAAATAGGGTCCATACTCTAGGCGTATGACAGGAAAATTAAGTCGAAATAACAGATAACGAAGTATTTAAAAGAAGTTCCGTTGTAGAGGTTTAACAGGACGGATGTATAACAAGATTATATAATACTTTAAAAAGTGTTAAGTTGCTAAGGCGAAAAAGAAGGTCACATATAGATGCTGTCTATTTATGTCTATGTGCTTCTTTATCTATCTAGCTAGCTAAGTAACTAAGTAATTTAGTATAAATATTATTGTATTTCCATTGAATGATCTTAATTATTGCAAATGTAAATATTATCTCCAAAATAAATTCTATAAACTCTCAGAGATCTGCTGTTCTTGATTCATACTTTTTGTTACGACATAAAAAGTATTTTTTTACACAGTGGTGGCGGGCCCGAAACAGTAGACGAGAAGAGCTACGGACGACTGTGAGGAAGGAGAAATGAAGAAAATTGCACAACACAATGGACTACGATAATGTAGAGGAAAATTAAGATAAGATAGCGAAATAAAAAGATATGTCGCACGCACACATACTCATGAGAGGGACACATTTAAATTCTTGCAGTTTTACGATTGATAAAAGAGAAGAGAAGTACAACATGGCTGAGGTAAGCCCAATAAACATGTCCAAGTACTCTCTGCACCCTTTCAGTTGCGGTCTGGTTAGTTCCCTCCCGACTGTTGTCTGTGATATCAGCCGATGTCTGGTGCCAGCTCATTGTGTTTTTAGAAAGGTTAGTTTATGAAATGTCTTGCATTTTCAGCTCCTACATAGTGTGTGTTTCAGGTTTTAATTTTATTTGCTTGCAACTCCTAGGTTGCTGGCTAGTATTTGTAGTTATATCCGTTGCCGCATTCGAATGATCTTCATTAATATTTTAGCTGTGTTCATCACTGTCGTTCATTGTATAGTTTTACCATTTCCTTTGATTCCAATTTCTTATGATCTTTTTCTGGGATATTCGAAACTGTTCCTAGAGCTTCTACGATTTGGGGATGATATAGACTTTCTTCACGTTCCATATTTGTTTCCAATTCTCAAGTTTCCTTCTGTACAATTGCTCGGTTTATCTGTGTCTTTTTTCTTAAACCTGCTGTGTGATGGTTCGGCTTAAAAATGTCCTTGTATTTTTTTATTACATCCACTTACTTTGCTTGGGTGAGTTTATCTGTTCTCACCTTGTTCCAGAGGAGTGTGTGATTTTCGTGTCTCACTACTGTATCCGGTTTGCGTGTGCACCATTTGTATCCGTGGTAATAATGAAGTCGTTTGCACAGTTCTTATTCACTGATTTACACACATCGTGTCTGTTCATGCATTCGTTTTTAGCAACTTTGTTGCATTCAGTAATTATGTATCGTCTCTTTGTACAGTATTCATTTAATTTTTTACTGAGTTTTATCTATTTTAGCTTTAATGAGATCGTTTTAATCGGATTGACATGTGTAGCTCTCAATAGCGATTCCGTGTGTCTGTTTAGATCACGTTATCGTAGGCATTTCCATGTGTTTTCGTGTGTCATTTCTCTTCTCATTCTCGTGACTCGTCTATGTAAGTGTTTCTTTGGATATTTTCGTGCCTCGTCTTTTTACTTGGTTCGCTACTTGCTGTCTTGTTTTACATTGGCTCTTTATACGGCTCTCAACATTTCGTGTTCTGGTTTAATATAATAATAATAATAATAATAATAATAATAATAATAATAATAATAATAATAATAATAATAATAATAATAATAATAATAATAATTATTATTATTGTTATTGTTATTGTTATTGTTATTTTAATTGTTGTTGTAATTATTATTTAAAAATAGTCTCAACTTTTTTATGTTTAGTTGCAGTTTTTTCGTTTGAACATCAAGTAAATTGCCTTGATCTTAGACATGCAAACTGTATATTAACACTTTCACTGTTCCTAACACGCAATTCTTTTGCAGAATTGGAAGATAAATTGTATCGTCAATCTGTTTAAGGGATTTATAGTGGGTTTTCATTATGGTTTCAAGCGTTCCATTTACAATGGGGATCACCTTTACTTCCTTATATTTCCATAGTCTAACTAATTCTCATTTTAGTTCTTGATTTGCTTTTTAGTGTTCTTTCTCTAGCACTCTTTATTATTAATATTATTATTATCATTATTATTATTAGTAGTAGTAGTAGTATTGTTATTATTTCTTACAAATGTACGGTTCCCACGTCAAATCGTTACGTGTAATCTCACACTTGTAAAAAACAAAAGTTTATTTCTTGACGCATCTTAAATTGGGTGTAGTTTAAACGTGTTTAGTAATATTATTGCAAAATAAAGTCTGACAAATTGATTAAAATTCTTTTTAAGACTTTAGTTAAATTGACCGATGAAAGAAATCAATTAGTAAGGCATGTGTCGTCCTTATGCAATACTTATTATTTGAATAAAGACACCAAATACATGACTTTTAATCACTACCATTCGCTTGACAAAATACATCCTATTTCAAATTGAAGTCCTGGTTATTGTGAAAATAAATCGAAGATGGTAACGAGAAAATGCGTTGGTTACATTAGCAAGATTGTATCATAAGGGACAAGCAAGTATATAATTTCACATTTTTGAATCCATATCTACTCTTGTGAGAATAAATACGATTAAAACATGAAAAAGGAAGAAAGCAACCCGAGAGAAATTGGATGAAACAAATGACGAATCCGCGGTCTTTATGCGAGTATTATTACTAGAATGAAACACCCAATACACGACTTTTGATCACAACTAATGTTTTTAGGTAATGATGATCGAGTGTTAAACCTCATGTATACGCATATAGCTATTGACTTGCCAATACGTCTCTGATAGAGCCAAGATTTATAGAGGGACAGCCTGAGTGTGGAGTTGGGCAGTACGATACTGGCTCACATTACATTTACATTTTTGCATGTCACTACGGTCGAGGCAACAAGGAGCAGGATGTGATTCCAAAACTAGTCGCCCGATGAGAATACTATAAGAATAGAAAATGTTCCGGCCTGTACAGACCTCTACGGATTTTGCTGCTTCGTTATTTGTGACATCGTTCAAATTATTTTACCAATTGGCATCTGTAAGCGGTAATCATAATTCTTCTGAATTTTTTTGTAAGACCTAAATCGACTTTTAGATATAAGTAACTTTAAGACATACGATGTTGGTTACGAACAACACTGTTTTCTCCGTTTAGGGGCATATCAAATCTCCTGTCTATCACGGGAGCCAATAGATAACAACCGTAAGTTTGCCTTCGAGACACTCTATAATAAAGAGAGAGTTTAAACTAGTATCATGATTGTCCGTTTTACGACTGTTTAGCATGTTTACATGTTTTGGACACCTTTTTTAGATTGAGTTGGAAACTAACTTAGCGTTGGGCAGGATTCATTTGCCCCTATTGCTCTCAATACTATTCTTATTATTTCACCTTGTGATTTCCTTAACCTTTCGGTGTGAATTTCATCTGTTTTCTTAAACTACATCTCCAAACCAAATAACTCTCATCCATTTTCTTACGATACTATACGATCGAAGTTTCCTTTTTTGCAGATAATACTGTCACAATATAGTCCTCCTCCTGTGTCATAAGATCTAAGACTTTAAGACTAACATTACACATACATCGTATAATTATTATAGCATTCCTCATCATGCAACCCGGGGTTTTAATATTCATTGGCAAGATATTTTGTTCCATGCATCATGAACCTGCATACACGTGTTTGATAGCGTCTTCCATAAATCTAATGTGGTTACGATCTGCTGCTCAGTATTAGACAAACTTCCCTGAACTTACTCCATCAATTCTGAACTCTTGCAGTAACATCAACACATATTCTACGTTGTATATACAAAGCTATTATCAAAGTAACAACACTTTTGAACAACCTCAATTGCTTAGATTGTTGTTTTTTTTATTATCTAATATTTGATTCATCCGCTCAATTGTCTACCGATCGATTGATTGACACAGTATTTACTTCATTTCTCTTTATTTGTCGCATGTTTTATTGTAGTGTACGTATGAGTATTTTTTACCAAGACTGACATATTCAATTCAAGTTTCTCTTATATATTCATCAGTTTGTATTTATAGCATTTTAATTATGTGCTAATACTTTTCTTAAGCGGAGGCAGAAAATAGGTTGTTATTTCGTATGTGTAATGCTTTTGCATCGCGGTTTGTCTTTTATTTTTTCAAGTGTTTAAATAATATACGAGTTTAGTGATCGATCAATCAATGTTTAGATTTTGAATTAGAAACGCATTTAACTATTAACCAGCATAAAAGAAAGTCGGTGTCGAAATATGAGCAAAAAGAAATTATCACGAATCGAATAGTTAATACATCTGTCAGTTCGTATGTCTATTCGAGTTATATTGTTAGGTGATGATAGGTGGGCGGGACTTGAAATAGTTATGTTTTAAATTCGCGCGGGTTATTCCCCTTTGGCTTGTACGGTCAGTATTAATTCACAAAAAGGACATTCAGGAAGTGTCCGATCTTTATATTTGCACGGACAATGTACGTCTCAAAATATTCTTCATCAGTCTAGACCCGTCTTTCTGAGAACTCGGAGTCAAGTTCCTACCGTCACCCACACGTTGTTGTGATGTTTCATTTGTTTTTGACTTCAGTCGTTCAAAACATGGCGTTCTGTTATGTGAAAGAAAAAAAAGTAGTTGACTAGCAGGCGAGCTGAGTATAGAAAGTGAATTTATGTTTCAGAATTCTATTGAAATGACAATGAAGACATACACTTATTTGTATTATGAGGAGTAGTATTCTAATCTCGATTTTGATATTAACTATATTACAGCCGATGAAATATTCGACGTCATTCAGGTGCATTTGTTCGAATTTGTAACTTAACAGTCAGACTAGGGATTATCTATTAAAAAACTGGAAAATCAGATCATACTTTCGTAATGTGCCGTTTATTTAATACAAAGCTGTAAAATGTTGAGAGTCTTACATCGAGTGGAAACGTTGTAAATATAACGCTTAATATCATATTATACGGAAAAAATCAAATTAGCAACCCCCTTCTTAGAAATTTAGAAAACATATGTAATTATCCATTTAGATGCATTTCTCTATATACTGGGTAAATAGAGAAGATTCTATCATTTATACATCTCGTTTCTGCAAAAAAGTTTTGTCTCTGATGTTTTCACATTGTCCATTTGTCCGTACTTCGGTAAACGCCACTATTGGTGATATCATTTTTGTAATCATTGCGAAATTATTGAAACGCAATATATTTTGGTTTACCTTCTTTTTTTTACCTGTTTGTAATCAAAATAATATTAAACATTTATATTTGAAAATGTCTTTGAGAAACCAGTAAACAGACGCGTGAATTCATATCAATTAATGAACATTTATTTAATCATTTTTCTTTTTTATAATTCCAAATTTTCGGTTTTATCAAACCATAATCATGGTAAACAGACATTCTATTTCTTTTTTTTTAATATCGGACATATATAAAAAAAAACCCAAAAAACTCTCCAATAAGATCGGAGGAGATCGTAAATCTTCGGCCACGCCGTCAGATTTTTACGAGGGAAAAAAAAGAAGAAATACAATGTCTGTTTACCATGATTATGGTTTGATAAAACCGAAAATTTTGAATTATAAAAAAAAGAAAAAAATGATTGAATAAATTTTCATTTATTGATATGAATTCACGCGTCTGTTAACTGGTTTCTCAAAGAAATTTTCAAATATATCTATACTAACGACGCTTCTAAAACTGTAGTAACACTTATATTATTAAATATCTAATAGAAGTCATAAACATCTGCAGTTATTAAGTACGAGTAAAGGCGTCATCCATTTTATTTATTGACAAAATGTTTAGTACATGACAGCTTTATTTTTCTCACAAACAATGATTACAGGACAAACATAGTTATAACTTATAATAAATTAAAAAAATACTAACATTTTAAAGCAAGTGCGTCACAGTTATTTACGTATACTCAGACAAATCTTTTTGACTACTTTCCAAACAATATTTATTTAAAAATAATTTATGTCGCCGATAGATAAGTTTGCCTCTTATTTCTGTGAGGTTCAATTAATTGATTTATTATTCTTAAGCAAGTATTTAATGAAGCTATATTACACAGACAAATTTATATTGTCGAAGTGCTCTGATTTTATATAGATGTGCACATCTTTTATATGAAGTAGAAAATGATTGTACCTTATTTCCTTGACGTCACTTCATGAATAGTTCTTATACATTGAATTTAAAATATATTGACCTTCATGCTCTCTGAGTATAGCCCATGTTTCCATTGGATATACACCAATAAGAACAAACAACGGGTTATAAAGTCTAAAATTTTGAGGCATGTATATGTCTATTCTGATTCATGTATTTTATTTTAGGCGTTCAATTACAGTTGTTATTCCATTTCTCGGCTAAATATCAGATGAGGATGCTAGTACAACTGAGCCAATAAACAGAAACTTCATTTTTCTGAGCCGTTTTATTGTCAATTATTTCTAAAATGATATACTTTAATTCCTCATTTTTTACAAGACGCTTATACACTAGAAGGGAGGGACAACGAGCGTTGTGTCATATTACAACTTGCACTTTTACATCATTAACCCGGGTGCAATAAACCGACTTTATCCAATCTATTTTGCGTCTCTATGGAAGCGCAACTAAGCCTGATGATTTGTAGTCAACGATTGGGTTATCTCTGGCAACTCGCTGTTCTTACAGCGAAATCCGTAGATACGAGAGCACAGGTTGAGTCCAGGTCAGCTTTAACCGTTATTAGCCAGGCTCGTCTTTGTCACCCACATCGGGTTTTCCAACCCGGTAGGGGAGCTGGGGCAATTTCTTTCTAGATTAACTCTACTGGTTGAAGTGAAACTAATTGTGCAGACGTCACGTGAGAATTACTAGTCGGAGGAAGTTTATTTTGCAGTGTGTAGATACTGTGTTGTTTGAGAGAGAGAGTGCTGCAATCGGACACGGTAGATGCGACGCTGGTAGTTGTTATCGAAAGTTTCCAATCGCATAACGTCTTCAATTCTCATTGGCCAGGACTCACTGCCATAGAGATGAATCGTTGGCACTAGTGTTTGGCAGTTCCTTAATTTAGTTTTGCGCCTTATCTCGGATATTGCCCAGAGCCGAGAACTGAGTTGGTAGAAGGCATAGTGTTCAAGGTCAATACACGCTTTGTTGTCAGTTTCACATTTATCCGTGGTTTTCATCATGACGTAGTGCCATCACATATCATTCACCCTTTATTTGCGTTATTCAGCTTCCCTCTCACCATTACGCCATGCATGTACTGTTAGAAAATATGCATGGTGACAAAAACGATCAGAGCATCTGAGATTCAGTTGTATACATATTTACGAATGTTCTTTTGGATCGAACATTTACGTAAAAAGTATGTCAATAAATATCGATATAAATCGCCCTCATATAGTTAGTCATTATATTTTTAGCCATCAAAAATCTATTTCTCTATTCATCATGTTCACTTAAAATATGCTCACAAAAACGTATTATACGTTGACCATTAGTTTCCTATTTAGTATATATATCAACGTAACTGTTCGAGTGGTTATTTATTTATTTAGCGGTGTCTACATTTTATTATAAACTAAAAAACGTAGCATGAAATAACTTAGATGCATATTATATCATTTCTTATACTAATGATTCACCACTTACTAAGGCCGACATCCCTGGACGATAACCATTAACGAGATTGTCATTTTGGATGATGAACAATATTATGTGAGGATTGGAAAGGATGTGTGGGATGATAAAAATGTTACTAGTTAAAAATACGGGTCGACAAGTAGTTGCTGACATTAGATATGGAAGCGACCATATGTGTAGCGCAGCGGTATTAGGATTCTCAGTATGGAGAGTTTTTGAAAATAAACTCTGCGCTTTTCATGTTCGCTTAGAACGATGTTCCCCATAGTGTTTACTAATAACTTTTATTTCACGAAAGAATTTCGAATCAGAAGAGGCACGATTTGATATTACGCAAACCGGGTTTAACTATAAACGTCTCATTGGGGATAACCTTGGATGCTGATGAATTGGCTAGTCGTATTTGAGCCATTCCGATTTATATTACAACTCCTACTATGCATATTCACAATCTTCACGTAACCTTATCTATACACACGCCATAATCACGTTGACTTACCTGTTTACGCTACATAAGCGACGTTTTCCGACGTTGAACTTAATCAGTAGCAGATGTTACGTTACACCTTACCAGTTATGCACACACGTTACGTTGTGTACTCAGGGTTTTTATATAGATTTAACCTCTCGTTTCTGGGCAATCTTTCTGTCTCGACATAATCATCATAATCATCATAATCGCTGTGGCAGGCTACTCCTTTTTCCATTGATACACATCGAGCCGATACTTCGTTATTTGGTTTACGATGGTTTGATCTAAAACAGAAAAAAATGAGCTTGTCATGCGTGACAGGAAAAGAGAGAGAGAGAACACGAGAGAGAGAACACGAGAGAGAGAGAGAGAGAGAGAGAGAGAGTGGCAGGCAAACAGATTGATCGACAGATAAATCGCTCGTCTTGTTACACTTGGCTACATTGTACGCAACAATCTCTAACCGCGCTCGGGTTACGTTTCGGGTTCACTTACTTCAGTTGTTACCCAGAAAGAGACCGAGACCCCTCAGCCGAAAGTCACGTGCTTTCCGTTAGGACCCAACTTAAACACCTCAATCTAAACACCATTTTTGCTATATTACACCAGATAGGTGACAATTTAAGAATACCAAACGCTGTAGGAAGGAGATGAACCGCGACATATCCTCGCAAAACAATGCAATATTTAACGTCGTCAATATCATCTTGCCAGAATACGCATGCACGTGGGTACAACTTGTGAATTTTATATTCTAAAAATGGTTCCTCTTTTAGAGGAATCCGGCTTAACCGGCCTAGGAGGTTCAATCTGTAACTACCTTGTACTATAAAAAAAACTGAGTAAATCAAGTAGAGCAAAGAAAATGAAACTGGTCGATATTGAAGAATGCCGATTCCTACTAATTACTTAGTTTTACTTTTTATCGAACGATAGAAATAAGGTGTGGCACTCTGATAATTAAAGACTCCCTCGTGCAAATCACGGATAAAACAGCTGTTCGTAGTCAGAAGGTTATAAGGACAATTGATTGCTTGCCGGTTTCATTTCACAAACGGGAACATATATTAGCTTAATGAGACATGTCAAACTAGCGTAGTTACGGGCCTACGATATCTAAGCGGAGGACTTGACAGATAGATATTGTTTAGATGTAAACCTTGTTATATTATGTATGAGACAACACGAGTTTGGAAAAGGCAGGTGTGATGAAGAATACGTTTTACTTGAAGAACTAGATAAACGAATACTTATATGCATTAATCATATCATTAAAATATATAAATATATATATATGAAAATAAATATTATTAACGTTTGAACATCGGTTTGCTTATCTGAGATGTTCATCACAAGTAGCCAGATATTTCAAAGTAATAAAACTTGAATTATTTTCAGAGGTTACTCAAAGGTGTCACTTAATAAACAATAAAAGAAGTTTCAATTATTAATAAACATTGTATTTATTTCGTTTGACGAAGATCAGCGTTTACTTAATTGTTTGATACTGATGTGTGAATTACCCTTCATATACTAATTATAACTATAATTATCCCCCCTCTTTCACACCATCTCTGTCTTTCTCTCTCTCTCTCTCTCTCTCTCTCTCTCTCTATATATATATATATATATATATAATTCAAAATGAAGCAAAGTTAATAACGTTGCAATTGTATCACACTCGACAAGGTATGAACAATCGTAGAGGAAAGGTACCATCATAGAATAATAAAGTATTGTCTTTATATTGATGTGGACCTTTTTATCTCTGAAGAAAAATGTTTTATAATTCAAAATTAATAAGAAAAAAGTAAAAAAAAACATTTAAATGATTTTTAATAACAATATTGCATCTGAAACGTGGCCTCTAAAGGCATGATTTGTCTATTTTCGATTGATTTCATATACACACACACACACATATATATATATATATATATATATATATATATATATATATATATATATATATAATGTTGTCAAGTTCCTTATATATATATATATATATATATTATAAATTGAAAATAGAAGCCTTTATCAATGCAAGATTAATTTTTTAAAAAGTACTATAATCTTATTAATTTCGGAATAACATTATATCATCAGACTTGACCAGTATTGTGTTATATTTTTATATAACGAATTAAAGTTTATTTATATCTAATAACATCGATTTCAATTATCGTTTTTCATGAATGTTTGTTTTTCAATAATTTCAAATCAGAAAACAAATAATTTATATATATATATATATATATATATATATATATATATATATATATATATATATGCACAAACTTTTATATTAGTCAATCTTTTTTTTCTTCAGAGAGGCACCCTAAAAGATTGAGAACAAAAAATATAATCATGCGAATAATCTATAAGAAAGCCCTTATCAGATTACTCATCAGTCAGATGAATAGTTTTCCAATGAATTTTAAAAAAATACTATTGTATTGATGAGTATGAATTATCAAGAATAAATGTGTGTTTTTACTATTGGCACGAACATTTGTACAAATATGTGTGTTTCAAGTGTACACTCGGAACATCATTATTGTATCATATATATATATATATATATATATATATATATATATATATATATATATATGATACAATAATGATATTCCGAGTGTACACTTGAAACACACATATTTGTACAAATGTTCGTGCCAATAGTAAAAACACACATTTATTCTTGATAATTCATAATTATATATATATATATATATATATATATATATATATATATATATATATATATATATATATGTTTACTGCATAGATTATACCACAATACTATACCATATTTTATCATATAGACTTACTATGGGTAACATTTAATCTAAAGCAAACAAAACAACACCAATAACAGTAAACTTTGAACAGCCTCTACTTCAACCCACTAATGAACATACTATGCAGAAGAAAAATAGGAGACGTAATTCATAATGGTTTTGACCATATTTAAATTACATTCTTAGTAACATACCTAAAGAGTTTTACCAAGTATTAGATAATAATTTACATAGGTAAGATTATCAAATAAATGTAAAAGTATCATTTTCAAAACAAATAAACTTGGCCTCAACTATTATAACTTCTAATAATGCCAAAGAAAATCGTAAACAAAAGATGGTGGAATGAATATCCCTCCACACACTGTAGTAGAACCCCAATGTAATAGAAGAAAAGTGAATAATGCTATTTACAAGAGAAGTGGGTAACTTAAAACAAAGTGTATTAATGCAACATTGTGAAGACAAATAGATCTAGGACATATATTTTAGGATATTTATAGAAACCATATATCCTTTTTCAAAGTTAATCGTTATTCTAATCGTAAAGATATCTTAAAATCATTAGCTAAGAATTACGTAAAAATAACGCGCAGTTTGAATTAAAATACTATAAATCAGCTAAAGCTAATAAATATAAACCTAATAAATTCAAGAAATGCAACTTATGTACACTGGAATCGTATTATAGAATAACATCTAAAGATAATTTAGTTAATAGGAAAAGAGACATTTGGCAAAACGGTTTGCGCCGATGTAAATATATGCTTTCACATTTCAAGCCTGATTACTAAGTTAATAGTGTATATTCACTTTCCTAATTGAGTATGCATGTCACTACCTTATTTAATTCATTTCTGGGGTTATTAAATATACAGAACTACGTCTCGACACATCATCTAATGAGTAAATAATTTGGTTGATAAGTCTGTCATGCATAAGCCATACAGTGGTAAACCCTATACTTAAATAGGATTAATAGGTGAATTGCATCTTAGTGCATATTTCAGGAAGGTTCGAAAAGATAAATATTGATTTGCTGGTTTTCTTTTTGGAATAATAAGCAATTAAAGAAACAACGAGGATGGATATGTGTTGAGTATCAATGTAGAACGAACATTCTGAATTAGTTATTAATTGGGAATTCTGACGAATACCTGTTTGGAACATATAGATTTAATGAGGGGTGTATTTGCCGTATTACGTTTAACATTGCCTGGGCTCTTCAGCTCTATTCATTAATATATACACTCATTAGAATGGTATGGTTGTTTTGTAAACTACTTATTTTTCTGAAAATTATTATTCATAACCTACAATAAACGTGTGTATACATAATAGTGAGTCTTAAAGACGACTAGTTGTTGTGAATAACAAATTATGAATGCTTATAATGATCCGAACTGAAAAAAAAACTGAACATTAATCTGTTTATCTATCTCACTTATATTTAGCGGAGGGTGTCCTTCCATATACATATTGCCTAGGTATCTCTTGATAAAGATATTTATTTATTGAATAAAACCAGGTTTAACATTTTACTTAATCATATTACTAAATGGCTATGTTTAATTTTTTCATTTAATACTTACTTTGTAATACTTTATATATCACAATACTAGTATTATCAATCTAATTATGTGTAGATATTTCCCTTATTTTACGGTAAAGTTGTTTTATACGTAGTGACGACTGTTATTAAATTCTTAAATTTTCATCCCTAATATTTATCCTAAGCATTTTGAAAATGCCCCCGTTTTCGTATCTTTGTATCTTGAAAAAAATGTTTTTTTAAAATTAATCAGAATTGGAAATGTTATCAATATATTATTCATATAATTATGAAACTTTTTTTAATTATTTCATTTCGTTAATTATTGGCTATTCTGGCTTTTCACCTGAGTAATTTAGTGCGTATAATTCATAGCTTTGTGGTAAGATGGCTGCCTGAATGGGACGGAAATATCCATGTTTTTACAGATAAACTGGATTCCGTTTAAGTTGTTAGTTTTGGAATAGGTTTTTCTGTTTGCTGATTACAAACTTATGTTTTATAGAGGCGAACTTTGGATTTCTAATGAGCAATATTTGATGATAGATCCTTAATTGATATATTAATGTAAGGATAGTCATTAATGTGCGAAACGGTCCGTCAAAATGCATCAATGTTGTTTGGGCATTTGGAGAAACAATAGAAAACATGAATACACACTTGTTAACATTTGGCTTTATATATATATATATATATATATATATATATATATATATATATATATATATATATATATATATATATATATATATGTATGTATATATATATATATATATATATGTATGTATGTATATATATATATATATATAAATATATATATATATATAGATAGATAGATAGATAGAGAGAGAGAGAGAGAGAGAGAGAGAGAAAGAGAAAGAGAAAGAGATAAGGAGAGTAGAGGGTAGTGCAGCATAACGGCAGTTAAAAAACATTTTTGTTTGCAAATGTTGGTAGCCTCATTTATTTAAATATATATATATATATATATATATATATATATATATATATATATATATATATAATATAAAAACTGGTGTCCGATTTTCTACGATCTAAGGTACGAAATATGTTCTTATTAATCAAAGAAAGTGTGTGTACGTGAAATGAATTATTTGTCCAAAATAATGGGGGAAAAGCGACGAAGAAACCAACACAAAAATAACATCTAATTTGACTGACTTTCTATATAAATTAAGTTGTGTTTTATAACTAAAAACTTATCTCTTACGACCTAGGGATGAATTTGTCCTCTAATTAGTACAAAGGAATTTATATTAGTGTCTTGTATCATAAGTATTACGTGTTACACTTAATACCATTATGTAATGTGTGTAAGTAATGCGATGTTCAAGCCTTTAAGCCGGAAATACACACATGATAACGTTTTCTTTTTATATAACGTTCTAACGACTCCAAAAATTAGTCTGTAATACGAAAACATGTTCTTCAATCCGAGACGACAGAAAACATTTCCGGTTGCTCTTTTCTGCGGATTCCCTTTTCTGTTGAGACGTAACACATTTCACTGTAGATATGTTGTCCTTCACCTTCCTTTTTTTCTTGCCGTCTGGCAAATTTCATAATGGGAGGTATTTAAAAAATAAGCCATTATCTGCTGTTTTGGTTTATATTATTTACAAAAATATACATATAGATGGGCTGTAGTTTCCCGGTCAATACCTGTAGGAATGATATACCTTGAAGAAAAACGCCTACTCACTTTGGTCTCGTAAATCCGGAAGAAAGAAGGATTAATAGATTAATGGCATTTCGCTTCTCTGCGATTTACTAAAACTCATTGCGTAATATCATGTGACGTAATCATAACATTAGTCTGTTAACTGTGTAAGATGACACAGATAGTTAGGATAAAATATCAAAATCTCCAACAATCTTGTTACTCAATGTATCATGCCCTTTCATGTTTTACTTCTATAGCACTCATACAAGTCAGCCTTTCGTCGTCCGCTACCCATGAGGGAGGGGTGAAAAGAGGGAATATTGCGAAATGCGACCGAAGCACATCAACTAATTCATGAGAAAGGCCCCTCGCTCTTTCCTCGACGTATCACTTCTGATATACTTCTACGATGCAACTTCCTGTACGCGTATCTTAAGGCCTACTCTCTACTTCTTATAGAAAAGTACAATTTTCTTATTTCATTTTGAGTTGATGTGGATAATTCCCAACTTAACTATATTAGTATACACCTTCATCTAAATATTGCTATACTGCTTAAGAGTTGAGAGTTTCAAATACCTAGGCGAAATCATTACAGCTGCAACCGAAGTGCAAATAGACTTTACACGTCATGCTTTCTGTCGACCAAATTTACGGCTCTGTTCCAGATCTCATATAATACGCAGGACTAAAATAATAATCTAACAAGTGCTGCTGCTAACGATTCTCATTCATGGCAGCGACTCCTGGCCAATGAGATTGGACAACATTAAGCGACTGGAAACTATAGTTCACCATTTCCTGCGTCGCGTCCTCCGTGTATGGGTGAAGCACTTCGTTTCAAACAACTCAGTAGGTTTCCGCTGCAAAACTGAATCCTCTAAACAAGTCATCATAACGAGACGTCTGCACTGAATGACTTATGCTCTCTGTCGTCTACCGAGATAGTTCGTCTACGAAGCAATTGCGCTAATTCTCATACAAGGATTATAAAAGCAGGGTAGTGGTCAACTAAAAACTTGGTTGATCACGGTTAAAACTGTCCGTGAACCTAACACTGTTTACATACTTGGTGCTTGGAATAACTATTAACAAGAGATGACCCAATCGTTGAATGAAAATCTTAAGGTCGCAATTTGGGAAGGACGCAGTGGTGATGATGTGTTGTCAACCCCTCCTAGATAATTCCATTTCAAGTACAAGTACAATACACAACTCTGCATGATATTACTCAACAAATCCGCATCGTTTGTAATATCAACGATCGTTTTTAGTATCCTCAGTCAATCAACAATAACGTAGCCTTAGCGGTCACACTAATTATATAATGACAACAAATATGCAAATAAAAAAAACAGAATATTTATTATGAGACCAGTGGTGACAATAAAGAAAACAGATATGCTCTGCCTTATCAATTAAATTGATGTTGACGTTTATAAAGAACTACAATCTGAAGGTTAACAACACAATGTATGCTTACCGTAATATAATGCAATTGCAAACACTGATTCACTAGATTGTATGTTAAATTCCCTGCCCTTTGAAAAGGTAAATTTGTTGCAGAACCGAATCAATGTCAATATCGTTTACTGTTGATTTGTTTGAAGATTGAAAGCTTGCAATAACGTTTCTATCAATCATCTATATAATAATACGCTAAAACATATAACGTACGTTATCACCTTTTACACACATTTAAAATGGGATATTCCGATGAGTAAATATGGTTATTTGTAATGATTCCGATATAACCCGTTATATAGTAAATTGTTCCAAATCCAAATTGTTTTGCAGTCGATTAAAAAGTACTATTTTAAATAAATAAATTTAAACAAGTGACACTCGTTTTATTTATTTCAATATTTAGCTGAAAATTATTTTTACGGCAAATAGACGGAAAATGTATATTGTTTAAAAATATTTACATTGCTTTAATGTTTAATAAACACAAAAAGAAGATACATATTCTTTGTATTTATTTAATCTTAACCTGCCTATGACAATTATTATTATGGAAGAGGATTTATTTTTTTCAATTGTTTATATTCTTAATCGTTTTCTTCTTTTTTTCTTCTTAGTGTCGTTCTCCGTTTTCATATTTTTCTTATTATTTCTATTTTTATTGTATATTTGTTATTTTTTATTTTTTTCATTTATATACTCATTACCATCAGTTTAATCTCAACACTTTTTCTTTTTTATTATAATTCTCCTTCACTGACTAGTTATTGTTTATTTTCATCTTCTTCAACTAAATATTCTTCTTCTTTACCTTTATATCCCTCTGCTCCGTCGTCTAGCTCTTATCTTTCAACAGCATTTTCCCTTCTTGCTATATGGGTCCACCTATTTTCTCCTCCCTCATGCTACTCACCATCCCTTATGATCATTTTCGTCGCTATTACCTATCTACTCGTAAATTATCTTCTATTCTTTTACGAAACTCATGTACATACTTGTTCAATTCTTTGATTTCGCCACACCAGAATCTATCAAGATACACTTATTTCGCATTATTGGTTCAATTACTCATGTTTCTTTTCTCTACATCAGCACATAAAATAAAACAATTAGAAGATTGTTATTATGACAATGTTCCCGCCATCACGATGATATCATCAGCAATAACAATAACCGATAGAAAAACGCTGATAAAATAGAATGTGTCCTGTTATAAAACAAATATTACTGATTGCATTATTAATACGATCATTCCTAATAAAATCAGCATAACGGAACCTTTGTACTTAAGTTGGTGTTTATCTTAAGGATTAGATCTTCGCCGATGAAAAGGTACGTTTCTTTATCGTTAACGTAAATGATTAGTTCTATTCGTTCATCCAAGTGTGTACAATAAGTACACACAATGTTGATTATTCGCTTACCCAATGCCCAGAAAACGAGTCTTTGAGTTGTAAAAAAGCGCGTGACTAAATTGCTGCTGATTTTAGATTCATAAGTGTGCTATGCACACTTATGGTAGCCGGATTTGTTATGCACAGGTGTTTTGCGATTACTCTAAACAATAGCGAAAGGAAAAGGGTGTTTTATATTCAAATAAATCCATGTTTGGCTTAAAAGCGTGATGTTATCGCTCCGTGCTCTTCGATCTAGATTTATATGATATATTTTTTTATATTGCACAATTAAAAAGAAAAGAAACGAACATTTGTTCTAAATTATCTAAGCTGTTTTATAACTCGAGTGCATGTATATGAGAGCGAATAGAGTAAGGGGGAAGAAAAGAATGAAACAATCTTAGCAAATCTAAAAATATTAGCGAGATTTTATATGATATTATCTAATGGTTCTACATCTAAATTTCATCTCTACACACATTGACAAGATCTGTTGACGGCCACTCCTACACTTTGATCATTCATTAGTGAAATCAAACGTTGATGAAAAACAGTATATATAAAAAAAGAGCCGCTCAATTTTATAAGTAGTTCTAACTGGAGCGGATATTTTGGAAAATAAGGAGCGTGTAGGGAGACATCTACAATGTTGCCCACGTGAGCGGGAGCAGCTGCTAAAGTAGTAGAGCGCGGAAAACCCGCGTTATTCGATATCACGTGTTTATATTTTATATTTTTATAGAGTTTAGTATTGCTGTTTGTGTCAAGCAAGAGGTTAACAAATTGTAAGAGCACTCTTAGAACACCTTGTGAAACATAGACTATACTTTTCAAGCACTGAAAGACGTTTAATGTCTTTGAAATAAAATGTAAAAATAACCCCATAGATAAACTCTGCGTGATAAACGAAGAAATCCAGATTGCAGAAATAAGCTTAACTTGCATAGATGTATCTCTGACGTTGTTTCCAGATTCCACACGTGAGCTAAGAAATTCATATACAAAATGATTTCATTGAAAGAAAATTAGCAAGACAAATGTCACACATGTAGCTGAGAAGATGGAGAGTAAAACTGTTTGCTGAAAAACTGATCCAAACTGTAATCAAAGGGTGGAATTTTGTTTCAAGTTGGTGACAAAGTTTTCTGGAGTATAGAAATAATGAACAAATCCAAATACACGAGACGATGCGATATTCACTATTATTAAATTAGTATGTTATTTTAAATAAATAATAGCGTTGAAACATTTATTTGTCATGATTAAATGAGACAGAAAATAAAATGAACAGTTATGCTGTTGTTGATAAAGGTCTACCCACACGAGTGGACTAAAACATGTGAAGTATACGTAAGCAGATCTTGTCCATAGCCGATAGCAGTCGAGTTAGGTAAACATTTAATGTATTGTGATTATGTTATTTTGTAGATTCATTCAATATAATAAATATAGTTTCATGTACAGTATTTTCGAAATTGCACTAATGCGTTACATGTTAAACTAGAAGGATTCAACCCCTCTGTATTGCTTGCCAATCTAATCTCTATGCATTATTTTAACTCATTAAAACATTTTAATTCATAGAAACGGAAGACAAAGTTTCTTTATCTCTCTCTCTCTTTCTCTCTCTCTCTCTCTCTCTCTCTCTCTCTCTCTATATATATATATATATATATATATATATATATATATATATATATATCCTTCTCGATAAAATATAAGACAAAACGAATTTTGAGAAGATAGCAGTAACCGATAAGAAATAGAAAACAAAACATTCTCTTACTCCCGATCCGTTAAATTTTAATAATGTCATTGAGGAGACTAAATACTTAAAACTAAGAAAAGTAACTGAGGATGTATCAACATGACTTTAAAACATCGCTTTATTTATAGACGAGTACAAAATAACACTCCCATTCCTAAAGAATAAAGATTGGAAATAAGTAAAATTAGAAACAGAAAAGGTAACAATACTCTTCTCATACATCTCAACAGATACAATAACAGTTGTAAACAATTTAATATATGCAGGGACAAAATCAGTAAGCATGAAATAAAAAAAATAGAAAAAAAACCTAGCCAAAAGAATGGACTTAAATGACCTAGATGGGGAATAAGACTGAACACCCAGATAACTGAACTTAGGAAAGAAGATAAACAAGTCAATGGGAATAAAGAGAACGGGAAACGATGGAAGATGGAAAATCTGACTAACAAGGAAATGCTAAAAAAACAACATAATTAACTAAAACAAAAGATAGCAGTAAAATAATTAATACAGATAATACAGATATAACTCGGAACAGTACAAAGTATACAGGGCATTTGAAAACAACAAAAAGGCAGTTTTAGGGAAACGTAAAGGCGGAAAAGAACGAGAACAGAACCACCGAAAGCGACACTAACAAAATTCGTCTGAGACCATATATATAGGTAGCCTTAAATATGCTAAGTGATTAAAAACATGAAAGAAGAACTTCAGGAAATTGAAGAAGAGCCCGAAACAGCAATTAATAAAGAAACGCCTAAGATAACCCTGAGAAAAATGGCAAAGTGGAAAACGACAGGCTACGATGGAATACATGCATACTGATTTAACAAACTCACTACCCTACATGAAAGACTAACACAAAAAATGAGAGGATGTATATACAGAATATATAACTAAAGGTAGAAATACGTTAATAGAAAGAGTCGAAAGGCGGAGGATTTTAAGCAGCTACACACCAATTACCGGTTTAAACACCATGTGAACAATTCTAACGGCGTAACTAAGAGAACAGATCGACCAATTCCGCAACAATCGTTGACTACTTCCCGAGAAACCAAAATAATAGTATGAAATAAAAAGGGTTGCACGCTCTGTGATGCATATATAAAAATATCCTGAAAGAGGTACAAAGCAAAAGAAAAACTTTTCCATGGCATGGATTGACTACAAGAAAACCGACAACAGAATCCGTCAAGCATGAATAATTGAATTCTTAAGAATGTATACGCTATTCGACAAGACCATTAGTATTATAAAGAAAGCAATGTGAACATGGAGGCTGGAACTGGCAGCTGAGAGGTAACACCTGACTAAGATAAGAATACATAGACATATTCCAATGAGACTCGCTATCACCACTACAGTTTATCATAGCCATGATGCAACTCAGTAACCTACTAAGGAAAGGTGATTCCGGATACAAGAGTGCAGGCACAAAACAAAAAATAAACCACATATATTGACAACCAGAAGCTTTTTTGCAAAAAGCAAAAACAATCTTGAAATACTGATGAACACGATCAAAATATACAGCCAACACATTAAAATTGAATTCAGAATGGAAAGGTGTGCATTGCTTTCTATGAAAAGAGCACAATCAGACATACAAATGACAGGGAACTACAAAACCAACGGGAGATGATTGCGATTGGTGAACATGATACCTTCACATATTTGGGAGGTAGAGGAGTTTAGTAAGCAGACAGCATGAACTCTATAGAAATAAATACTCTCAGAAAAAATATATAGTAGAATATAAATCTACTGTACTATTACACGAATAGGTTTTATTTAAATTCCCTCCTTTGAGAATTAATGAACATACTATTTTAAGAAACGGTTTGGTAGTTTATCATTTTGTATTAGTCTGCTTCAAATAATTATCGTTAATATCGACAGAACTATTGCATATATATATATATATATATATATATATATATATATATATATATATATATATATATATATATATATATATGCGTGAACAACAGGGCTATGTATTTTACTGGTAGGAATTTTTCTTCAGCGCACCACACACACTTCATCCACTCATGCATAGAGATTTATACTGTAGTGATGTGATAATTAAATGGTATAATTGATATGCAGTCTTACTCTTAATTACAATAAAAGTGTAAACATTTGGGAATTTCCTTGCTTTTGTACATTTAATTTATATGAATTGTCATCTTAACCCTGGTAAAGGCATATGATTTCAGTATACTTGCATATTTCATGGAGTGTCACTACTTTTGTAAAGGCTATGCCTCAATACAATGCCTTCTCATGAGGTTTTTTGGAATTTTCTGGAAAACTAAGGCATATGGTAAACTGAAATTAAAATGGCATCAACTGGACGCTAGAACCTCTATTTCTGTAAAAAATCAGCTTAATCCATCAAATAGTTGATGAGATACAGGGTGGCACATAGTATGTACGTACGTACGTACGTACACACATATAACATGCTTTCAGGATTGCACTTTCTGGATGTGTGAGTTGCCTTGACTAATGATGCTGACATTTTACACACTTATAGAACCGATCAAATAAAACTTGTGTGCAAAGTTTTAACAAATTTGGTTTTTGAGTTATGATTGATCAAAGAAATGAGATTTCAAGCATAGGCCATTTTTCAGGTCTATTAAGGGATAGAGCGCTCTCGCGCCTCCCTTGATATATATATATATATATATATATATATATATATATATATATATATATATATATATATATAATGAAGTTACGTCCGACATTGCTCGGGATTAAATTATCATCACTGCTATGTATTCTTTCATTATGCTCATAAGAGTATATTACTGAGTTTATTTTTATTGCCCTCTTCTACTGTTTCGCCTTAATATATTTAGAAGAAGCTGACATATTCGAAAACTCTTATAATCACTATCGTATATGTATATATGATTTAAATTCAATTAAAACATCAGATATACGTATTTATAGTTGTCAGAGAGTTTTATTCCAATTAGTCACTTAAGGTTGGGGACATGTAGATATTCGGTATATAAAGGGTACCGTGTATATTCGGGACTACCTTTCATTGTCAAACCAAGTGAATTTTAAACATATTATTTTAATTTAATAATAATTAGTATATATTTGAAGTGTAAAGGGCGGTATGACCTTATAGTCCCTATTGGGTTGAGCATAGGCATTCGGGAATACATCCATTGTCTTTTCCGGGAAACTTTACATTATAATGCACTTTTTGATTTTATGAAGATTCTCAAACGTTTAATTCTATAGGGAACACACACACACACCACACACACATACATTGCGTTTCATATATAGCGATATATACATGAAATCAAATAAGATAATTACAAATAAATAACACCAAACATCAATTTATTATTAGTTGTCTATACAATAGGTACGCAAATTAGGTATTCAGAAACTGTGAAAACGCCTTTGATTGCTATTATATATAGTCTATTACAAAAGACTATGTTGTATTATTGATATAAAAACAGTAAACCGTTTTGATTATTTTGATTCTAGATATACTTGTGATAAATGTACACAAATATTATCATTTATTCATTTACATTAGGCATTTGTATAAAGAAAGAGTATCGAGAGGTCAGTAAGTTATTATCTAATCGACTGCCTGCTATTTACTTCCCACTACGAACAGATATGACACAAACTCGGAAGGTCAGGGCACAAATTAGAACTAGCGAGGCGTATTAGTTGTGCTACGCTACTATTCTTAAGGTTGCGTATAATAAAGAGTTGTAAGTTGTTACCTTTTCAGATTGTATTATTAAATATGGCCATTAAACGTGACATGTTATCTCAGCAAGAGGTGTCTCTTAATAACCGTGGGTAGGTTTTGGCATTACGAAGTATACACGAACAGCAGCGGCTAGGGCTGAGGGGAAGTCAGCAACGACCCATGAAGGGTGACAATTTAGACTAATAACTATAAAAACACTCCAAATTATCTACATTACGTATTGTCTTATACATCCTATAGAAGGACACGGAACAGCTATTTTTCTTTTTTCAACACTCCATAGCAACATTCGAAATCGGATTCGCAGTCGATGGTCGTAACTATTACGACACATCCAACACGTAAGCTTTCGTGTATATGTAGACATTAAAATATGCTGAAGAGGAATGTAACCTTTGAATAATATTTGCTTGGATTTTAGGAGAAAAGGTCATTGCGAAAGAAAGGGCGCGTATCAATAATTTTACAAAGGAAGCGTGGCATTCTCGACGGGCAAAACAAAATAACAAAACAAAGAATAAAATAAGATAAGACGGATAATAAACGAGAACAGAATAGAACGGCAAAGGACAATCAAAAGATGCGTCAATTTAAATTGCGCGTTTATTGATGGGAAACTATTTACATTTTTCATATGTTTAAGTTATTTTAATTATTCGGACTACTGTTCTCATGTGGGGTGTTATTCTTTACAAGTTTCGATCGATGAAACTTCCGACTATTGTCAAGTGGGTCTCGTCGAATTCGGGAATCTGTACACATTTTTAAACGGACCACTTTCTTTAATACATGGGGCTGCTTGCTCTCATTTCGTCAAAGATGGCCAGCGCAAAATATTAAGTGATTTGTAATGATATGTTTTGTATCAGCAAAAGACTGAGAATAACATGTTCAACCTCCAAAAGACTATCACTTAAAACTGGTTATACTAGGCACTTATATCGGTTACGCCACGCGCCCTTTAGCGTTATTATAAATGAACAGTTACAGTAAACCACTAATATGGATACGACTTGTGTCGACACTTTTGCGCTCTCGTGGCGACACACCGTGGACATGTAGTAGCCTCAGCAGAAGACTGTAGGCGATCAAATTACGCCGGTCTTCTCGACAGATTTGTATTCAAACCGATCGCTGTGAAAACGCGTTGAGTGATTGCCTTCGCTCACAGTACTTCTTTGATCGATTAATGGCGGACCATTATGAATTGGCTTGGTTCTAACAGCGCTCATCCTTCGGCAGTATTCGAGTAAGCACCCTGAACCTATTCTGGGTGTGACAACCGAGCCACATATCAAATTAAAATTCCTAATGTACCCCATATATTGTTTTTTTTTAATTTGGTTGTTTAAAAAAGTCCATGAACATTAAAATAAAAACTATATTATTTTAATTGTTAATTTTTGTATTTCGATAAATTTGATTTTATTTAAAACTTAAGCGAGTCGAGCCCAAGGAAAATAACATTTAAAACTCAAGAAAATTAAATGCCAGATAAATATGCGCATGCTCGTAAACAAGAATAGTATCTACCACCTGACCGTGACTTGCTTATGAAAATCTTATTAAGAAACAAACAAAACTCCTATTAAAATCATGATTGTGGCTGACCAAATATAATGTAATACTTGAGCCAGGGCTATGAAAAAAAGTATTATTAAAACGTGAGCGTGAGTCACCAATGTAAATGCTATCTTGTGAGACTGAAAAAAGAAATGAAAATTTACACTATACCGTCACATACTATTGGATATGCTATTCAAATCTTAAACGGGATTCATTGATAATAATTTAAAAGTTTGGCCATCAAGTGCAAATACAACTATAACTAAAACTTGAGCGCCGCTTAGACATTAAAATACAATCCAGTGAGACTGACTAGAGAAATTGAGATGAACAAGTAGGTGTTACATTTTAATGGACATGCTATCTAAATCTGTAGCGTGATTTACTAATAAGAATGTGTAATGTAATCCCAGGGGAGTAACGACAAACGTAATTAAAATGTGAACGTTACTTCCAAATGAAAATGCATTATTTTGATGCGATAGGTCAACCATGTTATTTAAGCGTAACAGACTTAGGAACACTTTATAAAACTGACCAGTGATGATTCAAAACTTGAGCCAGGTTGAACAATATATATATATATATATATATATTATTTGTCGCTCCTTGAAAGTAGAGCACTGTAATTGGTAGTATTAACACAGCATGACGTCACTTGCTTACAATGCATCATTCCTTCCCTTAATAGAAGTAGAATGCCTCGACGTCATAGCCGCCGTTAAAGTGTTAAAATTATCATAGTTTATTCGCTGTTTACAATTGGCCCAGCGATTAGCGACGTCGGACTGGAGTTGAAAAATACTTGAGGTCCGGGGTTTCGAATCGCATGACCGGTAGTGAATAGTCATATCTCTATGCTGATGAGTCCCGATTGAAAAAGGACGAAACGTATACGTACATAGATAATAAACAATAACAAATATTATATATATATATATATATATATATATATATATATATATATATATATATATATATATATATTTAAATCGGAGCGTTGTGTTCATTCAAAATAGCTATTAAAATTACCAATGAATCTGATATTTAACACGTTAGCGAAAGGTTTAAACGAAGATGATATTTAAGTTATGAAAGATTAAGATTGCATTTAAAACTTAAGCTTGCCAACAATGAGAATTCTATTTCTAACTTACACGTAACAGTCCAATTAAAATGAATTTGAAATGTAAATGTTTTACACTGATGCCTGACAGACAAACAAACATGCTATTTGTAACTAAAATATGACGAATCGTTGAACATAATATTTCACACATAAGCATGCCCAGTGAACAAAACGTTATCCGAACTAAAGTAGGACAGACAGACGAAATGAATCGTTCAAATTTGGACATATGAACTGTAAACTGCACCGATCGGTTTAAGATATTTAGATGCCATTTAAATAAGATGCGTCCACTACATCTGATCTGTTCAGGGAAAACATTGTATTATAAACCTAAACATAACATATCGACCAACTGTCGTTCAAAACCTGATGTATAGACTTATGGGCGTAACTAGATAAATAACTGAAAAGGCTGTAATGTTGACCGAAATAAAACATAATGCAAAAGAAATACTCAGAAAACGTTGAAAAGTGAGAAAAAAGATAAAACGTCAAACAAAGGATAAATATGAAAATCAATCATGGTTCATAAGAGGAAAATCAAAATACAAAAAAACTAATGTCAATAAAATAACAAAATAATAACACAACACGAAAGAACTCGAAAAAGAAAGAGCGCGATGACCTCATTTACCACGAATGGCATTCTGAGATTTACATCTCCGCCAATGTAATAGGGCGTCATTTTCGAGGTCTTCAAACGCAAATTATCCTGCAAAGCTCTGATCATATTTTGGCCTCCAGGTGCCTTGCCTCTTCAAAAAATGTCGAATGGAAATTACAGGCATTCTGGACGGATTCCAATATGCCCTGCACTAAAATTGCGAATATCGCTACTATTAAGAACAGAATTGTAAGAATAAGAGAAACCTTCATCATAATATGATTCATTATTATTATTCATTCTTATCGATTATATCGATTATTATTTTTATTATTAGTATTATTATTATAATTAATAGTAGTAGTAGTAGTATTACCATTTTTATTGTTAGTAGTAACATTATTAAAAATAAAAATACTGATGTTAAGAGATCGTCTTCGTGACGTGTATCACTTCGTATCAACTTTTTATGAAGACTCTTGGGACATAGTTGCTAAATAGTTAATCACACAATATATTAATGCAGAAAACATCCCCTCCCCAAAAAGAAAATATACGTTGTGAGGTAGTTCACAAGAAACTATCCAAATTTCACTTTGAGAATGCAGATAAATGATAGAGGAGCAAGTAATTGATATAATCATCAGTAAAATAGAAAAACAGGAGCAAACGTATCCAACAGTAGTATTCAACAAGATGAGAAAAAATAAACAATCAAATAGAAAAGTGTCTAATTCCAAGAGATCACAGGATGAATATCAAGGACGATTGTAATCTAACTTAATATACGACGTTAACTGAAGAGCTAAAGAGAATATTAAACATGAAGACCATCACTGTAATGCCAATAATTGTCGGAGCACTAGGAACATCTCTTGGAAAAAATAACTAGCAACAATTGGAATTTATTGGAGGGATGAAATTATACAAAACAGGACACTGATGAATACATCAGACATATTATAACATATCCTCTAGGTAGGGAAACTAACCTATACAACAAGGTACCACCGAATAAACACACATCCGTTGAAACAGTATCTGCATGACCACAAATACAAGATATCAGAAGAAGATTATCTGAATAACCCAACACTGATAGATCCTTTGCAGATATGTAAACAATCTGAAATAACCTGAAACATACGCAGTGCAACAGACCGCATTTGGTGTTATAAATTGTTTGGGAATACGAAAAGACCGAAGAGGGCAAACACCACATTACTCAACTGAAAAGACACTGCGAGTGCCGGAATATTTTTAAGGCTGAATGCTTAATGCCAGCAAAATTCCAACGTATATCAACAACCGTTATCCACGAGGTACCAATACTAAATAGATTTTGCGAAAAGGTAAAATGATTTGCTACAGTTTTCTAAATAAGAAGATCGTACTGGCACACCTTGCCAAGTTAATATGTCTCATATACTGTTGCGTTCTCAACCTTGTGTTATACAAAGTTGGAATACTTATTAATGACACATAACAGTTAACACATTATAAATACCTTGATTGATAGTCGTTTTTATGTAAAGACATCTATGTGATCCTTCTTGCCCGGGGGAATGCTATCTTGCACTTATAATTTCAGATAGACAAAGTCGACAAAAAACTGATAGGGGACTGGACTATTTATTCAATGTATCAGTAGGGGATTACAGATTAAGGGAGAGGGAGATGCAGAGAGAACTCGAAATGACAAAATTATCACTCAGTGTAATTTACACGTAGGAATCCTTCGCGTAATTCAAAACGTTTTTATCACACTTTCTCTTTGAGCCATGTGCCACTATATACGGTTTTAGTATACAATGGTATGTCTAAAAAGTATCCGACATTAGGCCCGAAAAAATATTTCAAATACGTGATCGGGTGGGGACGCTACTCCTCTTCAAAGTAGGTCCCTTATGCTTGCATACACTTAGCTCACCGATCAATCCACTGCCGGAAACACCTCTGAATTTTTTTTGGAAATGCTGTTCATCTCAGCCGTCGCGTTAGATTCAGCAGGTGTTTGGTGAAGATGCGATGTGTAACACAAATTAAAGATAAGTTCAACGTATTCCAAAATGACCGCATCTCAGCGTTCTGGCAGGCCCCAAACTGCTCAGAGTGCAGCAGTTATTGAGAGGTTGCGAGAAAAGAGATAATGCGAACCGCGACGGCGGAGATGTACACCATTCTAAAACAAGACTCCCAGAGGTGTTTCATTTAGTGGATGGATAGGTGGGTTAACTGTGCTAAACTAGTTTTGAAATATGTACTTCTGGCGTAAGGTCGGATACCTTTAAGACAGACCTCGTACTTCAACAGTCTAGATACTTTTTACTCGGATTCATGAAGTTGAACTTGGCTTACTTCTCTCTGATGTTAACTTCCTGTTATTCTAAAGTGATTAAATAACATACTAAGTGATCTACTCGGCCAATACTTAACAAAACTTACATACTATCGTATCAAACGGTCATATTTTTTATGAATAATAATAATAATGATAATAATAATAATAATAATAATGATAATGACACTAATAATAATAATAATAATAATAATAATAATAATAATAATAATAATAATAATAATAACAATAATGACACTAATAATAATAATAATAATAATAATAATAATAATAATAATAATAATAATAATAATAATAATAATAATAATAATAATAATAATAATAATAATAATAATAATAATAAAGGTGAATGGACTGGTTTTTAATCATACTACAGAAGACAACTCAAACAAAGAGTCGCCCGGAAACGAATGAAACATATATGGGACATGTCTACTGACTACCAGCCAACCTAACAAAAGAATTGAAGATCAAGCAAGACACATTATTAAGAGAGGATGTTTATCAGACCTAGTAATAATGGACAACATATAACACATAGATAGTCTAACAGATAAAGAAGCACCTCACAGTAAAAACAACAGGTAGTGGCAAAGCATTAACACTGAACCTGAGGAGGTTTTAGGCCACGAAACCACATAACTCACTGATGATAGAGGAAGACAAAATGAAAACATTTATAAATTCATAAAAAAAATGATGAACGAAAACAAAACAAAGCTCTTAGTTCTAAGGAATGAAGATTGGAAGAAATTAAAATTAGCAACAGTAAAGGAACGAATACTTCTCCCATACATCTCTACAAATACCATCATAGGTATACACACTTTAATATATGCAGGGCCGAAATCAGTAAGTATGTATCTAAAAATAGAAGCAAATACTGTCTAAATGAATGGACCGACAATGCCTGGATTGGAAATAAATTACAAACACCAAGATCAGGAACTTCCGAAAGAAGCTATAAACAGTTAATAGGATAAAAGAGAACAGGACGCGATGGAACAGGGTAATTCTGACTGACAAGAAAATACTAAATAAAAAATATAAAATACTAAAACAAAAGTTAGCTGCAAAAGAATAATGACGGAGACGATACAAATGCAAGCAAAACAGTATACGCAAAAGGACGTTTGAAAACAACGAAAAACAGTGTCATTAAAACGTTAACTAGGGAAGAACAAGAAGAGAACTACAGGACTCGTAATAAGCAAAACACTTCTGGGGCACAGTATAAGGAAATCCTCAAGACCAAGACAAAAATGCTAAATGACTGAAAGACATAACAGAATAACTTCGGGAAATTAAAGCAGGACAGAAACAGAAATGTATGGGAAAACGCCTAAGACCACTCCAAGGAAAATGTTAGGGTTAGGATTGGGGTTAAGGCTAGGGTTGGGGTTAATGTTAAAGTGAAAAGGGACATGCCACGATATAATACATGCAAATTCTACTATTCTATATGAAAGACTGATAGTAAAACTGAGAGGATTTATTCACAAAACAGATATACCAGGATGGATGACATTACGAGGAACTACGTTAATACAAAAAGAAACCGAAAAAAGAGAACAGAACTACTTCTCCCTAAACAATCGTGGGCTACTTAACAAGGAACAAAAAATGTGCCGGAAACAAATAAACAAGGACGCACTACTTTTTTTACAGAGATAAAAAAATCTCCTGAAGAAGTTAAAAGACAAAAAAATATAGTCATCGCATAAATTGGCTACAATAAAGCTAACGACCGAAACACTCAATAATTGATAATTGAATGCTTAAGAATGTACAAGATATCTACCAATATTATTTATATGAAAAAGTAAGCAACAAGAACATGGAGACTGGAACTGAGTGATTGGGGGCCAACATCTGACTGAGATAAAAATACAAAGAGACATCTTCCAAGGATACTCCCTATCACCGCTACAGTTTATTGACGCCTTGCTGCCACTAAACTACATACTTAGAATATGTGATGCCTGATACAAGCATACATAAACCAGAACACAGAAAAGCTGATCACCGCAGCAAGAGATACCGTCTTAACGAACAACGCAGGAAGCATCGAAACTTGACACAAACAGACAATAAAAAAAAATGGGGAGAAAAACAACTACATGGACGCTTCATAAGACTCACAAAAGTAGAAACCAACGGCAATAGCTGGACATGGCTAAGAAAAGGAAACTTAAACAGAGAAACGGAATCTTTACTGATGGCTTCACAGAACAATGCGATTAGGACAAACTACATTAAAGCCAAAATAGATAAACCCAGGTAAAAAATAAATTCAGACTGTGTGGACAAAGAGACGAAACAGTAAATCATATAATAAGTGAATGTAGCAAATTTGCTCAAAAAGAATACAAGAACAGACATGATTGTGTTGGGAAAGTAATACACAGGGAACTGTGCAAACAATTGAATTTCGAATATGCAGACAAATGGTACAAACATAAACCAGAAACAGTACTGGAAAACGAAAAACGAAAAACACAAAATCCTCTGGGATATGGATATACAAACAGATAAACTCATACAAACAAGGCGTCCTGATGTTATTATAATAGAAAAAAAGGAAAAATATTGTAAAATCGTAGACTTCGCCGTCCAGCAGTCCATAAAGTGAAGATCAAACACACGGAAAAACGAAGTAAATACACAGAACTAGACAGAGAACTAAAAGGAATATGGAGCATGAAGAAAGTTAGTATAATACCAATAATCGTAGGATAACTAGGAACAATCCCAAAAACACCTGGAGAAAAGACTGGGAGAAATTGGAATCAAAAGGAATATCGAAACCATACAAAGGATGGCAATGATCAAAACAGCTGCAATCTTAAGGAAAATCCTCGAATGCGGAAACTAACACACATATACTACAAAGGCTAGCCAGTCACAAGGAATTTACAACGGAGAAAACAAAACCACACGAAGAACACCACCACAAGAGCTAAGGAACAGAAACTGCAAGAAACAGTACTTCATAATCCCCCCCCAATAAATTACACCGGCCTCAGCTATCACTACACAAAAATGAACCAAAGAAATAGTAATTACAAGAAACACTATAAGCTCCTCCCTCTCTCCCCCCATAAAAAAATAAATAAATTTAAAAACAAAATTTAAATAAGGAAAGAGAAAAAGAAAAAAAAAGGAATTGAAAGTAAAAAAATTAAAAATTAAAAAAAAATTAAACAACATATTTGTAGAGGGTCGAGGATGATGAGAAGACCAGACCTCCACTGGAAAAGTGCAGAGAATGGTGAGACCTTGGGGAGGCTTATTGTCCTTACCAGCGAGAAATCAATGGTAAGAGGATGTTGCGATACCGCGTCGTTATCGAAAAGAGGTGAAGAATACTAGAAGTCTTGGGAGACTTGTTGTCACTCAGACTCCAGGATATACAACTGGTTGTTGTCGGTGAGCAATCACTGACGATGATCTGTGTGAAAACTCCTAGTAAGTACAAATAATAACAGACTGCAAGATAATCCACCGGTAGTTCTCAGCGTAGAATAATTCCTTTAAAAAATTCCTATTAATGTGTAATAATAGTGTGTATTTTAACTATTTCTTTTTCAACTATATCTTCGATATGTTCATCTATATAAAGTTTAGAATAGTGTGTTTATATATATATATATATATATATATATATATATATATATATATATATATTTATATATATATATCGGAAGTTGTGTTTAAACCTTCGTTGAAAGATTTTTGTCTAGTAAGTCAATTAATCTACTGCAATCACTATATTAGTTAACTTCCAAGAATTTACTCTAATATAAATATAGTTATATATATTTGTTTTATATAAGGGATTGTCAGTTGTTTACCATGAAAACTGGTTCGGGATTTAAAAACCAAACAGTATTTCTTTATCATGGCATCCCATCAGTATATATATATATATATATATATATATATATATATATATATATATATATATATATATATGTACAATATAGTTTACTAAAATAATTAACCTATCACTTTGAATGTTTGTCACCATCGCTGGACGTAAAGTTCCATACCGTCAGCAATATTTAGTTGTATTACGCTTCATGCAACATGTGCAACATGAAATATAACCACCATCGAAATAGTCAACATACAACTGTAGCTTAGATTCAAGAGTATTGAAGCGCTTCCTGAAAATTCAGATACCTCCATTATTTGTAAAATAGTATAATCATTGATTAGACTGAAGTTAATAACATTTTCCGGAATTGCAGTTTATTTAGAGTAACTTAAGAAATGTAAGCGGTCATAATATGAACACGAGGTTTCATTTGAAAAGTCAAATATAGCAGAGGTGCATTGAACTTGATCCAGTCAGTAAACACCAACGGATTTCAATTTCTTCTTAAGGCTTACATTTTAAACATTTACTAAAATCTAAATCCTGTAATCAATTTTGATCAAAATTAGAAAACGAATTCTAGACATAACATTCAGTAAAATTATATATTAATTTTATATTTCGTGAGTGGACATAACATGGTGCAAAACTGTACTGGCGGAAAAATTTACTTTACCCATCATGTGAGGGTATTCTTCTAGTGATTTTCATTAGCAGTTGAGCATCTACTATGAACAAGTCGTAGCAGCAACTAAAGAAGAGTTAAGGGTCATGCTCAGGTTTTGTGGGAGAGATGCAATACATGAAAAGCAAACATGAGGAAAAGACAACGTGGAATGCAACGCAGCGTCTCAGGAATCTTAATGTAAGTAAAAACGCCATCAAACTGATGGATCTCACCGGAGGGTGTCTCATGTATTTATGTGTGCATACCTTTATGTCGACAAGCAGACTCTAAATCGATTTGTAGACAAAAACGATGTTGGATTGCTTTGTTAATGTGGCTACTTTGGGGGCAAACACATCAAGGTTGATTGATCTTTGGCTTTTCAGTACGATAACAACGAATATAACGTTGATAACGGAATAAACTACGGCAAGATGAGAAATTGTACTACAAATTCCTATATGACTCGCGAATTTTGCATTTCAGGGAAAAGATACGACGGTGGAAAACTATTATTCTGAAAGAAATATTATTATCAAATATGATCTGTGACAAGCCATTCGCTCGTTAGTTATAAGATAATCCATTTAATTCAAATATTTCTGCCTTGAAAATATCGATGTGAAGATCCTCAAAAACACCAAGTGTGTTGACAAGGCGCAACTCTCCATAGGTAAAAAGCACAACTCTCGAGAACTGCGAAATATTTGGTAAACAATGAAATATTCAAAGCGTGGAATCACTAAGTTAATCAGCCTTCGGTGAGTATTGACAGGCGGTATTGCTCACATTCAACGCGAATTGTACTGATAAATATATGATCGAGTATCCTAGATTATTTTAAATAAATCCTTGTTAAAGTTGTAGGGGGGAATACTTATAGGCATATTCATTGTAGATGAGTAGATTTTATTCGCAATTTAACAAATCCAGTACACCTTTTAGAACAGCAAGGTTTTCCTAGATTAATATACGGACCGTCTGTCAAACTCTGCTCTTGAAGAGGAGGCAAGTAAATAAGAACTCTCTAATGGAATAATACGCGAGTGTCATTTACCGTAAGCTGTAACTCTTTTAAAATAATTGAGCATTCCTTCGAAAATGGACCGTAAATATTCTTGCATTTACTAGTACGTGTCGAACTAGACCATTTCTTGTTAATGAAATTTAACAATGGCAGGATATCTACACTTTCTGTAAACTATATGTATCATTCCATTCATAAACATAATAGTATACTGACAGCGCAAATTCTACGAAAATCTGCGATACCAACGTGGAATAATGTCTTCGCACGCACAAATTAACTCGTGTTAAAGCCAGAGGCAATCGCCTACGTCATTTATACAATAATTTGTTTGTTCATAAATATTTTCTACTGCAAAACGATTTTCTTCAATTTTGAAAGGCATTTTAACTAATTTATTCTTTTTTATTTTAATGATTTTCATGAGAAATTATAGCCTTTGTTCAAGAACATGATAACGGAAATTCGGTAAGATACGCCCATTTAACAAGAAAACAAGGACAACATTTTTGTAACATACGTCTATTAACTCTGCGTGTTAAACGAAACTAATTTTTCTAAAGTAATCTTGACAGAAAAATTAAATACAAACGACATGCTTTTGAGAACATTAAAAACGTAAGCGTAACAGCCGAAACTGATATTTAAAATTAGATTAAATGTCGAACAGGCTAGTAAAAGGTTAGACGGGACAAAGGCATGAACATAACAACTTAAGTCAAATCGTTATAAGCAGACAGAAACCTGTTTTAAAGGTAAACTTTTTACATTGCAGTCAGTAACGATTGGACGTTAATTAATATCGTCGTCAGACTGTAACGTCTGACGACGATATTAATTAACGTCCAATCGTTACTGACTGCAATGTAAAAATTTCAACGACACACACCTAAAATGTTCTCTAAAATTTACCAGTGACAGGCCGACGAAAATATGAATTTAAAGGTTACCAAAGCAGATCAAAAATTATATTGTAAATAGTAGCTTGACAGGCTGACGTAAATATAAATTCAAATCCAAAGAGACAGACCAAATATTATATTTCTAATTTAAAACTTCAATGCTTTATTCTTTTTATTTGTTTGACATCGGAGATACTGACGACCAATTTCTCGGGTGTTCTGATAATACATCATACTAATACCTACTCACAATTACCAACAGGCTCGTTGCAGATGTGGAACAGTTGCAGATTGTCACATTTTAGCTGAATATTATATTAAATAATTTTGCTGGCATGTGTGATATTTGAAACAAAAAGCATGTCAGGGTTATCTGTGACTGACCGACGTAAATATTAAAATTTAAAGAGAAAGACTAAAATGTTTTGTTTTTTTTATTCGTGACAGACTGACGTTTATATAAAGCCAACTTTGAAGATGTTGACCAAAGATTATATTTTATATTTAGCGTGTAAGATGTCGAACATATAATATCTAACTCAACTGGTTCACGCCTTTCGACAGATTATAACAGACATACAATTAGGCGCAATCAACATGAAAAATGCAATAGAAACTTGCTCCAATAAAGCGTGCCCCTTTTCGGGGAGCTAGCGTTTCCTCACATTAAACACCGACCTTGTGTCTAATGTTGTCTTCGTGGGGAGGAAAGTAAATAGGAACTGAATCGAGACAATATAACCCATGGGCTGATGAACTAGTGTAGATGCTAGAAAGGAACTTTAGTTACAAAATCTGTAAATGTATTTAAAATAAAAAATGGAACAAAAGCAATATGTCCCCATTTCTTTGAGTGATTAACTTAAGAGAAATACGTTGAAAAATAAATTTAAAAAACGTCAATGAATTATTTAACTGTAAGAAATTGTTTTTCAACATAAATCAAGTTTCAAGTGCCCAAAAAACAACGATGCACTACGAGACACAGATATAGGTGTATGTATGAAACCAGTCAAAAAGGTATTCGACCTTTGGCTAGAAAAAACATTTCTAATATATGACGGGATTAGGACCCTAATCCCCTTCAAAGTAAGCCCCTTTTTCTTGCACATACTTAGTGTTCATCTATGTCGTCACATGCCACATTATCACTTGTCTAGTCTAAAAACGATACCATTTAAGTAGCATCTTAAATTTCCGAAACAACCAGAAGTCATAAGGACATATGTCTGAGAAAGTAGGGAGGAAGGCAAACGACTGACATTCAATGTTGAACCAATACATTATGGATCAATTGAATGAATATGAGGGGGCGTTGACATGATGCAGTTGCCATCTTTTCGCCGTCAACATGCCTGGGTTTTTGGCGCAGAAGTGCGTCACGAAGAAGCCGGAGGACATTTTGATAGTCCTTCTTTGTCACTGTTTTTCCTGCCAGTGCGTATTCGTGATGCACAATTCCACGGATATCATAGAAGACAGTCAGCATCACCTTGATTTTACTTCGCACGTGTCCCGCATTTTTTGGCATTAGAGACTCGAGATACTTCTATTGCGACGTCTTTATTTTTATTTCTTGGTCGTACCCGTACAACCATTACTCATCTCCAGTTATCACGCTGTTCAGGAACCCAGGATCAGTGGTGGCGGTTTCCAGAAGGTGCTGTGCAACTTGAAAACAGAGGTTCTTTTTGTTCTTGCGACACCAACTTGAGCACACATTTCACAGCCACTCTGTGCATCTTCAAATTACCACATTAAATTGCTTGTGCGGAATCTTTACTCACTCTGACCTCTTAGGCGATCTCCCGCACGGTTGAACGACGATCTTTCCCCACCAAATATCGCACCCTCTCAACAACATCTGTACTCCGAGCAGTTTGGGGCCTACAGGAACGCTGTTCACTCACCGCTTATATGCGGTCATTTTTGAATCGGTTGAACACCTGCTTAATTTGTGTTACAGACATCGCATCTTCTGCAAACACTTCCTGAATCTTAGGAAGTGTGTTGCTTTGCGAATTACCAAGCTTTTGGCAAAATTGGATGCAGTACCTTTGCACACCACGTCTAGTCATCTTGAGAGAATCGGTAATCCGATAACCACGTTGTTTAGCACTTCACTCAGCGACGGACAGCCAGCGACTAACGCGCAATAATGCAGTAATAAAATGAACACATGCGCATGAAGGTGTCTTCTTTCACTCTGTAGCGTGGCGCGGCCCTATCATCCTTATTTCGCACAAAAAAAACGTTCAACCACTTTTTAGACATGCATCGTATATATATATATATATATATATATATATATATATATATATATATATAGTCAGTTAAATACTGACTGTTTCGCTGTATCATAACTAGTAAGTGTGGCTAGACTAGCACACACCCAAGCTTGTGATACCATCTAGAATCACCTCCTTCATAGTAACCGATTTGAAGCACTTTTCCAGGTTGCACAAATAGTTGGCAAGTAATTTCGCAATTCTTTTTATATAAACATAAGTAAGCACTATAGTGCTCCATTTTTTAAAATTACTTTTTTGTCATAGAAATCACTCAAGAGAAAGCATGGAGCCAATGCATGTATGGGGCGAATAAGACCGAATATGATTATCTCAAAGTAAGGATATGCCTATTAGCCAGTCAACAGCAAGGCGCTTGCACAGCCTTACATTTCTTGCGAAGAAGCTACAGGAATAGGAAGCTATATAAGAATGATGTATCAAAACAGCAAATTCATGGAGACCATTAGACTAACTAGTCAAACGAGATGGAACAAAGGAAGCAGGGAATACATCACATAATTCTGAAAGAACAGCTGCCATGATAATATTTAGAGAAGGGACTGAGACTAGACACATCACGTAATCAACAACCCTCAAATAAGACAGATATTCCTCAGCACCAATATGACAACAATATTCTATACATTGTCTAAGAGTAGATTTGTCGAAATCAAGAATAGCCTCAAGTGTAAGAAAGAGTTAGAGCGATAGAGACTGCACGAGAAGCAGACAGATCAATGGTTCTAATATATAAACCTCAATGATAATTTGATGAGAAAGAAAAACTGAGAAGTGTTAGAGTCGATTTCTCTTCGATATCATATCCATCCATAAGAATCTCAGGAAGAAAACGGGCATGCCTACAATTAAATGGAACTAGCTGAGTCTAAACATAATTAGACAAAACAAGCAATTACTTACCTCAATCCGCAATTCAACCCACGTAAACTTCTAGATCAGCTGCATATTTAAACTGATTAGGGGGAAATGAACGAGAAGCAACACCAGAATAAAGAGCAGCATAAATGTTAATTTCCTGAATATTATTCTATTGAAGATCATTGATTCACAAAAAAAATAGAGGCGGATTAAATATCAATAATTAAGCAATAAAGCGTACTCACCAAATAACACAAGAGATGTATAAGGCAAACTCACATTAGAATTAACAGGAAATAAATAATAAACAAATGAATAGGAAAAGTAGGCATACCACTTAATGAAAACATGATACTAACACGACATTATATTTAAAGTAAGGAAAAATAAAAATAGGTCACTATGAAAAAAAATTGAAAATTAGAAACAATAGTAACATGAAGATATATACATGGTTAATTGAAAAACGAAATACAGTATAACGAATTATATACATAACGAGAGTATTGATATAAAAGCGATATAGTAAACTTAATAAGCAGTGAATATAAATCACCAAATCGTGTGGGGGGGTATACTTTTAAAAGCAAATTATATATTTTTAATTAGCACACAAAAATTGTGATATAAGAATAAATTAAACAAACACTATACTTAACAGACTCTGTATTTCCTCCGGTTTCACCGATATCGATAAATTAAAAATCTGAACTTTTACTGAAGCGTTTTATTTATCCGAACGAAACCGGTAAACTCTCTCGTTTCTTGATGATTTTTCCTGTATTGAAATTTGTTTTTTTGTTTGTCTTTTTACACACACACACACACACGCACACACACACACACACATATATATATATATATATATATATATATATATATATATATATATATATATATATTACATGCAGGTGACACGGGTTTCGAATCCTGAGTAAGTTAATGTTATACTGATGAGCCCAAAAGAGGGCGAAACTCGAGTTTAAGACGTCCGGTTTTTGGCTTTTATAGGGTGTAGGCTGCGTCGTTGTCTGATTGTGGAAATAATTATATATATAAATAAATATATATGAGAGAGAGAGAGAGAAAGAGAGATAGAGAGAGAGTATGAGTGTGAGTACGAGAGAAAGAAAGAGAGAGAGATGTGAGAGATAGAGATAGATAGATATGGGAGTCTAATTGCAAACCTGGTGGTAGAGTTCTATAATCTATAAAGAAACTGCAAAACATACAAATGTATCTTTGTCTTTCTAAGGTTAGTTTTGTTTATATATGTATATATATGTATGTGCATGATGCATAGCTTAACTAATCAACCGAACATCATGAATTCTAGAACAAAGCTGTTTTACGGAAGAGGTCAAACTGTTAGCTATATTAAGTGTTGTTTTAGTTATATTTAAAATAAGAAAATATTTAAATAATTCAGACATTTACCATTTTTGTAGAAATTAGGTATTAGATATCAATCAATAAACACTCTCTTAATTTACGTTACCTTGTTGAATTTAGGGAGCATAGTATGTTTAAAATGTATTACTTTAAAATTAAATACATTAGCTGTTCATTGAATTTACTTCATAGGCATTAGACACCAACAAGTATTATTCTCTGAATGTTAGTTACTATTTAAGTACAGTTAAGCTTAAGCCTTACATTTCGGACATTCCGGCATTCTCTATGATAAAAAAAGAATGCAGTTTAATGTGAGCTAAAATGAAATATATATTAGACGTAATGCTGTCTATTATCACATTTAGATTTACATCTTTATAATTTACATACAAGTGGTACAAATCTGTGGCGTTCGGAGAATCCATTTCAGCTGTCTTAGAAGGATTCTCCTTCCAATATATATATATATATATATATATATATATATATATATATATATATATATATATATATATATATATATATATATATATATATAACTTCTTTGTAAAATGGTAGGAAAAATCCCAGCAGAGTGCTCGATTAATTAAGAATTAAAGTTAAAAATTAAGAGCATAATATTTATTTATTCTGGTACAGAAAAATTAGTACAACATTCGTACCGTCGGTTTCAAGCACACACAACACACTGAGCAAATAACGCGTCCCAACGAGAGTGTCATGTGACCTCACATTTCCAAAACAGATGACAACAGAAGCTGAAGAGAGCCGGATGGGTAAGGCCTTCCGTGCTTGAAACCGACGGTACGAATGTTGTACTAATTTTTCTGTACCAGAATAAATAAATATATATATATATATATATATATATATATATATATATATATATATATATATATATATATATAATAGATATATGTATATGTCTGTCTGTCCGTCTGTATGTCGGTCTCAAGCCGAAACACCATCAGAGTAATATTACTATTTACTTAGTCTGCCAGCTTCTATATATAGTACTACAAAAACCGCCGTAAACATATTAATAAAGTAGAAATAAATTTCAAGACGAGACTGCGATTAGAACAGAAAACGTGTCAAAAATCTTACTTAAAATAATACTTTTTCAACTTCCTTATATACTGTTTCGAAAAGTCGTTCAAAAACTAGACGGGTTTCGCCATTTACATAATTCATTCCTTTTAAACTTTAATTACATTCATATTTACAAATATACACTTATAACTGCTATTATCAAATTTACATATGTATTCACAATATTTTCCGATAAGATGATATTCATAAAAATTATTCATACAATTTATAATACACATTTCATTAAGAAACCAGTGTGTTTTTTAAACCATACTTTGAATGGCATGTACTGTTAAAATTGCAAAATCATCCTTTCGCAAGTGACGTAATTTCGAGAGGTTTTATTTCACATTATAATTCTTTATGTTCATTACGTTGTTAAGACAAGGTGGTTTGTTGTAAATTGAAGTTAATCAAAGCATTTCCGCGCCATTAGTAAATGGGTGACCCTTTTTGAAAAATAAATTGCTGACTCATCCTTACGGTCCTTCCATAAGTGACGTCATTGTGAGAGTATGTGTTCACATTATCATTCTTTATTTTCATTACGTTGTTAAGACAAGGTGTTTTGTTGTAAATCGAAGTTAAGCAAGGCATATTACAGCCATTAGTAAATGGGTGACCATTTTGGATGAATTAATTGCTGACTCATCCTCCCAGAAGTGACGTTATTGTAAGAGGATGTTTCACAGTATCATACTTTATTTTCATTACGTTGTTAAAACAAGGTGTTTTGTTGTAAATTTAAGTTTAGCGACAGATATCTCGGCCATTACTAAATGGGTAACCATTTTGGAAGAAAAACAAAACTGGTTCTTTGAAATGACGTAGGCGCCTTCAATAGCATATTTAAACATGAGTTATTTGATATGACCGAGGCGCATCCTAATTGTTTTTCCTTTTTTTTTTAACTATGTATGGGGAAGATTACAACCATTTTTTTAGGGGAGGGCTTTTTTTTTTCTTCAACTAAAAAAATTCTTATGTATGGGGTAGGGTAAACACAATTGGGGGGGTGTAACATTTCTTTTGTTTTTCTTTTTTTAACTGAAAATACTATGTATGGGGGAGGGTAACACAAATTTGGGGTGGTAACATTTTTTTTCAACTGAATATATTACTATGTATGGGGGAGGGTAACAATGGGGGGGTACACATTTTTCTTTTGTTTCCTTTTTAATAAAAAATATTTATATGTGTGTATATATATGTATAAAAAAAATTAGGGTTGGGGGTTAAAAAAAATCCTTTTTTTCTTTGTCTAACTAAACATATTTCTATGTATGGGGAGGGTAAAACAAACAAATGGGGGGCATTTTTGTTTTTCTTTATTTTGGACTAAAATTATTCTTGGTCGGAAACAAAGAAAATCAATATCTATCCACCCAAGTGATATGACTGGGGCTCCATCGGTTTACGGGTGAGCGCTCATTTCTGACGCGGCAGCCTAGCAAAAATATGCAACCAGAGGGGGTATATATTTGCTAGTATATATAAGGGAGAGAACTGGATACAGATATGCAACAAAATAATAACTTCACTGGCGGCTAGTTATTGCGTAATATTTGTGTAACTAAGTATACACTACACAGACGTGTTCAGTTTCTATCGATACGGTAGGTACTTCTATTGCAACATTATCATAATATTGTTATATGTAACTATCAATTTGATAACATGCATATGCGTGGGAATGTTAACAACATAAAATACATATATGTACATATATATATATATATATATATATATATATATATATATATAGGTGTATATATGTTATGCAAGAATAAAATATTTGAACGTATCGATAAAATCGATGCGTATTTTCAACGAGAATGCGTTTCTTTTTTTACGAACAATTTTAAAATGTCTTCTCATTTGTTTCACAATTGTTTAACCCCGATTTTTTTTACTTCTCATTTCTGCACGGAATTGTTCATCTTGCGCTTTCATTTGAAGCACTCGTCTTCTTTTTTAAGCCACAAGCAATTGCAGATAATTGGCAAAGAACACTGCTTAGGTTAGGTGAGGACAGTTACAGAAATGGTTTACACTCATTTTTTAGGGCTGTGTTTCTGCAAGATCTTCGATATTTCTGCAGGCGCTATGCGCTTTGTTGAAATAAATGTCTTTATTCTTCCGAAGAAACACTGGAATAATAATAATAATAATATTAATAATAATAACAATCATAATAATAATAATAATAATCATAATAATAATAATAGTATACACTTATATATCTTTATCTATATATATATAGAGAGAGATGTGCGTATATATATATATGCAGATATGTATATATATACATATATATATATGTATATATACATATAAATATGTATATATATATATATATATATATATATATATATATATATATATACGTAAGGAAACATATAATGCCGCGTACGTATGAACATTTATGTATATCTGCAAGACCTTTATCTAAGTCAGTATACATGGTTGTTTATTAATAATCTATAGCAACAGGTTCCCATGAAATCATAGAAGAGCGTGTATACATAATTATATATAGACAGTGGAGAGAGTGCGTTTAAACACCATGAAACTGTATTGAAACTTTAAGTGAAATCTTAACGCTAGGTTAATTTTTTATCAAACATAATTATCGTTTATTTGTGTATATATTATATATATACATATATATATATATATATATATGTATATATATATATATATATATATATATATATATATATATATATATATATATATATGCGTGTGTGTGTGTGTGTGTTTATAGCTTCATTTTAGTTAAGTCGAAGTTCTCTGAAATCAAGGAGCCTGTTCCTGGATGTTACACTTGATCTCTATATGAGATACATATATATTTGTATATTTAATTCAATTCATATCTATCTCTAAATCATTGAGGTAGTGAAGAACAATGGCCGCTTTACGAATAATGCTCACAACACATGACACTAACATTTAAGTTATCCGAACATGCTTTGAATGTGACTAATATTTATATTTATTTTAACTTGTTATCTTATTTAATTGTGTTTACTTTTTATGTTTTTTTTATTATTCCCGGTGTCTTGAATTTATAAACACTAAATTATTTCCTTTCCATTTGTGTATCTAAGTGAAACTTATACTTCCGGTGTTCTTGTGATTAAATGATAGAAAGATACCCCCATTCTCCCCGTCATATTTTAAAAATAAATTGTACTTTCATTTCGTCGGATCAATTGCGAAGGGTCAGGCCTACAAATACTGCTGGCAAAACATGACAATAAACATTGAATAGATTCGCCAAAGTTCAGCTAAGTTTTCTTTGCATGCTTTTAATATGACTGGTATTTTTTATTAATTTTAACTTTTTTCTTATTTATATACTTTTTACTGCGGTGGCTCTGAATTACCTGACTAGTATCTGTTCTTTGTGTGATGGGTGCGTTGATCTTATAAGATACTTTATCTAGGAGAAGGAAAACTGCGATATAAAAACTGTGCTATTGACTACTTACGTATTGGCTGCAAAACGCCTTAGTTCCAATCGACAGCCTCCCTACAGCTGGACACTCGAACTAAATATCAGGTTTGCAAACCTGGTAATAACTTAAAGAGTAGATGAGACCTGCGTATCGTCCGGTTTTTCACTCTTATTAGTCTATTAAAAAAGGCAGAGGTACTAGCGCAGGGGCACTTCAACGATATCCAGTTATTTAACTTGTTTTTTGACTAGGACAATGAACGAATTCAATCCTTCTAGGCACGTGGGGTAAATCCTCTGCAATTAAGTCTCACATGACTAGTGTTAGTCGCTCTTGGTCCGACAGGTTGAGTGTACGGTTTAGAAAGCTTGTCTATGTGCTTTTCTCGACTTGTAGTGCAGGAGCTAAAACTCTTAGGTAGCATTAAGAACGGCTGTCGATCAACAGTTGTATAATATAGTGGGAGACTGTATGTGCCATGTGGCGCATGGAAAATGGCCCTACAGTTATTTCCCATGACCTTTCTCGAGGCCACATCCCCCATGGATCAAGTCTCGGCTAATGGTCTGCATGTGTAGGCTTATTAACACTAAACAAGTTCCCACGCTTCTCTCCCAACTCTATCTTGAAACCAAAAGTATAAAACAAAGCAAAAGAAACAAACTTACACTAGACACCCTGCAAAAGACATGTTCGTCTTCGCCCTTGAAACTAGCATTCGAAAATATCCGTAGGCTTAAAATCAATGACGTAGAAACCTTTCACCTAGTAAATTCCGCGTATATTTTAGCACTAAGTGAAACAACGCTCAATCTAGTCACACCATTTTGTACATGGATGATTACCTCCCACGCTTCCGTAACAACTCTGGCAAAAATATGCACGGGCTAGCAGTTTATGTTCGGGACACATTCCCCTGGACTAGAATCAGAGGGTCAAGCGCACATAGGCTTTAGATTTACTTTGCAGCACAACGTGAGTTACTTCTATTCCATACACCGTTCTCCTTCGATGTAGGACTGTACCTGCTTAACTCTGTATCTCTAAGAAATTTTATCTCCCTGTTGATCAATTCGCAAATAGAGTAACCGAATATGTCAAAGCAGACATTGAAGGGCGGAAGTGATTGATATATTAAAAGCCTTTGACAATGTCTGGCATGTTCCTTCAGATATCTATCATTGGACCTTTATTGTTCCTGATTTTCATAAAAGATATCCCTGGTGACATTGTGTCTAATTAGCTGTGAAACAACGCTCTACTCTCGTCATGTGATCAAAACGGGCGCGCACATAACTAAAGAAGTGGCGTAATCCTTAGAAAGTGAAGGCTAGTCCGAATGGAAATGGGTGGAAACATTTAATACTGCTAAGACAATTTTCATTTTCTTTCAACAACTACTAAAAACAACTCTTCAACCACTTATTGCTCTGGCAAATAACACCATACCTGAGAGTCCAACGTTTAAACTTCTCAGCCTAAAATTCACAGGTAAAATTATTTCAAACAAATACATAGAAGACATTGTCAAAGCTGCTCCAATGAAAGTGTGCTCCCTGTACCGTGCTAGAAAACGTAACACACCTTACAATATCTTATACATACCCAAATCCACTATCTGCCCATGCATGGAGTATTGTTCTCACATGTTGGCTGCTTCACCACCCACTAGCCCCTCCTTCTTTACCCCTTGCCCCATCATCGAAATATTGCATATTTGCGCTTGTTTAACAAGTACTTCAATGGTATGTGGTCCGATGAACTTTCTGCTTAAATAAACTTGACCAACCCGACAATCAGCTACATCTCATCCATTTTCTGTGTAGGTTGCCAGATTTCGGAGAGATTTCAACTCTAATAGCTTCTTTCCTCGAGATACCGGTCGTTGGAACACCTTTCCTGCTCCCTGTTTCCCCAACTGAACCGACATGTAGAAATGTAAAACTAATGTGAACAAGCATATCGCTGCAGAGCTCTACATTTAGAACGACCGTCAACACTTTCACTTTTTTCCAAGTATACCCTTACGTGTAAAGTGTCAACTTGCTTTGTTTGGGGTGAACTAAAACTTTATGAACATTATTTTCCTCCGATGAATTGACTAGTTAACTATGTTATAGTATGTTTTTCTTGTGGTTTCTCGGTCTTACCGGATTCATAGGACAAGATGTTATCTAGTCTGGTGCAGTATCCAATTTAGTGTTGTTACTTGAGGTAACATTACTAAGAGAATGTGTAACAGCCCTCGTATAGGTCAGTGTATAGGGTTATCGAGGGGTTCTACTTTTGGGTTCGACTATTATGTTCTTTAGATTATTTAGTCAGGGTTTACTTGTAGGGGAAAGTATCCTCATGCTAGGTTGTCTTGACAAACGCTTGTACACAGAGACTGAATACACTGGAGGTTAGTGTCTAGTAGGTAATTCAAACTATCTCTCGTTGTTTAATTTTACCTCAGGCGAAGTTCTCAGAAATCAAATGTACCCTTTGATGAGGCTTACCCACACTCTCTATATGAGATTCATAGATATTCGAATACTCCATCAACGTTCTCCTTTACTTGTCAAACGTTGAGTAAGTAACTAAGTTCAGTACATTAGTATCTTCTCCCCAATTGACCAGTTAACTATGTTATAGTGTATCTCTCTTGTGGTCTCTCGGTATTGCCAGATTCCAGAACAAGAATTCATCTAGTCTGTTAGAGTATCCAGCAAAG
>OY744548.1:33325353-33330353 GCA_963556195.1 Sepiola atlantica
TCTTCATAGGGTTGACAATAGCGGACAGTGGCATACAGTGACGGGCACTGGCGGGCACTGGCGGGCAATGGCGGGCACTGCCACCCAGTGTCCACTAAAATATAAAATCTAATAAATGCTGACTAATTTCATTTTTGAATTATGATTTTTCTTTTTCTTTATATGGCTGACAATAGCTTACAGTGGTTGGCGGTGGCGGGCACTGGCGAGATATGGCGGGCACTGGCGGGCAGTGTCCACTAAAATGTAAAATGTAATAAATGCTGACTTATTTCCTGTTTTGAAGTATAAGTTTGCGAGTTCTTCATAGGGCTGACAATAGAAGACACTGGCAGACAATGGCGGACACTGGCGGGCATCGGTTGGCAGTGTCTACTAAAATGTAAAATCTAAAAATTACTGACTCATTTCCTGTTTTGAATTATTTTCAAATAAAGCTGACAGTGGCGGACAATGGCGGACAGTGGCGGACACTAGCGGGCACTAGGGAACACTGGAGGGCATTGCCCACTAAAATGTAACATCTAAAACATGCTGACCAATTATAGCTTTGAATTATGAGTTGGCTAAGCAAAACCTGGGTTATTCACCCTCCTTCTTCCTAGAATTATCGTATTAGAATGTTGTATATATTTATATATACGTATATCCATCCATATATACCCCCACACCGCATTCTCCATATGGTATAAATAATATGAATGATATAAGCACTGTAGTTTGGATTATAGAAATATCGATATTTGTGTACATATGGATGTGTGGGCATGCATACACATGTCTGCATACGCATGTGTATGTGTATATGTGTCTGCGTGGATACATACTGATTTTGTGTATATTTATGTAACGTGTGTGTATGTGTGCATGTATCTATAATGGTGTATATGCATAACCATGCATGTATGTGTATGGATGTGTATGTGTGTATGTGTATACATGTATATATAACGGTATATATATATGACGTAGTGTATATGTATATGAGTGTATGTGTATGTATGTATGTATGTATATTTATGTGTGTGTATGTATGTTTGTATCTGTGTATATGTTTATGTATGTGTGTATTTATGGATATATGCATGTGTATATTATGTGTGTATGCATATATTTATGTATATATATATATGTATATATTTATATATACATATATCCATCCATATATGCATACACACATACACACATATACACATACCTATACCCATACATACATACATACATACATACATACATACATACATACACAAGCATAAATACATACACCCACATACAGTCATATACACACATACACACCACTACGTATGTATATATATATACACACCGTTATATATACATATATACACATACACACACATATACATACACACACATACACATATGCATATAAATATACACCATTACAGATAAATGCACATATACATACACACATATACTAAATGTATTTATTTATATATGTATGCATGCCTGTATGTGTATAATGCTGAATAAATGTAGGCATATAAGGTATACATTGGTTCAGATGTATGCTTACGTATGTATATGGATACTTCGACTAGTATCCTATATGTATGCGTGTGTAAATACATCTGTAAAAGTTGTATATTTTTATTTTTATATTTAATTCGTGTGTACCTATACATAGAATGGTTGGCATATTTATGTCACTGTGTGTAGTTATGTATGTGCTGCATTTACATGCCCATATATGTGGGTAGTTATTTATATATATTCATATGTATATGGTATACCAGTGTGTGAGAGTATGAGTAAAATATCAGTACTTACACATGTATGTATGTATATATGTGAGTAGGTATGGAGGAAGTTACATACTATAGTGATGCATATACATGAATGTTTGTCTACATACGTGTTTATAACGAGTTAATCCAAACATCGTTACACTAATGAAAAAAGAAGTCCATATATTTATTTATATATATTGTAATATAGTATGTTGAACTAATCAGTGAAAAAGAGGATGTATCCATTGGTAGTGTGTGTGTATGTGTGCATTTGTGTGAGGGTATGTGTATTTTTTAATTTATATGTATGCATGTGTCTATCTATGTATGTATGTCCACGTGTGTATGCATATGTTTATATATGTATATATATATATATATATGTGTGTGTGTGGATATGTGAATATGGAAGAAATATAAAGAACTGTAGTTTAAGAACAAATCATGAAGGTAATAAAATAATAAAACAGATAGAAACTAAGTGAAAGAGTTAACACATAAATAATGTAATACGATACTGAGCTTGAACCATGTAAATTATAAACATACCCTATCCCTAAAAAATATTTACTTAATAAAAAAGTTTTCAAAATTAATCTAACTTCCTTGTATTCTTTGGTCTGAAGAGGTGGACTGTCTGTAAAGAGTGTACTCGAAACATGTATGCACATATGTAACTAATAATGTTTATATATATATATATATATATATATATATATATATATATATATATATATATATATATATTCCCCTGTGTATTTACACTAAAATGTGGCAAAACTCTCCACAAAAAAAGATTGAATTTGATCATGGTAAACTGTAAGGGAGTATCACAACACTGTAAATACTATTTAACTATTTAAATGTATGACCCTACATATTCCTCGTTATATTTATATATATAAAGATGTATGAGGTATTTAGTTTAAGATCATATGATGGATTGATTCTTATTCAAACAATCTGAAAAGATACTGTCCACATTGCTTCGCCACATGATTGAAAACAAAACATCATCGCAATCAATGAAAGTGTTGCACCGTTGTGTCAGCACATGTGTTTATTAACATATAGGTGCTGCTATTCTGAAATGGTCGCCCATGTGATCTTAGCAAAAGGCAATGCTACGTTACGTTGATGATTTAACGAGTACTTATGTGTTAATGTGATCATACCGGGTTCACATTATCTTCATATATTTACGAAATACATCAGACTCTTCTGATTAAATGTGAGTAATCGTCATCTTATAAATAAAGATTCGTTATTTTAGTTCATGATTGAGACATGCACATCGAACTGCTAATGAAATCCTACAAATTCGATTCACAGAGATTTAAAGATAGTGTTAGAAAATGGACGGACAATGCGACCAGGTGGGCGTGTGGAAAAAGAGAACGACAAACAGCTTGCCAGTTATAATACAGTAACTGATATATGTGATGTGTTAAGTACTAGATTATATAATTGGATTTGATGTTATATCATCAAAGTTATTCTGTGCTAAGATCGTTAACAACCTCTAGCATATAAATGCTCTCACGATCGCTAGCCTGGGAAAATTGTATCACGAAAACGAACATATACTTACAATACTGCCCCAAAAATAAAACGGCAATACATAGGAAGATACTATAATGACTAACGAATATATACTACACTACCCTCAAGGAGGCTTACTCTTGGAAGTTTTGTCTCAGAAAAAATTACATAAACTCAAAAATCTATTTAAAAAAAAAACAAAAAAAAATACATCGAACTTATCTGATTTGATTGAAAGTAAATGCTATCATTAAAAGATATATTTGTTATTTAATTGGTGATTTATAAATTTAAATAAGGATTTTGTATTGCGTAGAAGCTAATACCTGGGAATATGCCTTCATGGCGAATGAACATATACTACACTACCCTAAATCGGGGGGGGGGGTAACTTCTGTGCATACGGTTTGATGGGGACAGACCGGATAATGCACTATATACTTAAAAGCACATCGTAATTTCTGATTGAATTGTAATTAATTGACATATTTGAAGCATCGATTTGCTATGTTTGTTTGTGATTGGAAAATGCATAGCGATTCTTAAAATCCGATAAGCAGATGTGATAAAGAAATAAAGAGAGAAAATGCACCGAACCTCTGGCAAAGTAATAGTGTGAAAAAAAACCATAGGAGTCTTTTAACTTATAATCTATTATAATTCTAAAAATGATTTAACCACTATTTTTTTCGTACGTTTCTTTTTATATATATTGTAATCACACAAAATACATGCTAAGATTATCCTCAGTTTTTGGATTGATTTATTTTTGTATGAACTAATCCACATATGTTATGAATACGGAGTCAGAAATATAGAGATATTGAAAAGGGGATGTGGTCAATTGATGACTGAGGTGACGACGATAAAACGACAAGGGTTAATAGTTATAATGTTAGAGTTAAATTATAGTTTACTGTTTGGTTTCGTAGTTTTGTTTTACGGCATATCAACCCTTTTTGGGTTATTTAATGCCGAATCTGGTCATTATAGTAAAAGTTTTTATGCTTCAAGTTCTTTATATCTTCAAATGTTTTATCATCGTTTTTGGTTTGGTAGTTTTGTTTTACGGCATATCAACCCTTTTTGGGTTATTTAATGCCGAATCTGGTCATTATAGTAAAAGTTTTTATGCTTCAAGTTCTTTATATAGTTTACTAGTTTAAGTACAAATCTGTGGCAGATTTCTGAGCTTAACCATATTTTTTGAGCCAATATTACAGTTTAAGCACATTAAATATTTGGTACATTTGTAGATGTACATTATTGACACACTCGACAAAAAATGGTATTATACTTTTTTTATGGATTTACGTATGAACCACATTAAATAAATAGGCGAGATGAAGAAACACACACAACTATTTTATGAGTTAAGATTAAAAGTTACACACCTCTATTACACATTTCGTAAATTTGTAGATAAAAAACCTCCACTAAATCACCGGCACCCATTCCCACCTAAACAATGATATTCGATTGTTTTAGGGATTAGTGTTTACACCATGAAAACAGCCACTGAAAAAAAATAAAACAATAATTTAAAACTTTACAGTGCTGGATTAGTTTTGCACTTGAATTAAACCTAAAATGGTCCCCAATTCTCGTTTTTCGTTGTTTATTCTTTTCCCCCTTTTATGTTATTAAAGGTGTTCAAACGTAATCGCCTAAAAAAGTAGAATCTCATTTTATTTGGGGGCGGGTATCAGC
>OY744548.1:33332853-33390353 GCA_963556195.1 Sepiola atlantica
ATTCTGTCGATCCATTCACAAATTAGTCATAGCCTTTGCTGCTCCTCAGAGATGTAATAGAATACTTAAATGAAATACCATTTATTGTGTGTCAGCCTTGCATAGACCTCACAAAGTTTGTGTTCCGGGATAGTCATGTTTGGACGAAGATCTCATCGTTGATGGAAGCAGGATTGCATCAGTTTATCCCGACACAGAGAACAGAAATTCTTAGCGATTGCGTCGAAAACGGATAATGTTGTACACAGAAAACAAGAATAAAGCAACGTTGCCACTAACCCTAACCCACACCTAAACCCTAAACTTAACCCGCCTTGTTTCGCACCTAACACGTCTTTACATGTCACATGAAGAAGAAGAGATGATCAGAAGACAATGGAACCTGACACTGATCCTAACCCTAACGCTAACCCTATTGCATTTTCCACAGAGCCATGTTAGCCGGTTACCTCTGACACTACAACGTTGCCAACACCCCTACTATCGTCAGATGTTGTGTCAAATGTATGTCTCTTTAGATGATTATATATTATTTTAAGATGTTATTATTAACCAGTCTGGTTTTCTTTTAATAAGATTGTCTCCGGTTTAGAATTTGTCTCGAAAGAAGAGCGCTTAAAATAGGGGCGTTGTTCACTTAATTATTTTTAACAATAGTAGTTTTTTGCTGTCTGGTATTTCCTGATTGTAAATCTATCACCAGATATCTCTGCCTGTCTGTATCGAAGTCTGTCACTGAATAACACAACAATATTCAAAATGAAGAAAACATTAAATGTCTAGTGCTGTATTGCTTGCCTCTATTATTTTACCAATATAATACGTTGATTTAACACATTCGTACATAAGAAAATGTTATATATATATATATATATATATATATATATATATATATATATATATATATAATTTAAATACTATACATTACATTATTTGTTGACGGGACACACATTTTATTAATCTGGTTATCTTAGATTGAGGATAAAGTTCGGCTGAATAACGCCAAAGCATTCCCCAGTTTGCCTTTATGATCACAGATTTCGAAATCGCGATTAATAACACTTCATACCTTTGGTTTAAGATTATTTCCATAACAAGGTTGACTAATTAATCCTTCTGTGTTGACGGGCCGAGTTTTTTCTTAGTTCCAGAGTAACCAGATTGAGGAAGCCTATCTATTTACAACATACGGAGCAATATGTAATATTAAAATAAACTAATTTATATATATATATATATATATATATATATATATATATATATATATATATATATATATATGTAGAAGCAACGATATAGCACTTTGTGCTATTTATTCAACTAATTGACATACATATATGCGTATGTATATACATATATATATATATATATATATATATATATATATATATATATATACTAGACACATGTGACCCGTTGGATCACCCATTCAACTCCGGTTGAATTGTGTGAATCGGTAAAAGTCAATTTTCAAAGCCAGTTAGATATGAAAATGTAAAAAGACAAATCCAAAATTTGCTTATTTCTGCACGCTATATCTATTTCTTTCTCTTTTCTTTTTAAACTACGGGTTAAATAGTAATACTGTCACAGGTTATATTCCTTTTTGTTCATGATAGATTATTCCAGAGTTTGTGAGTGCGTGATAGAGAAAGAGAGAGGGGGGAGATATAGATTGAGGTAAGGAAACGGAAGTAATTGACGACGTATATAGAAGAAGCGGGGTTCAGACAACATGTATTAGGCAAGAGTGATAGATCAAACGCAAGTGAAGGATGGGTGAATTGATGTGTTATTTATTAATTTCATCAATTAGAAAAATAAAAATTAAATGTCTTCTAACATAACACAACTTATATGCTTCATTTCTCCGCCTAAATCATGATAAAACATGAACAATTCTCGGGGCTATCTTTATTAAAACCAAGAAACCTACGATAAATAACAATACGTATGAAACGAGTTAAAACATTTCAAAATTAAATTTATCTTATGGTGCTAATTCCGACGGCTCTGAATTTAAATTTTAAACGTTCTTCTTGAACTGTCCCCGTTTGTTGTTTTGGCGGTTCACATATATCGTTCACATATATCGTTCTTGGCGTTCTCTTGAAATTCTTATTGTTTATTTAGCTTTTTGTTCATTTAGTTTTTTTTTTCTCAGCTGACAATGATTCGACGAAGAATCAAAAGTGCTTGTGATACTATCGCAAATTCATCCGTTGATAGACAAATACAACTTGGTAGAAATAACCCGAGGAAAACAAAAGGGTACAATAAAATGGAGGGTGAGGAAAGACATGAGATTAAAAGTGGCCTTTTTTTAAATCAAAAGGAAAATATTTTAATTCACGAAATGTCCCCGGGGAGGGGGAGGCGGGGGAGTTCAAAACTTGCAAATATTTCCCTTGGCGAGCATTCAGCCTGTAAGGACACAACGCCTGTTAACAAAATAAAATAAGTGCGCCAGCATACAAGCGGCCTGCCGTAAACCAAAACAAAATGGTTTTAAAACAGTTAAACAATTGTTGCTTCAGCCAACGATGAATGATATACAACTATGAGGGAAGTAAGTATTCCTGACGTTTAAACAAATAATGAATGTAACAGAGTACTTACCATTCTCAAAAGACACACATAGCTTTCGCCAGTTTAAAGGATTTAATACTCGGTTAATAGATGTTCTTCCAACGCCAACGTTGTGTGAATAACACGTGTCAAACTCGACAACTTCGCCTTACAATGCGAACGATGGGTGAACGATAGTGTCAAAGTCGACAATTACTTCGTCCTTCTAAAGAAAATTTTGAAAGCTGCAAAATTCTCGAGACTTATGTATGCGTTGAATTTCGATACAACGCTCCGTGCGGCAACGGATTCTTGTATTGAAGCTCACAATCACAGTCTCAGTATTATTGAAGAAATGAAGCGTTTAGGGAATTAGCTCTATCAATATGCTGGTGAAACACGTTCACTCCGAAAGCTAGCTGAATTCCAAAGAGGAAGAATTTTCTATCAGAATCCCTGACGTAAGTCTCAAAGAGCTGGCCTTAAACTTTATGTAAATAACATATATTTTCGTACACAATCAAAAGTACGAAAGCAAATTAATAAAGAGTATAAGATACAGAATATCAAAATATGATACGAGGTACTAAATATGTAAATATAAAATCAAATACAAACTATGTAAATTAAATACACAATATCCAGAGGCTTGCACACAATTGCTGGTAGAAAATGTAAACAATACTAACTGAAAATTCATTTAATCAAAAAATAAAAAAGAGATAATCAAACTGAGTATTCTTTTATATTTTACAATGTTTTATTAAACACACACACACGGGTATCCGTACGTAATTTATCTCTCGGAGTATCTCAGGCGATCGGCAAGATACTAATTTTGAGAAAAAACTCCTTGGCATAGTAAGCTTTTATTTAATTTCTTCTCATCTTAGCAAGATTTGTCTCCAAACAACAAAGTTAGGCCAAAGAGCTCCCTGAGTATGCTCTGGATAGATCCTTAAATAGACGAGAACTGACCAGTCAGCTTTGCTTTGTAGAAGCGTGGCACGCGATATGCAAGATACGTCTCCTAGCCTTGATGCATGAGGTATTACCTATGACAACACCTTCATATAACTGAGCCAATTCTTACAAAGAAGCGACTGGTGCTGTACAACGAGAACCCTCGTTGAAAGAATGTTGCCAAATAAACATTGTCTGTTCCTGGAATTTTTAGATGGGTATCGATAAATTGGATTATTTTGATTATTCGGACAATTGCTGTAATCTTAGATGTTTTTCATACATAGAGCACCAACATCCTTTAGTTGTTATTTTTAATGTTAAATTAAAATTAAAAAAATATATAAAAATATATTTGCGTCACAATAAAGAAATCTTTCAGCATTTTTTGTCAGCAAAAAAAAAGCAAAAAACTAATCTTCCATTCCACCACAGAATAACAAAGCATATTATTTGCGTTATATTTCCTCTCGGTTTTCGCGTGGTCGATGTAAATGATAATTGTGAGATTTTTTTTATCCTATTGGAGGAACCAGACTGCATGTGATTTCCCTGGGTGGATCAACTGACAACGAACGACATATGAAAATTGTTTCCGTAACTTGGAAACATTGAAACATTTTTGGGATATTTTCAGATACAGCCACAAATATATATAAAGAAACACCGCAATCTCATCTTAATAGTAATTTTGTCCATACGTATGTCTTTCCCTGACTGTCCGTAAAAATAAATACATTGTGTAATTTGTATAATTTCAAAATACCAGATATCTTAACTGCTATTAGAAATATAAAATATGGTGTCGCTAGTAAATAATAAATTCCACACAAATAAAGCGGATGGAAGGGTCGGAAATCGAAACTGAAACTTTGAGATCTTCAGCCAGTCTTTCAACCAACGGAGAAATTTTAACTTTCTTATGAATAGATTTTAAAACATTACCCTAACAAAATAAGTATAGCTTTGGCGTAACGCAATAGATTTATGAGGTATTTCATGTTTCAAAACATAGATGAAAACATACGCGATAATAAAAAAGATATACATAAATTGATAAACTTGAACTTAAATAAGTTTAATAGTCGTCAACAATTTATTCGGCTTTAATATACATTGTATGTGTTTTTTTCACAATTACATAATTTTAGAAAAATAGGAACACAATCTCAAAAACAACGAGACGGAAAAGCGTGACACGTAGCCTAGCAAAACATATTCGGTCAGAAGGAAAATATATTAGCTAGTATTTACATTATACTGTTTTATCGCAAACTGCAAAGATTTATACACATCATTGAATCGGTGGTAGATTTCGGGAAGCATGTTTATATGGGGCAACATATCTTTCGTAAAGATATTTCCAGTCTCTTGGTTAATACTTTCAACGGTCTGACAGACATACATTAAATTTAGTATGCCATTCGTTAGACGCATATATATATATATATATATATATATATATATATATATATATATATATATATATATATATATATATTAATATATATACATATATATATACAAGGTGATTTATAAGTCCCTTAGCTATTTATTTTTGAAATTCTAAAGTTAAAAGATACGGTAATACAAAACAGAAAGTTTATTCAACAAATTCATTTTTGGGAGTTTAAAATTACAGCAAATTTTTAAAATGTCTACCTTCGTTCTGCATGTATAGCTCCATTCTTTTTTGTCAGGAATTTACGAGTCTTTGTAGCATATTTGATTGATTATGGTGTTGTGCGAAGGAGGCTCTCTGTTCACATTATGTTTCCATTGCCTTTCAACATGTGTGGGAGATTCATAAAATTTGGCCATATGGATAACAATAAAAATTCGCTCTTCAATTGTAAATTACATTTTAAATAGCTAAGTGAGGTAACTTATGAATCACCCTGTATATATATATATATATATATATATATATATATATTTTTTTTGAAAAACTATTACAATGTAATTTGTTGAAATAAATAAATAACATTTATTTATTTTAAACTGAGCTTTCGAATATAAAATAATGGTTTATAATAATGTGTCTACTCCTATCTACGTATTCAAAATGGCTTAACCGCGTCCAAGACACGGACATTCTTCCTCACAAAGTCAATACCGCCAGACTATGAAAAAAAAGAAGAAAAAAAACTCTCTTACGAGGAATATTTTATATTCGAAAGCTCAGTTTAAAATAAATGAATGTTATTTATTTATTTCAACAAATTACATTGTTATGGTTTTTCAAAAAAAAATGTATACCTTTACGAAACAATGGTTTATAATAATGTGTCTACTCGTATCTACGTATTCAAAATGGCTTAACCGCGCCCAAGACACGGACATTCTTCCTCACAAAGTCAATACCGCCAGACTATGAAAAAAAAAAGAAAAAAAACTCTCTGACGAGGAATATTTTATATTCGAAAGCTCAGTATAAAATAAATAAATGTTATTTATTATTTCAACAAATTACATTATTATGGTTTTTCAAAAAAAAAATGTATACCTTTACGAAACAATGGTTTATAATAATGTGTCTACTCCTATCTCTTTCTCTCTCTCACTCTCTCTCTCTCTCTCTCTCTCTCTATATATATATATATATATATATATATAATGCCATCGAAACCACAAGGAAACTGTATCAAGTTAATCATTTATTACAGCCGATCTGTTACGTTTACTTTGGAAAAATAATTTTCAGCAATAAACACAAGTAATTACGAACTCATTGATTGTCTGTTTCTTGTTTGTAACGTGGGTCGCAATTCTGCATAGAGCTCACGAAGATTGCACCTCACAGTTGTCTGCTCTGCATGAAGTATTCCGCATTAGTTGTAGATATCCGTACACCTGCACGATTGCAGGTATTTACACCGATCATAGCAAGGATCAGCGGTTGTATGCGAAGTCAGAAATTTGGGCGAGAATACACAAAGAGAAACGTTGATAAACTAGCGTCTGGCAAGTGTTTGCTTGATTTCTACACGCAGATACATAATCAGCCAAATAAAGACAGATTCTGACGACGAATCATCATCGATATTCACTTAAATCCTGATAGCCGGGAAGCTGTTACACTACATGTTGTCACCGCCTCTCCACGATGAAGACATTTAGGAAATTAGCCGGTTTGAAATCTAGATAAATAATATGAATAAGACAATAGCAATCCTTGAAACAGTTATTTGATATAAATCCTACTCTAGAAATAATAAAATGTTATCCAATGGATGGGACACTTCGACTTCTCAGAAAAAATTGAACCACAAATAAAAACTAAAATAAAGAGTATGATTACTATAACAGTTAAACTAAGTAGTTTCTTATATGTACCCACGTATATATGAGTGACCGTGATAATATGAATATGAGTGCATTATAGGGTCCATAGATCCTATCCTATTGGAAAGAGGAAACATAAAATGATTTTTGTATAAGCAAGGAGCATATACGGTAGTTTTCGAATGAGTTATAAGTAGTGTGCTTGTTCGTCTTCAACTGCAGCAAACTTGAAACTCAGAATGTACCTGCCTAATGATGCAATCTTCTCACCTGGTAGGGCACCAATACATCCCACGGAAATACTATTTCTACAACATATTGGAATGTTACGCCAAAAGCATTTATTTTAGCTTTTATAACCTCATAGTGTTATATGATAAATTATTATACTAAAAAGGCAGTTCTTATTAAAACTAGAGTACTCTTCATCATGTATGAATTTGTCGTAAGTGAATTGTCAGCACTTCTTCTTGACGGCGTCTCATAAACACACCCTCTTCACAAAGCAGGCGATTATGTGTTTAAAACAAGCTGCCTATTACTGACAACAACATATACTAACTTAAGGTACTTCTTTATATTAGGATCCAGGCTAAATTTGTCCCTAATCTATACTTGACGCTAATCCTTACCCTACCATTTACTCTAACGCTCACCCTAAACCTAACCCTAACTGTGCCCCTTATTCTGACCATGTCCGTAACCTTAACGACCGGGTGAAATTTAGCTCAGGTCCTAATCTGGAGTAGCACCTTACTTTCATCCGATTAGGAGGTTCATGGGACACACATCGGTAATGAAAAGTGAAAGTGTAAATGAGTTAGGTAACTATTAATTTCAGATGTAATTGATAGTTTGACTTCGGTGAGAAATCGAGATATATTATATAAACCTACTCTCCGTGTAAGTGTATCATGTTCACACATAATGCGTGCTTCTATAATTTATCTTCTGTGTCCAATGTTATTTTTTATAATCGCTATTTCCCTTTTCGATAGCCTTCTCTATTGTCACCATTTTTTATTGTCGACGGTGATGCGTATCTGGTACGTCGTGTTTTATAAACTGTATCCTCTCCAATTTCCCCCTACCATAAACTATGTGTAATTTACCGTGGTGTCTCAGTCATCATGTTCTGTCTCGAGGTGAGCTGCTGACAAGTGTGATGGGGGTAGGACATGATCAAGACTGTCTTCATATAAAGCACGACATTAAATTTTGCGTGTGCGACTCGTATCGTTTTCTAGTATTTCTCGTAAATATGAATAATGCGCGAAACGGCGGCCGAAACACAAAACGTGAAATACCCATGATTGTTTCGTCAGACGACTTAGACACATAAATCTCAAATGCTATTTTACTTCACATTTTTGTCGGTAAAACGTAATAGGTTCATATATGTATATATATATATATATATATATATATATATATATATATATACGGGGAGACCTAAAAAGATAGGGGAAAGAGAGACATAGAGACAAAGAGTGAGAGAAGGTGGAAGTGACATGCGAGATTTATAACTGCGTAGACAACAGAAAAAATGACATCTATAAATAAGTGAACAAAGGAAACATAAACAATTTCTTGTATATTCTCCGTTTTTTCTCTTTGTTTTTTTTACAAATACGTTCGCATATAAAATATCAGAACTGAAATATTTAGAAGTGTGAACTTAATAATATATATATATATATATATATATATATATCTACATATATATATATATATATATATATATATATATATGTGTGTGTATATTTCAAGAAAACAACCACACCCGTGTATATATATATATATATATATATATATATATATATATATATATGTAAAAATAAAAATGGAATAAAGAATAAGCAATTCAACAACTAACAAAATAACTCAAAAACTCATCTTGTAAAGTTCCACCGAGATATTTCGGTCGTGGATACGGCCATTTTCGATCAGTTTTTATTTTTACATATTGTCTGAAACATTGTTTCTTTTTTCCCATATATATATATATATATATAGCACTAGATAAAGTGAAAGAATAAAAAAAAGTTGGAATCATATTGTATTAGCATTTGATTCGCACCTTATTTCATTTTTCACTTGATCTAGTGCTATTAATGCTCTATCCAGAATAATCAGCTTCAGTTTTATCCGGATGTTCACTAATTAAAGATATTAGTTACCTCTTATATATTTTGTTGTATTAACTTTATATATATATATATATATATATATATATATATATATATATATATATATATATATAAATAAATTTTATATATATATATATATATATATATTAAATTCCCGAAACAGTTTTTCATGGTAAACAACTGATGACCCCTTAAATAATGTTAGAAGCAAACTAATATAATAACTGTAACAATTAAATTGACTTACATGAGTGATTTTCCACTGAACGACTTGGGACTTGAGGTTTTTTTTTTTTTTTTTTTTATATAGTTTTAATGGTTGAGAAACTTCCGAGACTATATATATATATATATATATATATATATATATATATATATATATATATATATATGTATATATATATATTTATTTATTCATATATTCATGCACACATTATTAAACACAACATAACTCTTCTGTCTGGTTATACCTTTTCTTATCTTTTTCAATTCATAATGATTAGTTCGTGTTAAAATCAAACAAATTAATGAAAAATCTATATGTGTTACAAACGTTTTCGATTTTTCCTCGACTCATTGTCAGCTGTTGATAGCAAACATCAACTAAAAAGCTCGTTAAAGAATGACATTTTTTAATACACTAGAGAGACGTGCACGTAAAAAGAACGCCTATATTGTTCGTATTTTATTGAATAGTCGGTGAATATAACGACGATATAGTTAACCAAGATACCGCCTCTCTGACGTGACGAATTCGTCCGATTAGCGGCAAGCTTTATAGTAGCGTTATACTAGCGATTTTAAGTGGGGAGTTTTGCAGCAAGATATATATTACGTATACATTGCTGTATGTGGATACAGTCTTGGGAAAAGGGCGCAGGGAGGAATTCCAAAGGCAAGCACTTCGAGAAAAGAAGCCGTTACCAAAGTTTCTTCAGTATCTGGGGACCTCTACAGTGGAAGTGTATGAACGTGCTGCCCTTCGGGGCTATTTACGTTGATGAGGTACACGTGCAGAAGTTTAGCATATTTTGTGGAAGTATTTGTAAAATAAGCACAGAGATGCAACATTGCGGCGATGTGACACGATCTTGAGCTTAGTAGAAGGTGTGAGGCCTATGAAGCTTTTACTCTTTTTTCACCCTCTCCAAGAGGGAAAATCATTACTAAATACATAGTCGAATGATTTTATTAAAGAGATATAGGACACTTGCAAGAATGATACGTTTTCCCTACCCTATATTGTTAATATCAACTTACATACACTACATACACACTCAGACTTATCAGTGTGGGTCAATAAAACTGATCCATTGATTGTCAGGATGCAATCCTTTAAGCAATGCTGCCGTCGTTACAACCGTATAACAGTTGAGATAAATCTGTCTTAATTATCGAATATGATAAGCCCCAAGAACCTAGATTAGAAGACACTTCGCATTTATGATTAGAGGGTAGCTTTTCGATATTTATCTCTAAGTGATTCCTCCTTGAGAGAATTTAATTAATCAAGTTTTCTTTTTAATAAGTATTACTTTTAATATACATATACACGTTTACAATTTTCTCTGACACATCAGTGTGGCTATGTCAAACTCTTTCGTCGCTCGCATGATTCATAGGATTATAAAGAACGGATATGACTCGTGAAAAAGAGGGGAGAAGACAGGGGAAATGTAGCATATATATACATATATATATATATATATATATATATATATATATATATATATATATATATATATATATATATATGTATATATATATATATTTATATTTGTATATATAAATAACTAGCAGAGAGATCGGATATTCTTTATGGTAGAATGAGAATAACTACTTTATATCTTTTAACTATGCTTATCACACTATATCAGTTTCTTTGTTTTTACTGTCTTACCCTCTCGTTTCGCTCCTTAATATAGTCAGCTAACATTTTTTAGAACTCTATAGATTAGTGCCATATATAAGTGTTAATGTAGCTCTATCTTAATGAGTCATTTAACGGTGGGGCATGTAGACATTCGTCACATAGGTGAAAATGTAGTGATTCGAGATCACTTTTATTGTCTTCCCCAGATCATTTTATTCATGTAATATAGATTTAATTAAAATAAGATACATTTGAAGTTGTAAAGGAGGCGCGGCTAACATAGCACCCTTAAATCCAGATTACACTTAGAGATTCAAGACCGCGTCCATTGTCTTCCCTACAGGATTTACATTTCATGAAGTTATCTTTTTTAAGTGAAGAGTGTTATTCTGCCATATACTTCTTGAAAGTATATTTAGAGATTTTGGAACATTTCTATAACTCTCCGCGGTAAACTTTACATAGGAATACACTTTAAGAGGGTGTGTAGTTTATCTAACTTGTTATATCTATATTAACCACACAAACATCACACACTAAATCACAGATATTGAGTGTTATATATATATATATATATATACAATTACTTTAAAAGGGAAGAGGTCATACACATTGAATTTCCGTTTTTGAACTGTTCTTTCTCTAAATGTTTACAAATACATGAAGTATTATTAAAGGCTGAATGGATACACACAGAGTGAGAAGGGGATACATAGGGGTCTGAAAGACATTGCTGTTATCATTCATGATTTTTTTCAATGGCAGGGAAAATGATATCCACAACGAAATGCCTGTTGGTAAAATAATGACCTTATGTCAACTGTGGAAATGAGATTCTATTTTTAATATTTTTCTGGGATACCTAACACACGTATTTCAACTGAAAAGCTGATAATACAATTATAGTTACCAATTACCGGATCATGGAGGTAAAAATAGGTGATCAGTGGGAAAACACAACATAATAATGTGAGGTTCACAGGTATATTGAAAACGCGGCCATGAATGATGATGAGAGATTAAATGTTAAAACAAATCGGATTGGACGAACAATGACTAATTATGATGTCATAAAACAAAATATGGGATAGTTCCTAGATCAAATAATAATAATAATAATAATAATAATAATAATAATAATAATAATGCAATGTAATAATCATAATAATAATAAACAATGATAATACAAAATGATAATAAAATGATAATTTGATATCATAATGTAATAACGATGATAATAACAAATAAATGATAATAGTTTGAGCTCTCAGAATATTCCAAAAAAGCATGAAAAAAGACTAAAATAAATTTAATTCAAAGGGATGAGTGAGACCATGCCACGAACTAAAATGACGTAAACAGCCCACATACAAACACATCCACTCTCTTGGTTCAACGTATTGGGGACATTGTAAATGCTTGTAAATAATATATTTGACGCAATACACGTGTTGATGTCACACGTGCCAGTAAACTGAACACATTTCAAACGCATAATCACATGATACAATCCCCTCAGATATTACCTCTTACCTTGGAGGGCAGTGTAGTATATGTTATTTAATAATATACAGGGTGATTAATAAGTCACTTAGCTATTTAAAATGATTACCATATGAAGCACAAACATACTATGAACTATTGATGATTGTTATCTTACTCTCTAATTACTGCTATTTGTTATTTTAAATGTGTTCGTTTATATATTATTTTATATATATATTTATTTTTATTTATTTAAATGTGTGTAAATTTGTGTAAATCATCATATGTGCTTTTTTCACGCTGTATGTCCTTTACAATTGAAGAGCGAATTTTTATTGTTATTCATATGGCCACATTTGTTGAATCTCCATCACTTGTTAAAAGGCAATGACGACCTCAAATCAAAAATCACTGCCGAGTTTGTTAAAATTAATGAATCAAATATGCTACAAAGAGTCCTAAATTCCTTGCAATAAAGAATTGAGCTATGCATGCAGAACGAAGGTGATAATTTTGAAAATTTGCTGGTACTTAAAACTTCCATAACTGAATTTGTTGAATAAACTTTCTGTTTTGTATTACCGTAATTATTAACTTTAGAATTTCAAAAATAAATAGCTAAGTGACTTATGAATCACCCTGTATAATAGCAAAATGTGCTATATTTTACCATAATAGAACATAAACACCTGCATATCTATTGAAGGAAATGTATAATATATTTATTAACCATTATTTCCGACACATTTTCGACGATTGTTAATACTATGAGTTTCATTAATTTATATATTTCTTATTTTTACTTATTATTATCATTATTATTATTATGTATGCTTCCTACGATTACATAACGGGTGAATTGTCATTCAATCGTTGCAGAATTTACAATTGATCAGAACTGAAAACTGCTTGAGTGCAAAAGAAGGAATTAAACAATAACAAATAAATATTATCGAAATAATACACAAAAACAATCTAACAAAGAAGCATTGTGCTTTAAAGAGACGCTGTTAAGGGTTGAAGTAGAAACAGAACGATGGAAACAGATTTCAAATTCAATTATCAGAAATGTCATTGGTTAGCCGCGAAACACGTGACTATATTTTATTCTTTATATTTAAATGAAGACGTTTATGTTTTTTTATAGTTTTTTTTAGAACCGTCTTTCAATCCATCTGAGATGTGTTGTCCGTCTGCCAGTATCACAATCGATTGGTCGGTAAAGCGGTCTTTCACTGCACACGTACATTGAACGGGCGCATCAGAAATAAGATACGCACTGTTCACCTTTTAAGACACGTATGAGTGTTGAATAATTGTTTCGACAGCGTATAACGTATTATTTTTAATATAATTCCCCTGGTCACTTACGTGTGAAATGTATGTTAGTTTATGTATCTGAAATTTGAAATAACATTTCCATTAATCTGTCACGATAATTTTGTAATATTTATTACATTGATTTGTCACGTTGTTTGAAAGAGTATGTATTTTCATCGTTAAAGAAAAGGAATCTAATTATTTCTAAAATATGTCAATCAAATGGTCTGTGACTAATAATTATGTTTTAGTTTTATTTTATTCTCCCAACACTAGGTATATTGGCACTTAGATATAAGTGTAAACCGTGATAGAGGTCAGGTTTATAGAAAGCTCCATTAGTGGGGAGTTGGCAACCGATATTTCTTTACATCTTATTTTAATTTCTGAATATTTGTACGGTCGATGAAACAGGAAGTAACGAAATACATTTTAAGGGAAAACACCCTAAGGAAATAAGCTATTAGAGTAGACATTTGTTTTCCGCGTCTAAGGACCTTTACAGTGAAGGTTGGGATTTACCTGTTAGTTCCGTGGATCAGGGGGAAATTCTGTTTTTAGGGTTCACGTACAATAAGTTTAACGGTACATATTTCGTGGAAGTACATGTAAAACAACGACAGGGATACTAAATTGTGGCGTTTGTTTCAAATAGTATTTTCGTTATACATATTATTTTCATCATTATGTACGCACATTATTTGAGCTTTGTCTTATTATCTCTTAAGGAAAATCTGTCTAAACTATGTATGCCCCGCATAAGTTTTCGCCGCTCTATTAAGCTTTATCTTCGAAATACTATTTCCATTTGTGTTTCATACTTAAGTTTTAAAAACACATTTTCGTTTAGCTATGAAGCTTAATGTTATAGTATTTTTTCTATAATTCTCACCCGCTTAATATTGTAATATTAACCAGGTTTGTTTCTGATAGTATTTTTGTTTATGCCAGTCTATATTGTTAATTGCATTTTCATAGTTAAACACGCGTATAGAAGGAACGAATCTTAGTTGAGATTCGTCTCATTAAATAACATCTGACCCTTAATTGGTGTGTGACGACTTTAATTTAAAATATAATTTCAATGGGCTATCATTCTTTAGTTTAAAATAAGATTTTCGTCGTTTTGTCCAGATTAAGTGCCTAATAGAATTTTCATTAGTTAGGCGCGCTTTAATTTAAAATATCGTTATCGTTTCAGTCTTGCTTAGGTTTGAAATAGTATTGTACTTGGTGTGACCCACTTTAGTTTGAAAAAGTATTTTTAACAATACACGCGCAAACTTAATAAGCGTAACTTTACAATATGCATTCCCGTTTATTTAAATTGTACATCCTTTCATCAATCTCCTTCAAATATGAATTGAATATTTTCCCGGAGGCTGTCGGAATAGAAACATTGCATCATTATAATCTGTCGTTTTTAGAGGTTTATGATTTACTATATGCGTTACGTTAAACGTTGGAAGTGGTCGTTAATGGTGATAAGGTTATTATGAGCATATTGACGACGATGATGATTTTTATTGTATAAACAATGATGATTGGTGTCCATACACACCGCGGGGATATCCAACTATTCCTGTATGTGAGTATTTAAATCGGTAAAAAATTCGTTCACACTAATATACTTTGAATTTAAATCGAGAGAGAAAAACACAATTCGGCTTTATAGTAACCACTTCAGCTAAAGTTATGTTGTATCTATTTTTGTAACCTCCGTTGTCAGAAGTCCTTAAGTTCAGACCCAATATAGAGAGCGGGGCAGTGTTAAATTAAATAAATACATGCTCATTAAATAAGTAATCATACCATATAATTTGAATAACATTTTAAATCCTTGCCTTGTTACTGACTGCCGTTTTCATGTCTATGTGTGATACTTCCCTACGCAGAACCGAATCTAATTATGTGTGTCTGAAGCAAACTCAATCGGCTGAGCTTCTATATGTAATCATTCTAATGATTCGATGTAAAACGTATTTGGAAGAATACAGGATTTATTCTACCAGGTAATGATCTCGTAGCTGAAGGGCTAAAACAAGGAGAGAGAACGTTACTTATATTATAAGCACATTGCTTAATTATTATAGGTTATGCAGACCATTTTCAGTGCGTCTTGTTTCTACTGAAACGATAACCAAGATCACGTATTTCCCCCCAGAAATTATGTCAGCCTGAGGACAGGTAAGGCCATGTTCGCTTTCTTCATTGACTTGCTGATGACACGTATGAGACAGTCAATCCATCGACCTCTTTGTAACCCTTTTTTGAAACGTTACTATATACCGAACAATAGATACCAGGTACTAGATAACAGTAGACATACATTTATAAACATTTAGTGTTTTATGTAATAGGATGATATGGGTGTGTTTGTGAATCACACTAGAGGGCATTATGTGGGATTTGGTTTAGCGCCTTTTCTGTCATATATTAATATCTTATATGAAAAAGTCACGCATATCACACGTTAATTTGCCAACTTCACAAATGTAGTCAGGTGATAACTATGATATTCTCTGCGTCTACGTTTTGTCTGGTATATATAGGGGTTTCTCTTTTTGTTAGCCTGCGACATAATATGTCTATCAAGCGTTAGGAAAGGTCGTTAAATAAAAACAGAGCCGCGGGAAATTAGTAAGTTTAACTATTTGAGTTATACTTTCTTATCACAATACATATCGTTCGTATTTAGTGATATTTAAAGTTACTAGTGAATAATACATCACTTTAATTTGGGTTAGAGTAAAAAAGATCGGAAGTTTAATGCTGACTATCTCCAACTTTTGCATCTGGTAAGCCTATATATGTTCCATGTTAAAAAAAGATCGACGATTCATTAAAATTAAGTAATTTATATAGATGTCATCATTCGAATGTTAATAGCTCCCCTCAAAATATTAGCCGTCTTGAAATGTCAGCTTGCGTCAAAGGAACTAGAAATATATAACTTATATAAAAGACTGTATTTGGGCATAAACATGTATTACAGCGGAATACATAAATATGAAGTGAACTTTATTTTTTCATTGAATAATCTAGTGTCCTATTTCAAGTAGTCGTCTTCAGAGTGGTATTTTCCAAAGGATCCCCAAACCGGGAGTATAAGTGCAACACGTCCTCGTCTTATGAGAAGGAAAGTAATACACACCTTTCTTAAGCAAAAAAGCGATGGGAGAAAGACAGCTTTTATCATTTGAGAGAAGGAAAAATGCCCACAATTAATGTAAACACGAACAGCTCTATAATTAACAAGACATTAGTGAAAATAAAATGTAAACAAATGATTCTTTAAAATAAAATAAAAATGAAAGAAAAATTAATAAGTAGTAAATTAAAGTCTGCAACGTAATAAAGTTTACCAAGATGTAAACAAGGACGATAATAAGTGTTGTAAGTACAGGCACTTACCGCGGAGAACAAACTCATACATTCTGTGCTAATTAAGTTATAAACTAAGTTGGGCATCTAATGGAGGTATGGATTTTTTTCATATCTTAAACAAGTATTGCCAACTTTAGCAAAATACTCTATTGTGCACGTGAAAATATATCACAGCAAGAGACCTCCATTAATATGACCTTAATCTGTTGCTATTAAAGAACCTAGTCACTTATTCTAAGCAGCATTATTTTGAGTAGTATTTCTAAAAAGAGTAACATAAGCTGGGAGTATATTCTTACATACAAACCTAACAGTAAACTAAACACAAGAGAACAGTTTTTCATCGTCTACTCAGAATCGGCTCGTAGAAGTTTTGGGTGGTAAAACTAACCTTTGTGCCATTACATAAGACTCGTATAGTGTCAATACTATAAAAACATAACCGGCCTTTGACTAAACAAACGTATAACCAAGGGAGAAAATGTATGTAATATCACGTTACAGGAAGTAGATATGCCTCCATTACAAGAATCACGTAGACCTAAAATAAAAAAATAAAAAAACATATTTACGGAACTTACCGTACTAGGATACCAATTTCTAGGACCGATAATACATTTGAAATCAGCCGTATGATACTCGAATAACCGAGCTGCTAAAAATTTGATATCACATACAAAACATGACCTTCGATATGTCACAGCCTCTTTTACAAAGATACCGTAATTGTTCCTCCTGTTTAACTTGGCATTTCTATTTTTCCAATTCTTTATTTGTTCATTCTAACTTTGTCTATTTAAGAATTATTGTCTATTGTTATGTATTAATTGCTATTTTTCGTTTTTTTATTTTGTATTAATGTCTCTTTGAAGTAACTGAGGAATCTATGCGTTTGCTCCCGGCTGGTTTGTTCGAGGGGTTAGAATTATTGCATCCGAATCACCTAGTTGCAAGGTATACTGAGTGAGGCAAACTCATTTGACTCATTAGGAGGATTTAATAAATACACATTAGAATAAATAATGAAATACGTTTTTTTATTTTCCATGTGAAGATATAATGACATTCTGTTTTATATCATTTGAATGATGAAAATACTATTAATATTTTCCAAATGTACATATGATGTATAGTTTATGTCATGTTAAAAATGGCATGTTTCAAATATTTGTATTCATTGTCCACACACTGTCGAAGCTGTCTATAATTCGACGGATAATATCCTAAGAAAGAGCAACACCCCCTGCCGGAAGATATTGTTGTATTCCCCTATATATCGAAGGCGATGGGTGTATAGCTGTGATTTCATATATATTAATCGAGTAAAGAAACTCACACATATTTAATTAAACCAGTTCTGTGCAATCTATATATATAACCGGAAACGAAATAAATTACATCCGATTTTATGTATATTTGAAAATAAAAAAATATGTTGTTTATCATACAAACGACATGAAATTAAATGGTAACATATGTACACTTGAAAAAACAAAACAAATGTTTTCATTACGTATTCTTATTTTCTTTTTTAGTAAAGCCTTCACATGTGTAAGATCAGTTCACTCTACACTGTATTATATCTTCTTGCTCATTTCTTTCAAATTCTTTGTAGGTAATATTACACAAGTCGGCTAAAGTCTTGTGAAGGGTACATTGGAAAAGATAAAACTCTTCATAAGTTATTAGACAAACTAGGGCGAGGAGAAAACATTTCAGGTAATTTCAGCCGAAAAAGATGATTAGACTTGTCTGATTCAAATACAATGATACTAATTATAGTGCTAATGCATCCAAAAAAATAATTACACATATGCATTGTTTTCAATAGCGTAAATACTGAATTATCTTTATTACATTGAGTTCAAATGTCTAGTCTGACTAGCAGAGAAACGGCTTCTTCGAAAAGTTAGTACAACGAAGTAACGCGAAACATGTGAGCTTCGTGTTTCGTCGAACTTAAGCAAGTCAGCTAGAATACATTTTGCTATGTTTGCCTGTGATATCGCAATTGTTATTCGTGTTTCATTTCTGTATATAGCTCACAAAAATCGTAACGGGTCTACATTACATTTTCCTAGTTAGCTGCAGCTATTCGTTAAAAGACAACATTTCAGAGTTTTACTCCAGACATTAAAAGCAGGAAGGCCCAGCGGTTGCATTCGTAATCGGAAGAGGTATGCCCAGAAAAAAAAACAAATGAATGGCACAGAAGCAACATTGCCACACTGAAAATATTGATTGTCAGTTTCGACCATGGCACATTTTTGCTTGCCACATACAGAGTCAGAGGAGACAGTTGCTGGAGTTTTACTATAAGTCGGGTTGAGTAGCCCTGCTAGCAACCAAAGTTCCAGACGGTACAACTGTGATACTACGACGTTGACACAGTTTTTACTAATGTGAAAGGGGGAAGGAATTTAGGGGCGTGTTTAAAGGCTAAGAATAGGCTAATGTGAGAAGATTATATTATATATTTTTTTTCAATTAGGAGTTCTAACAGGAGTCATTAAGAGATTTTGCTCGCTGAAAACACAACAGGTTGCATGTCTCTCCGAGTCTGAGTGACAAGAAGTCTCCACATATTTTCTTTACTCTCCGTCTTTATTGATAACAGTTACAGATAGTGTGTATTTCTCGAAACGGTTGTTAACCTTGGTTATCCCGCCGTTTACATTGAAGGCCTGGATAGTGATCTACTCTTACTCTCTCTCTCTCTCTCTCCCTCTCCTCTCTCTCTCTCTCTCTTTCTCTCTCTCTCTACAACTATTGTATCTGGTCAAACCGACCTATTGCCTACACATTTTGTCGGGGGATTAGCGTGTAGCTAATAGATTAAAAATATATTCTCTGTTAGTTTTATTTGTATAGGGGATCGTGTTTTACTTACTTTTACTCGTATTTCTCTTATAATTATTATTGTTTTCTCAGTACAAGTTTTCACACATTATGAGTAAAAATAACAAGTTGTGTTATCTGGAATCTGTTCTTCAAAAAATCAATCGATCATTTTTCGTTATCGCATCAGCTTTGAACACTGTGTGTATCTCTGTGTAAAATAGGTTGTCCTCTCTAGAATTGAAATCAAAATAAGCCACACCAAGTTTGCAGTACTCTGTGCACCCTTTCACTGCAGGTGTAGTGCATATTCTGCCTTCTTGGTCTTTATATCTTTATTATTTTGTATAGCAACAGCCGAAGGCGGTACGACCACATGTGCTATTGTGTTTTCTTTGGAGAGGTGAGGGCATCTTTTTTAATTACTTGTAGTTTTATTTCCCATGGCTTGTGTGAGATTCTGTTTATGTTTTGTTGTATTTCTATTTAAACATACTTTTCATATGTTATGTGGTTTGGTTTCCGCATTCAAGGAGTTTCCTTAATATTTCCACTATTTTCATCATTGCGTTTGTTGCATATTTTCAATCTGTCCTTTAATTCCAATTTCTTCGAATTCTTTTCAAGTATTTTCTTTAGAAGTTTTCTCGTACTCCCACATTTAGTGATATTGTGTTTTGTTTTCGTCATAATTGAAATTCCTGTCAGTGCAAAAGACATTTCTAAAGATGTGCTTACTTTTTGTGTCTCCTTGATTTGTGTACTGTCGCGACGACAAAACTTCCGATCCAACATGTTGTCTTCGTTCCTGCTTATTATCAACACATCCTGTCATCTTGTTCGGATAAGTTTATAACTTTGAACCGACATGTAATGGAACATTTCGTTTATTTAATTTCCAATACCGTAGCCCTTTGGTGTGCTTACAATTTTCTGCAAGTTCAAAGTTTGGACGTTTGCAGAGTTCCCAGTAAACTGCTATTCCTACGCAGTCGTGTCTTCTTTGTATTCTTTTAGGGCTAATTCGCTGCATTCAGATAATAATAATAATAATAATAATAATAATAATAATAATAATAATAATAATTATTATTATTATAATTATCATTATTATTATCATCATTCTTAGCATTATTAGTATGGTTATTTTATTATTATCACCATTTGACTGTTGTGGTGATAGTTGTAGCCTGCCCCACCGTTATTATCTATCTCTGCTCGATGCAACAGTGCGCTTATATTGCAATTATAGCATCTGCTCAAAACTGATTGCCATTATCACTGAAACAAGAGCCGTCATTTCTTGGGGCAAAGGTTGTTGATAGCTGACCCTCCCTTTCAATCATCGCCAGTCGGACACTTTCCCTTCTTCGATTAGCGCGCCGCGGGGACGGGTAGGCACACCGACACGTGCTCGTTCTACAAGAAGGGAAGAAATAAACACTGTTCACCATCAGAAAGAGCGGTGGAACAGAGAGAGCTTTTTTTACTATTTGTGAGAACAAAAAGAAAATAATTTTTCTCCGTTAATGGAAACAGGGACAGCTCTATCATTAAATAGAAATCGGAGAAAAAAGAACATTTAAAAAAATGATGCTTTACAGGAAGGAAAGAAAGAAAAAAACTTAATAAGCAGTAAATTAACGTCTGCTACAGAATAGAGGTTAACAAGATTGCATCAAGGACGATAATTAGTGTTGCAAGGCCAGACACTTACCGCGGAGAACCAAACTCATACACTCCCTGCTAGTTAAGTTATGAACTAAGTTGAATATTCAAGGGGGCGATGGAGTACGAGCCTCATACCCAAAACGTGTGAGACACAACAACTTGCAAAATACAGACCAGTCTGCTGCCTCACTACAACCTATAACCTCGTCACTGGCCTGATTGCAGACAACATCTACGAACACATCTCTTCTGGAGCATACCTGAAAAAAGAACAAGCAGAGTGAAAGAGGAAGTGTTTAGCTACCAAATATTAATTGTTGATCAATAAGACCATCCTTGATGATTTTAGTAAGTGCCGGAGAAATCTAAGCATGGCGTGGATCGATTAGCAAAAGTCATACGATAGTGTACCCCTACGTATGGCTCCTGCGCTGCCTTGATTAATATGATATCCATCGGGTCATCAAGAAAACCATGGCAGTCCATATAAATATATGGAAAACAACTATGGCATTAAAACACACTAATGAGACAATAAAAATCCCTGGCGTCAAGATCCGAAGAGGAATCTTCCAAGGAGATAGCTTATCTCCTGTAATCTTTTGCCTGGCAATTGATCCACTAAGCAAATTACTAAACAAAAGCTAGAGTGCCTACAATCTGAGCCAGGGCTGCAAAAACGATCTAAACAAAAGAGTCAACCACTTGCTCTTCATGGAGGATAGTTCAGATGCTGACTTAAGCCGACTCTTACAGGTTGTACATACCTTCTCCAAAGATTTTCGGAATGACGTTCTGCCTTGAAAATTGTGGCAAGTGCTCCCTAAGAACTGGGAAGAAGTTTCAAACAGAAAACACACAACTGTATGAAGATACTGACATCTAAGACCTTAAAGAACAGGAACAATACAAATACTTTCGCATAGAAGAAAACGAGTCAATTCAACATCCCAAGATGTGAGAAACAATTGGAAGATAATATATTCGCCGTGTTAGAAACATTTTCAAAACAGCCAACAAACCAACACTAAGTAACTGCAATTTACCAATTAGCTATGCCAGTGATTACATACAGCTTTGTAATTATTGATTGGCCACGAAAGGACATTAATAGATTATACACTAAAACGAGAAAATGCTGAGAATGTACAGAATAATGTACAGGTACCAGTGTCTTCCAAAGCTATATCTGCCAAGAGGAACAGGGGGTATGGGTCTCTCAGAAATTGACCATCAACATCGAGCCACTATGGTGAACACTGGTCAATATCTGATGAGCTCCCAGAACCCAAACCTTATATTGGTATGCCAACAAAAAAAACAGAGTAAGCAGTACAACCATCTATCACAAAGCTGGCCAAACATTTTGGACAGGATTGTCTTAAAAATGAGGCCAAAACAGACAACAATCCTGCCACAGAAATAGCCCACAATCACCGCAAAAAATACACCAAGACCTTCCATTCCAGAAAACTGGAAGAATGGACCAACCGACAGCTTGCTAAGTATTTCCTAGGTGAATTATCCCAGGAATATATAGATAAGGAAGACTCTGTAGACTGGTTGAAAAGAGGATCTCTTCACTATGATCAGGGGAGAATAATAATGGCTGCTCAAAATCAAGGCTTGATGAGCAATAACAAGTGCAGGTTCTACCACACAGAAGCAGAGAGTGTCAGTCACCCGACATCCAGTTGTAAATTCTTCTGGGGGATCGCTATTATATAATGCGACAAAACGGAGTGTGCAAATATCTTCACTGGACTATTCGTAAAAAATTGAATATCCAGTGTAGCAGGAAGTCCTGGGACCATATACCGGAAAGAACAGTTGGAAATTATTTATACACCATCCACTATAAGTATACAATTCATACAGCTACATATCTAGAAAACGGAGCTGTTAAACCTGACATCGTCATATGGGGCAAAATGGAGAAAGTAGCAACCCTAGTTGAAGTCAGTGCCTCTAATGATGTAGGATTAAAGAGAGCTGAAAGGAAAAATATTACGAAATAACAAGGTCTTAAGTACGACATGAAAATAAACTGGACTCTTAGGAAATCTTCCATCATACCAGTAATTATAAGAGCAACACGACTAATGAAATAGAATTTCAAAAGCTATCTGGCGAGTATAACCGGTGCACCGAGTGCAAGAGAAATACAAACAATCGCACTTATAGGGACGGTTAGAATCTTAAAAAGATCTCTAGGATGGAGTGTCTGAAATAGCCTGTGAATGTCTGGCAACCGGTAGGATGCCCCATCCCCAGCAAAAACAAAAAGATAAGAAATATAAAAAATGAGTGAGAGAAATATTATTTTATTTTATTTTTAGTTTCAATTTAAATAATTTTAATCACATTGATTAATACAATCCAGCGGCAATTTGTGCAGGAAATATTAACTTACTTATTAATAAACGTTAATACTCTAACGAATATTAGTTAACTATACTATGAAATACTACCCTTTTCCAGGTGTCATGCACTAGCACATTTATGTAAAAGTTATTCAATTATTTCATTGTAATGAACTGATACGAACAGATAAATATACACACAATGTCACACAATTGTTGATCTAGGAAAGCTTTATCTGCGCACCATTTTTTAGTCATAGTATCAGTGTTTACAAAGTAAAAACATGCCCCATGTGTACAGGGACTAGAAAATGGGCAGTTTAATATATGTAAGGAATTTTTCTGTGGACCTACTGTCGCATAGCCGATGAATCTTCAGAGCGTAAACAATAGGCAGGTGCACGTCCTGTAGCTGTAAAACGCAATACATGTTCAAATTATGTGACTTTTTAGAAGCAGTGAATGCAGTTTTCGTTCGTCTCTCTCCCTCTAGTATAATTGTCGTGCAGCGTCATTTTGTTTGTAGTAACAATTTATTATTTATTTTGTCGTAGCAGATGTCTTTAGTAAACACGAGACGGTGCTAATAGGTTTTTATTATAATTCACTATACATTTTTAGTCTTTACCTAGCCTGTGCCCGGTGTTGTGTAGCAAGGATGACTGCTGAAATACTTCTGCTTCGATTAACATACACACCCCAAGAAAGCCTTTAGTCTTTCAATTATAGCTACGTATTACGATGTTCGTAACTATTTTAAAACGATTCCCTGTCATTTATCGTTTTCCTGCTACGTTCGATGACTTATTTTCTATATGTTCCTTATGTAACCTATAATTTTCCAAAAGTCTGTTTTCAACATAAGCAAACTGCGAAGTGTAAATTTAAATTTGAACATTATTTTTACGTCACCTGTAAACTACAGATGTTATGTTGTTACAGTATGGACTGGCAACATAGTACGTTGGAAGTGTACTTAAAATACACCCTGTGAAATTTTAGAAGCCATAGCAAGTAGATTCGTGTGGTCTGGCATTGGCCAAGAGACATAAATTACATTCAAATGTCTTTAATGACCGCGAAAGGTTTACTTTCGTAACAACTACAAAACATGCGGATACATAAGATTTATAAAATATAACAGTCCATTTTTTTTAACGAAAAACAAAAAAAAACAGTAAATTACCCAGGGAGATGTCAAACTTCGAGACAACATTGTTGCTTCAGCATTAGATAATCTTGAGAAATGTGTTCTCTGATTGAATACCATTATTCTTATTTAATAGATAGCGACAACCAAAGGGCATCGGGTGTGAACATTGCTGAACTCTAATAATCAAATATAAATAATAATCATGGAGTTTTCATGACGCAAAATAATGTGCTATGGCTAAGGACAATGAATTCGCTAACATTAAGAACGACGAATAAAATAATAGCGATAGGCAATGCATATCATTTTCTATCTTGTCGTTACCTACAATGCCGTTGAGACAAGGCCCCATTTTGACGAAGGGTAAGTCAAATAGAGTTATTGTACAAATACAGAAAAATATTGTAGATGTGCTTAATAGACATAGCGATATATGTCCGTCGGCCATGTTTGTAAACGCAGATAATGAAGTTGTGTTCGGGTTTGGCGGACAAAGATGATGGTTGTAGCAAGGAAGATAAAAGGATTGGAGCGGAATGTATTTGTCGCGTGGAATATGGAAGCAGTTTCTTTACACAGAAAACTGATTTGTCGGCAATTGGAGAAAAGAGAAAGAGAAAACAAACAAACGAATACAGAAATAGATGATAGAAATAAAATACGAAGTAAAACAGAAAGTGAAACAATGAGTGGGTGAGTGCAAGACGACTTACGGGAATGACGTGCAAGAAGAAGAGGGTTAAGAAAAAAGGAAACTTAAAATAAATAATAAAAGGAAAGAAAGAACACGCATAAAGAGACGAAATACAAGGAAAAGTGTGCAACTATCGAATCAGAATAAGAATACGAAGAAATAGAAGATGTAAAATAGACCAAGAACTCTAAGAAAAACACAATAAAGATAGGGAGATTAACGAAACAGTAGAAAAGGAAACATCACCACAACAAGAAGAAAAACATGAACACGTGTTTTGTTTTCAATCTTGTGTCATACACGCGATAAAAAGTGTCTAAAATCATTACAAAAGTACTAAACTTCCGAAACTGTTCTCCATACCTTGTTACTCGTTGTTCTCTTTGTACGCGTGTCTGAGTTATTCTTCCAGACTGTGGACTTGCCATACTGTAATCGAATCCTCTTTTTCTATACTTATCGGAACACTGATGTGACGACAGACGTCATCTATTCAACGTGATCTTCGTTCGAAATCACTGACTACTAGAGTAGGGCAACAGTGAGCAATCGATAATCACTGTTTAATCATATTGTCAACGCATTTCATGTGCATATCCGACGCGCAACGAGCTTCTCGGAGCCGGTTTGTTCTTTATTGCTCTCTCACTCTCTCTTGTAAAATGTGACGTAATATCCACTTGATAATATATTTACACAGTAGTCAACATCTGCTGACTTTTTATTATTCTAAGTTTTCTTGTATTCTCGAAGCACCGGTAAACCCTGTCTTAACTAAAATATACACAAATTGATCTACAGTCATATATAAAAACCACACTAAAAGAAGAAAGATAAGAAGAAAAAGATGAAGAATAAGGAAGGGAATAAAAAGCAATAGACCATTTATTTTCAAATATTTCATTGTACGAGTACTTCAATACACTTTGCAATTTTATATATAACTGCGAAGAATGTAAATACTATTTCTGATTGGAAATACATAAAATATTAAGGATGTATGAATAAAAGGTTGTAATGTTGATATGTCGTCTTTCCGATTTCAGAATATATATAAGAACCATTCAAGGAAAGGTATTATACATACTAAAATAAATACTTACATTATTTTAACCTGAAATAAAAAAAAAACAAATAATAAAATATTCAAACGAAAGATATGAAGAAGGGACGGATATTTTGTTGATGATTACATTTTAACTGTGTGTTAAGCAATACAGAATCAATTGAACACTTAAGCGTTGTAGATCAATGATACAATCATTTTATACTAATGGCTGAATACATATAAAATATCAGTCAAAGCCGGACGCACAAGAGAACAGTATATGTTATTTTCCCCTCTTAACCGCGAGCAGCTCAAGAAATTGTCACGAACATTTTGGACGTTTTTTTGTTTATTCATAGATACAGCATAATCCCTTTGGCATAGCGGTTGTCATTAGAACACTGAAGTGAAGCGGTGTTTAGCATGGGCGTTAGTAAAATGAGTGACCATTTTTTAAAATCCGAGTTGCTCTATGGTTATCTTGGAGTTGTTGCCCTGTTCCAGGTCAATTGTGGGTTTTGAAGAAAGTGTTTCTGTGAGGCGAACTGGATTCGAACTCGGTACACCCAGGTCCTCAGTCCGCGTCGTTAACCACTTAGGTACCATATTGAGAAGTACATCACGATAAAAAAGTAAAAATAGGATTTTAAACTTAAGTGTGAATATTGACGAAAATTTTATTTATAGCTTAATCGACACCGACCATGCATTTTCTAAATATACGTGAAATAGAATAGTGATAATGATATTTACTATTGAGGCGTGACAAACAGACGAAAATGCTATTAAACCTCAAGCGTGACTTATAACTGACAGTTTCTATTATAGAGATATTGACGCGTACTAAAAAAATAAAAGTTGCAATATAATATTTTCTAATGGATATAATATTTAAACCATAATAACGACATCCAATCAAACCGGCTATTTCAAATTTAGGATATAAACGGTACTGCAATCGTCGACACGCTGTACATATGGTCAGACATATAAACACACATATGTTTTCATAGAGATTTAGGACGCATTTCAAATGAAATGCGTTCATTTAATCTGTACGTTTTCGATGAAATGCCATTTCCCATTGTCCTGGGTCCTCCAAGCTACTACAATAATGCAGTGGCGATTTAGAAGATGGGTGGGGAAGATTTCGCAGCTATTGCTTCACAATTAACTTCACCCGCAGGGATTATATACTATCTCTCGCTACTGTACATGCAATCTGCGTGTTTAATGGTGAAATCCCTATTTCTAATGTAAACGACTAGCGTTCATAATATAAGGCATCTGAAAGACTTAATCTCATTTTATACAAAAAAATACGTTAATAGGTTTAATGTCAGTGAAACGAAACGATGATAGTGTATATATAGAAACATGATGTTCAATAATATTATTTTAAACTTAAACCTGACAAACCTAGATCCACACCGTTATCGAACGTGAAACATCGACATCATACGCAATAAACAGCGGAAATACCCTCTTATATGGATGTGCTAAAGTAGTAAAATGTGTCGTCTAATCTTTAATACATAGTGACTCTTTACAATTGCCATCCACCCATAAAGTGGTTGTGAATATTCAAAATATTTTCTATAATCAAACGATGTGTTGTATGAATAAACGTCACTCCATATCTGACTTGTCTACCAAGTCTCAATAATTAATGTCACAGACTCTTTGTTTATTGGCCGTTTAAGAATATTCTAAAAGATGTACACCTCTGCTTGTAAGCAGAACTGCTCGACTCTGAGTTTGTGATGACTCTTTTCAGTTCATCATTTGTACGGTGATTGCTTAAATACACGTTATCTTGAGATGACCCCAAAGAAAACATCAGAATCGTTAACGTCCGGTGATTGTTCATTCTTGGTCTAACCTCTTAGTGATCATACAATCACAAAAGTGTTATTATAAGGTGATAACACGAAAAATGCTGGGCATATATCAACGTACGCTGTTAATTTTGCTATTTCTGTTCGCCTTCATTATTGTCAACTTCTTTTTGTGTTCTTGGTATTTCTTTTCTTTTTAATATTCGCCATCATGCTTCAACATCTGCTTTTATTTTCTGTTTTCCTCTGAACTGTGTTCGTCTTCTTCTTAGTCGCGACGACTAAGAAGAAGAAGAACACAGTTCATTGCCTACTTCGCTTTCTTAGTTGTTTGTGTTAGTCTTATTCGTCGCCGTCGTCGTAATCTTAGTCGTTCGCTTCGTTTTTTCTTCTTCTTTTTCTTCTTCTTCTTCTTCTTCTTCTTTTTCTTCTTTTACTGCTGCTGCTTCTTATTTTGCTTGTTGTTCTTGACTGAAACCTAGTAGACATGGACTGCAGTTAATTTGACCAAATATTATTATCATGGAGAAAGAATTCATTGTTTATTTTATAAACGATTCCATGAGAAATATTTCTTTGGGGCGGGTATCTCATACTATGAATTGAAATTGGTCAATATTATTCAAAGTCTATTTACACAATATAAGAATATGTCCTGCAACTTGTTCCATTATTAACTCAGTCTTTAAGTGAAACTATCCGTGTTCATTACGGTGAGCGATCACTTTGTCGTCTTATTAAAATAAAGAAAACTATATCATCCATAGCTGTTAGATTTGTTCTAAATATTTAAAGTTTATCAGCATCAAGTTACCTACGATTTATAAGGTTGATTAATAGATGATTTTAAAAGGAAAAGTCTATTTAAACACGGCTATTTTAACCGGAAGATTTACCGTCCAGCAAAACAGTTATTTAAAATAAAACCTTGAAAAACCAAATAAGAATCTATTTCAAATAAAAGTCAGACAAAACATCGAACATACTATTTCAAACTCTAGCCTCACAAACCATCGAAAAGACTATTACAAAATAAAGCCTGACGAAATATCGAAAATATTATATAAACATTAAGTTTCTGGGAGATCGAAAATGCTATTTTAAAATTAAGCCTTACTAACATCGAAAAGGATATTTCAATCTTAAGTTTTACAGACAAACGAAAATGTATTTAATACTAAAGACTGAAAAACAAATACACATGTTATGGTTACTTAAGACATGGCTTTCACACTTCATCATGACAACCCACCAGAATGTCTATTTAAAACCCGTGAGGCAGAACAACACAACTACCGCCAATTACTAATTCATAACACATCACAAGAACAGCAATTGTAATCAATACAAATCAGATTCACTTGTTCAAGCGTATATTTTACATAACAAATTCAATGTTATTTCAAACTAAACCACGACGCAGAATTGAAAAGGATATTTAGAAATATTTTATTTATGAGATTTCCAGGTCAATTGTGGGTTTTGAAGAAAGTGTTTCTGTGAGGCGAACTGGATTCGAACTCGGTACACCTAGGTCCTCAGTCCGCGTCGTTAACCACTTAGCCACCATATTGAGAAGTACATCACGATAAAAAAGTAAAAATAGGATTTTAAACTTAAGTGTGAATATTGACGAACATTTTATTTATAACTTAATCGACACCGACCATGCATTTTCTAAATATACGTGAAATAGAATAGCGATAATGATATTTACTATTTAGGCGTGACAGACGAAAATGCTATTAAACCTCAAGCGTGACTGATAACTGACAGTTTCTATTATAGAGATATTGACGCGTACTAAAAAAATAAAAGTTGCAATATGATATTTTCTAGTGGATATAATATTTCAACCATAATAACGACATCCAATCAAACCGGCTATTTCAAATTTAGGATATAAACGGTACTGCAATAGTCGACACGCTGTACATATGGTCAGACATATAAACGCACAAATGTTTTCATAGAGATTTAGGACGCATTTCAAATGAGATGCGTTCATTTAATCTGTACGTTTTCGATGAAATGCCATTTCCAATTGAAGTACGATAAAGTGACCGACATATTAATCGATAGAGTAAACGTCTCTCATCAAGATAAGAGAACACATCTGATAGAAAAGGAATCGGCGACGGGACCAGGGGGGGGGGGAGAATGTGTAAGCGTAAAAAAAAAACATAATATAGAAATATGAAAAAGTACACACGAATAAAGAAAACAATAAGAATATAAGCCGCGAAAAGATATGGCGCGATCGGGTAAAAACAATGGAATGCAAGTAGAGAATGGCGGGAAAAGCAGGAAGTAAGCGACAAAGTTAAGCGGAAAACAGAAATAAAAAAATACAAGCCGCATGCAATAAAGACAAATTATTCTGCGCTTTGATGAGAAGTGGAGTTTTCTTGTAGATTATCAGCCTTTTTGCAACGTGCAATCTGGGTAAGAAGATAACGTTCGTCTACGGCAAAAGAAGCACACGAACAACAAAAATAGAATAGAACATGGCGGACGACGTGCAATGATGCAGACAAACCATTCTCATCTATTACGGACTAGATTTTAGCCATTTTTTGTCTTTGCTTTTTTCCCTGTCTCTGCTGAACTGATGTTTTTTTATATGTTCATCTTTTTCTTTCTGGTCAGTCAGTTATGGATAATGTGTTGTTTGTCTCGATATTAGATTTATTTATAAAGTCTGGTATTGGCTCAAAATTATGAATTTTCCTCGCATTTGACAAATAAATCATACACACCATGAAAATATGAAGATTTTTAATGTAATTAGAATATTGAAATTTGATATTTCGAACAGTCATCAGCTGTTAATCTATTTGTTGAGAACAATTGATTGACTATGAAATAAATTATAGTTCTGACTATGTTAAATGCTTATTCGCCGTATCAACGTTCATCATGTAACGTGTGAAATGTTTCTATTTGCAAAACTAAAATAATCGTTACTTTTTTGTTAATACACACGTTCGCGCTTTTATAGTGTTATAATTACTGTTCAGAACAGATAATACCGCCAAAAAACGCAGTTGTATTTTAAAAGAAATATTTCTCATTTTGTAATTCAATAGACTCCTTCAGAAAGTTCACATTTAAACCTCTCCGCTTGCGAGTTGAGTACCAGATATTTTGACTGGTTTAGTCGAGACTATGATTAAGACAGATCCATATTGGCTTTCCCGTGATGTATGACACATAGCTGAGTCATGTTGCTACGTGTACGTCCTTTCCGCAGCCACTTCTTCGAACCAGCGTTTGATTAGAGTTCATAAAAATTCAAATAAGCGATTTTAATTGAGTCAAAGATCCCTTTCGAATATGGTAGGTGGCATCATGTGATCTTCGCTTGCAACTCACAGAGACCATTAACATTAACATTTTAAAGCACTTGATTTGTCCGATAGGCGATACTTCCTATACACGGTCAGCAAGCCAGCCGTTGTTTTTTGCGTTGTAAAACAAGTCCTAAGAAGACCCACATCATACCACAGATTTTACTGCAGCGTGTTCTTTATAGTCGCCACACCGATTCCCATCTCTATCGTTAAATTCTACACTATCTTGCTTGGATAGTGCCGTAGATTATTTACTTTTCTTTACCGATTCAATTTTATTGATCAACTAAGAACACCATATGATTATGTTTTCTTGTAGCTATTTGTTCTACATTTCCGTCGCAAATCAGAAATGTGATGGCTTTCAGGATAATTAGAATGCAGTAAAGTTATCAGCAATTATAAATTCATCACACACCATCATGAGGCAGGGCAATTTTTTTTAATACGTTGCTTTAAAGTTAACCAATGTCTGCAACCCTCCAAGCTACCATTTGTAAACAGGGACCGTTATATGTTGTGATGTATTTCTATTAAATACTTCAAATCGTGCTGAAATAAAAAAATATATATATAACACATTGTTGTGATGGATGGAAGAATGACAAGCACACAATCTAATTGTAGAATGAGGCACTTTAAAGTGTGATTTCCATTTATAGTGCCCGTCCCTGGGACGCTTTAATCCTCATATAGATCTATCTTGCACTTGTGGTGAGGAGAGTCTATACGACTGAAAAACATGTATGTAACGCATGTCTCTCTCACCTTCTCTATGCATATATATATATATATATATATATATATATATATATATATATATATATATATATATATATATATATGGCACTATGTTCATATAGGATTCGTCAATACATTACTTTTGGCCCACATCTTTAGCTCTCTCATAAATATATTTGATATAGGGGGTAGTAAAATCCTTAACCCCCTATAACTTTACTTCTGCCAATTTCTCGCTGACACCGAGAATTAATAAACAACGTTACAATTTACGATTTGTCTGCTATTACTTGACTACACAATACAAAACATTACGCACACATTTAATTGACGCTTCCATTAATTGCGTTGATTGTTGAGAATATTGGGCCACGTTATTTTTACCTGTTACATATACAGTAATACTCATTCCGGTTTTTAGAGAATGCCATTAACGAGAATAGTTATTTGCAGTGGTTCATTATTTAACATGGTGGCTACAATTTCTTCAGCGACTCAACTAAAGAATCAAGTCCATATACACAAAGATGCAAGACAGACACTTTCATAAGTTGACACTATCTGAATCTTACATCTTTCACACGCATAATACTATAACACATTGGAAACAAAGATCAATTTACTGTATAGAAATGACCCAAAACGTTGTTGCTTGAGTCAAATTTGCCAGCATATTTAAACTCTATATTTGACCTATGCAAGCAGATTACTTTGAAATTTCCAGGGTCCTCTTATGATTATCAACACAAAATATGTTTTATAGGATAAATCTGTATTATTGAGAACATAACATACATATTATTGCTTGGCCATTTTAAAAGTTTCAGACAATAACATCGTTGAGTTTATGTGAACATTTTTTCAAGTGTAGATTTTAGTTTCTTGTGTTTAAATAGGTGACTTGCCGTCATCATCGTCAAGTAAATTTGAGAGTATCGCAAAGGATTAGTAGTTGTATAACGCCGTGGCCATTATAATGTTGAGTAAAAACAAAAAAATAAATTCAATTAAACAAATATGTATATTTATTATATAAATACAAACTATATTTTATGTTCTACCGATAAAATACTGTTAACATATTTGCTTATATGATAAGATTTTTTGGGTCTCGATATACACGAATTGAACCTCTTCATTAGTACGATTGTCACATTATACTTTTCTCTATGAAAATTATCGCCACGAAGAAGTCTCTTAAACGCTTCCCGAAAGCCGAAAGTTTTGAAGCGCTTTCAAACTTTTTCGTTAAGGCATTTTGAACACTCGGGTGTTTAACACTAATTTTATCATTACTTTTTTAAACATAGTTTTCTTTAAACATTGTATTTTAAACACATTTCTTCTTAAACATTGTTCTCTGTTGAACATTTTACTTATATTAAACATGGTACGCTTTTTTTTCTTTTTTATCTCTTTCAGTTCATGAAAAAGGACCCGAAAATGTTCAATTGTACACAACAAGTTACCTTATAATATTTTCTTCGTCTACTGGTCGTTGTTAATTTCTGGGCGGTGGGTTTCATTGCGTCTCTGGCCGTGATCGATTCTGGTGGTCTTGGTTCTATGTACAAACTTTATTTTCAGACAACAGACAACACTCGGAGACAGTTTTTTCAGAGATAGATTCAATACTTTTATTCATCTGTCTTGTTTGTGGGGGATTTCCATCCATTCGTCTCTTCCATTCGTCTCATTCAAACTTTTCCTTGTGGGGTTCGACGGATGCATGGGGATATATGTCGGATCTCATCTGTGATCAAGACCATAGGACGAGTGGCTACATCGTGGTGTTATCGATCTCACTCCAAAAGCGTTCTCTTTCAAAAACTCTAGTTTTTGAGAAAAACAAATGACGTAACATACACTTGCCTGGCGTCGACCGATCAGATACGACATTTACAATCGTTCCATATCTGACCTTCTCCGACCCGAGATTTTCGTGTCGGTGCCGACTTTGTCACTTTGTTATGGTTTGACTAAAATGGCTCACTCATAACAATCCCCTCTATTGCATGCCAGCTTAACCTGCACTTATTGTCTCAACTGACCCTAGCCATAATTCTTACTAGCTAACTTAATCGTTTAAAAAAATATAGGGCCTCCCCCATAATATAACACGATAAACATGTTTATATGATTTGGATGTACACATGAGTACTCTGATATGGTTGCTACATTCACAATTCTTCTGCCGACACTGCTCAGGTACTCCATTGCGAACCTGGAAGTACTCTAATAAAATGTAAGAATACATACGGATTTTTAAATTAAACTTTTTATTCAATTAACATGGGTAGATTGCGCTCGCTCTAATAGACATGATAGTGAGTGGGGTAGACATTACAGACGTTGTAAGGTTTGGTTATGTTTGGTGAGTTGCTATTTTAAGAATATTTTATCATATTAAATGTAAATCAATAAATGTTGGTTTCTTTAAAGGCTATGTTGCTATATGCTTAAATTACAATATATATATATATATATATATATATATATATATATATATATATATATGACAAATATTGATTTATTCTGGGATTCTGTTACGCTAAAAAGTGTGTTTGAATTGATACATTTTGCCGTAATTTATAATTAAATAAACAATGCAGCCATCGCATTTTTTTATCTTCCTATGTATTTATTTCACACCCTATAAATTATGTTGACTAAATCACAATTTAATATCATTTATTCAGTGACTATCTAGAATAAAATGAATATTTATTTTAAGCTATGTTTCATAGTGTGTTTTTGCACAGCGTTAAAACGTATGTGAATTAGATAGAAAAATAATAGTTCGCATTATTTCAATATTATCCATGAATATAATATAAAAGTAAAGATAATATGACTTTTATTACTTAAGAACATATTCTTAACAAATATATGGCTGTCTATGTATGTTCGAATACAATCAAAATGAACAAATAGTTGAAGTAAGTTTTGCAAACTGTTGACGGGTACTGCTACTTATTTATAAATTGGAATGGCTCTTAAATAAATATGTATTTCAGATATAAAGAAAGTCAGATATTTCCGTTTGAGCATCTGCTTTTGTTTAGACTAGCAGGCATCTTTAATATAAAAAATGGAAGATGTTTTAACGAATACGCACGGTGTAGAGTGAAGATTGACATTCTTGCGCAACGTCTCAGTTGCATCAAATCGGTTTGTACCGAGAAGCGGTTGTCTTTACGATGATATATGAAGGAAATGGTGTTTATGATTAAATTTAACGACCGGAACTAAACACGGAAATGGACTTTCCCAACACCCGAATGCGAATTAAATCACGAAGGAAAACATACAAGCTCACACAATAGAGAGTAAGATAAAGCATCTGCAAAGATGGAGAGATGGGAAAATGGTGGGAACATGCATTTTAGGGAAAGTCGAACGGACATTTATGGAAGGCCGAAAAAAACGGTGAATATAAAATAAGGAATAAAAAGTAGGATAACCTCATGATGCGCCTAAACAATTAACGCCATTATTGCGGAAAATGGTATTTAAAACTTAAGCATGATGAAAAACGAGTGACTGAGTGACTGAGTGACGCAACACAGCGCCATTCATAGAGATAGGTGGGTGCATCTCAAATACTATAAAACATTAGCATGGCACACAGAAATCGACCACGGACGAACGTAGCATGTTATAAAAACGCTTACAGTCACCGGTAAATGCTATTGCAAATGTAAGCCTAAATGAATTAAAAAACAAAAAAACAACGAACTGCGTGGTAGACAGGATTAAACTATTACATAGATCCATGGATTTTTAAAACTATTATGATACACTCCCGGATTATATGCAGAAGACCGATAACGAACGGATATAACAAGTTACGAAGATGCGTAGGTGCACCTTAAAATGCTATTTCGAGTGTAATAATGAATTAAGTGACGGACGTACATAAGCTTTACAGAAATTCGTGGGTGCAACTTATGGTAAAGTTAATGTTTTATCCGACGTTAGTAAGAAGTCTTGTCGGCAGTTTTGCGACATTGAAATGGAACATAGAGTTTACAAGCCTATGCATTTACAGAATATACCGAAGTAATTTGTTGCACGAACGATTTCTGTCTCGGTAATCGTGACTTTATTTGTTACATGCGTTATCAATATTCATAAGGTTGGGAAGAGTCTATGAAGTGATACTCAATCACAATAACGTATCTAAAATAGTATTATTGACTTTAAAGTGACATACAAGTGGATATAGCCCCAGGAAGGGGGCCCTTGATTTCTGAGAACTTCGACTGAAGTAAAATTAAACATTCAGACAAATACAGCATCTTATAAAGACGCATAGTTTAATGAATATCTTTTAAAATATAGAATAACCTAAAACAGACTGACTGAGCCTATTAGAAAAAGTGTTTCTGGCGAAAATAATGGAAGACAAAAAGCTATATTTTAAACTAAATCTAAGAATATCATTAACACACATGATTGTAAAACAACGAACTGTCACACCTAAAAAAAAATGAATATTTTGTTTTTTATCTGTCAATCTCGAGGCCCTGTCGCATATTCGCAGTGTTTTATCTTCGTTCTTGTTTTACAAGTACTCCCAAAATGATGTGTTCCGATGTACTTTATTCACTTATACCCGTACGACGTAAGCCCCTTCGACCCACTCGAATATCAACAAAATACCAGTCTTTCACTATAGATGCTCCTAGATGCCGGAAGATATTTTACTCTCATAGCTTCTTCCGTCGAATGATTGCATTGTATTCCCTCCCGACGTCCTAGTTCTCGAACCGTAATAAAATGCAAAAGAATAAATGTAATGTAAACAGACATGTTGCTTCAAAACTCTCATCCCAGATTGTCACCTGTAAATCTGGTGGCTATCAGAGTATCCGTATACTTTTTAGTGTCAATATGCTTTGTTTCGTACAAACTAAAGTAATAAAAAATTATAGGAAATAATAGTAATTCAAAAATATATTCACAATAACTTTATTAAAATAATGGTAAAAATTATTTCTCTGACATATACATATATTTTTATACTAAATATGTGTTCATTAACGTTTATTTTCCTAATGAGTGTTTAAATATATATTAATCAAAAAATAAAACACCTTAACATATTCTTTTTGTTCTTGTATTGAGATATGCTGGAAAATATTTGGTTTATTGCCACTGAAACACTGTAGGTAGAGGGTAGATTTTTAGTGGCACCCTATGTGGCGACTTTGCAGTAAGATAGTTGTACATACTACATTTGAATTAATGCATGTTGGGCAAGTCCAGAAAATGGAGAATCAGGGAATTTCTTAGCCAACGTTATAAGGAAAGAAGCTATAAGTATAGTTTGGTGTCCGGTCCATGTAGAAGTGTATGTAGAAAATCAGACGGCTGAAATATTGCAGTGATGAAGCACGACTGAAATTTGGTAAATAGTGCGTGAATAATCAGGTTATTATTATTCTCCTGAGCCGTAATTCATAAAACTGTACAACTCACACGTGTCTCCTTTTATTCTATATGTATTTCCCTCGCAACTTCTCACTTTATGTTAAGTAAGTACATTTCTACTATTTATTAATGTCTCTTTGTGCATGTATAGAAACAAAGACTCGTTAGTCAGCTAAATTACTTCAATGTGTCTATACATCATCTTGCTGCTCAACTGCTCACCCAAGTTTCTGACCACTATCCCAGTATCCCCTTTACGCCTAAGTGACTATGTGAATTGTTTAAATAAAGTCAAAAGGAAATACAAATAAATAGCGTGTAATGCCCAATCTGTTTCATCCAGAGATGCTGTTCAGAAATGGTTCTCGTTAGATTTGTAAGGTTAACAAATAGTATTGTCTAAAGATGTAAACTTCTATTTCAACAATCATTAATAGAATTGCGTTTAATTTCTCCGGCCTCTGAGAAAACCAAGCGTTTTAAAAGAACATTGTTTCAATTACACCCTTTATTGACAGAGCAACCTCATTTTGGAATTTTATGTTTTGACCGGTAATATCTTCAGTGATTGCTATATATTTTTCCGGGATGTTGCAAAACTAATAAAGTAATTGGACGCCAGGAGGAGAACTAGTCCTGATAATTTCTCAGTCAGACTCTCTCCGTCACAACTTTATTTTATCCGTATTCTAATGATTGTTTCAAAAGGGGGAAATGCCTTCGGTATACTTTAAAATATTGTCTGTTTTCCAAGAATTTATTTTTTATCTGTGTACAGACTAATCAGTATCGTCATAAGTAAGTTATTCAAATATGGGTTGCATCAAAATTTCAATCATCTCCGAAAACGTAGCGACAAACAATATGGTTTTCCTCTTGCAAAATCAACGGCGTACGAGTTGGTTTCTCTGTCACATGGGATCAGGTAAATTCGCGACGAGCTATAGCTCTTGACATATCATATGGCTATGACAGGTTCTTACGACTATAGTATATTTACAATCTTGATTGCTACACAATATATTTCACTGTCTTCTAAACAGTCTAATCATTCACACTGATAAGTCTCTAAAGTATTTGCAGATGGACAGAACTCTGAAGCCCATAATATGAACGTCAATGCACCACATCGAGTAATCATGGAGATTTTCATTAATGACTTCCAACATCGAATTCTGAGATCGTGTGTCGACATTCAATGCAATCAGTGAAACATGGCGTGTTACATTTTACACTATAAAAAACAAGTTCATCTCCATTCATCTCTGACGTGTTTTGAGCCAGTTGAAATTAAAGTCTATCGTGATGTTGTTTCTCTCCGGGCTAAAACATGGTCGACTTCGAATCACATATCTCTAAATGCTTATCATAAAACTTAGTCATGACTAATAATATTTCCTCAATTTTATTCAGTATTTCCAATCTTCTCATAATATTTTCATCATCCAAGTGACAATCGCACCAACTAATTAAACCTTATCCTCTAGGGTATTTTAACCTTGATAATTGGTGAATAATTAATAAATAAACTAAAACATAAAATTACTTATTATGCAAGTTTCGAAAGAAAAGGTGAAACAAGAGGCTTTAAGCAATTAGTAATCAGGAGCAGTATCCTTAGAAGCTATGCGTAACTTTAGTTACGCAATAAAATCAACTCAGTCATCATTTCAGGAGGTATCCAGTATTTCTGGATACACAAGGGACCTCTCTCTCACTCTATTCACCTCGTTCTCTGGCAATAAATAAAGAGTGTGAAATAGAAAGATGGCCAGGGCGGGCATTAAATCGTTGGCCAAGGATCAGAGGTAATTGGATCGTTATGCAAGGTGTGTGATCACACTAGTGTGTTAAAAATCACAGGGTGAGAAATAAGGCCTCTTCATTAAATCAAATCGTTCGATCACCTGATGCCTGTCCGAGATAAAGCAAGCGAATATGGAGAACAATACTAATTAATTAACGGGAATGCGCTCATAAAAACGCCATGTTTCTTCATTATGATTTATTGGTCTTCATGTTTTGTTCCCGGAGTGAAACAGGAAGAAGAACAAAGACAAAAATATAGCATGAGCGTAGAAACGAGAGAAAGAATGGAAATACAAAAGAAATGTAGAAGGAAGGAAAGGTAGAATGATACAGCAAACGGGAAGAGGAAAGAACGAATCAAAGTAATGAAAGAAGGAAGGAACGTTTTATGAGATTCAGAAAATGTAGAAAAAACGAGAGAAATGATGAGCGGATGAAGAAAAAATGAAATAGAAAGAATTAACAAAAAAACAAACTAAAGAAACGCAGAAAAAAAGAAATACATTTACCTGGCTGAAAAGGAAAATAAACATACATAATAAAAGTTCGGAAAGAAGAGAAAGAAACAAATACGTGTAAAAGACAGAAAATAAGTAACAGGCACAAGAAAGTGAAGAAAAGAAAATATGAAAATGAAAATAAATTGATGATCAACCGTGAATTAAAAAAAGAGTATGAAGAAAGAACGAAAGATATATAAACAAAGACAGAAAAAAAAACGAAGTAAACATAAATAACAAGAAAGAGAAAGGTAGAAAGACAAAGAAATGAAGAGAAAAAGAAACATTAAAAATGAAAAAGTAAAAATATAATGGGTAATAGGTGAGAGTGATAGTTCCCCGATTCATAAAAAGGCAACCTAGGTGTAGAGTTGAGTGGACAAAAACTTTGTTCACATTACATTTCAATTTCAGCATTTTGGTACGGTAAGGGAAACAGGGAGCAGGATATTTACTGAAGTAGAACATTTTCAAACATCTCGGGACCTCCACACTTAAGAAATATGATTGTGTTTCTAGTCTCGGGGTAGGGGGTATTTACGTTGAGTGAGTACGAGTGAAGTAAGTTCATCTGAGCATGTTCCGTATAAGTTTATGGAGAAAAAAAACGTATTCGAGAACACAATTCCTCCACACGTTGCCTGTGATCTGGATTCGATTTTCGCAAAAACAATCACGTGCGTTTATCGATCAGTTCGCGATGGATGAAGCAATTAAAGCCTACGACTGCAATCATTATTAGATCCACTTAAAATCAATTTGCCAACACATGAATTTCGTTACCGTAACGTGCAATATAGTATAATGAATAATAATGTGTATACGCACGCGTGATTTTCATGTACTGCACACAAAAGCAGAATGTATTAATATATTGACTTACATTTTCTGAAATATATGATTCACCTCGTGAAAAGTTAATTCCACAAAAGAAGCAACAATTAATTATGTGGAATGGCATAGTATAAAGGTATCGTATATATATATATATATATATATATATATATATATAATTATTATTTTATCTATATATATATATATATATATATATATATATATATATATATATAATTATTATTTCATCATGATATAGTAATTTATACCTAAACCAAGTAAGCTGGTTTATAATTAATTTTCAAATTAGTTAATAATAATGTTTGAATTAAATATATATGTATAAGGTTTATTTAATGCTAAGTATTGAACTTGTTTTTGTAACTGGCAATTGATCGTTTTCATGTATTATGTTGCTCTATATTCAATTAACTTATTTTTATATAATGTTGTATATATATATATATATATATATATATATATATATATATATATATATATATATGTGTGTGTGTGTGAGGTAAATAATGAGAGATAGAAGGGTGAAATATATTATAATGGAAAGGTGGTGTGTCTGTCTAAACTATACTATCACTTCTATATTTGAAGTCGAAACAATTGGATTACTGCTATTTAATTTTCAATTCAGTTTAATATATTATTATAGACTAATATTCTATCTATCGAAGCGATGAATTTACAAGGCTAATGCATATTTAGCTTGAAGAATACCCATCTCATTACACGAAAACACTATCCATTATACAGAACAGTTTGACCAACTTTCCTGTCCATTTATCTATATTAAAATCAAAGCATATATTCCTACTAAATCGAATGTCTAGAATCCTTATCCCAATGTTGATCAAAATGCATTGGATCATTGTTATTCTAAAAGAGTAGAAAATTCAAGTCTTTAGCTTAATGAGTCATAAAAATGAAGTAAAATTCAGAAATTCATTCATCATTTGTATCAAATGACTATGAAATAAATTCAATGCAAATCTGAAATATTTTTATTTTCAAATTTGTAAAGTTATTATTATTTTAAATTACTATGGATAACATTCGATGCAAATCTGAAATATTTTCATTTTAAAAGCAGTCGTTGTGCTCACACAGAGCTTACATACTTAAAAAATATAATATCGTCATTGAAATTTGTGAAAAATGTATTAATTGACGAGAAATAACTATTGTTAAAAGTTACTATTATATTTTTCACGGGGCGGTTCACCCCTCTTTTAATCTCTGAGTAAACTAAATCAAACTAAATATGACCGACATTACCAACCCTTACTCACAATAATCTGGTTCGAAAAAATCCGAATGATTGGTTTATTAGTTTAGGAGTGAATTCTATACAAACAAATATACACACACATGAACATATACCTACATTTCTATAAATAGAGAATGAAAAAGCAGAGTGAAATAATGAAAAGCAAGAAAGAAATAAACATGAACAGCGCGTGGGGCATAATTGTTCTTTCATCTTTGTGAATGAATCCAGCAAACCAGAAAACGTTGGAACGCGAGTGGAAAAAATAGATAAAGCGAAACTGAAAGTGGAACCAGAATAGAATTGGCGCGTTTCAAACGCAGCGTCGCATGGAATTGGCGCGCGGCCATCGAGCGGGAAACACATCGACAAAGTTGCAAATGCACGCGCCCACACACCAACATAAACATTCACACACACATATACATGCATTCATACGTTTAGAAATCGAAAGTCGGAAGTGGAATCGGTTAAAGGAGCAGAAAGATATAACATATAAAGTTATCTTGTCGAATTTTCCCCTAATTATTTTACACATCAGAAATATCTGGTTGTTTTAGAAGGGCTTCCATCTGATGTTATGTAATGTTCATAAAGCTGAATAAAACTTAATATAACCTACATTACGACTAATTACGCTTGTCAGTAGAGTTCAACAATCTATAATGCTTGATTACTTTAGAAATGTAACCAATACATACAAATATAAATACATATATTCACATACCTTATTTATATAAATAATGGTATAATCTATTTTCATCTGACACGTGATATCCACTGTATGCGTAGTTTAAAACATACAATGAATTTTTAACAAAATGAAATAGTTAATATATCGAATAGGTGATAAGCATAGACACAGGTTTGTAAGAAAAATAACGCATACAGATGACTGAAGAAAAATCGATATTTGATCGTGAAAAACAATCTTAATATGTAGTAGAAAGGGGTTTTCATTAAAAATAATTACTTTTTCTACAAAAAATGACCCTACATGTGTATGTACGTAAGTGAGAAATACTATGAGAATTACAAATTCATTTTTGGTAACTAATTAAAAAAATATTATTTTGCATAAATGGTTTCAAAGACAGCAAGTTGGTGATATTTATATCAAGTCGCAGGTTCATCATGTTTTCTTTTTAAGATTCTTTTTACATACTACTGTTTCAGTTTACGTCAGTCAGACTTCTTAGAAATAAAAGGGCGTCTTTCTGGGGTTTACACTTGATCTACGTATGAGATAGATAGATATTCGAATATTCAATTAAAGTACTCCTTTACCTATTAACTTCTCAGTAAATAAAGAAGTTAATAACATACATTTTCCTTTCCCCAATTGACTAGTTAAATAGTGTTGTGGTCTCTTGGTCTTACCGGAAATATGGGCAATAATTCATCAAGTCTGGTGGAGTATCTAGCTAAGTGTTTTTACTTGAAGTAATATTACTTGGTATAGATGCATTTTTCCTAGTATATACCACTGTATAGCCTTGTCGAGGGGATCTTATTTTTCCTTTAAATACTATGTTATTTGGATTATTTAGTCAGAGTTTTCATGTAGGAGGAAGTATCCTCATGTAAGGTTGCCGTGCAAATTGTTGTACCGAAGACACTCGAGGATAGTTTCCTGTAGGTAATTCAACCACTACTGGAATATCGGTGCGAATATGCACGGTAAAATCCCACGATTTTAAAATATCTAACCGGATTATAAAATATATTTTATAGATGTGTTTCGTATCACAAATTGTCGAAATTAAATATTTCTATTACAAACAAATAGCATTGACCTATATAAATCGAATACCAAGTTATGTTGATTAATATTTCATCTCAACAGATACACAAACGTGAATGTGTAGATAAATATTTAAAGCTTCACGAAACAGACTTTTCGTCTCTCTCCATGACCCAGGCGTTAGGCAGACTTTTTATAGAAAGACCTTTATGCAGGAAATAACACGTGTAAAGCACCGTTATTAGAGACTGCTTTTCTGCATATAACAAATGTGTCGTTTTCAAAGAAAAATGGTTGACTTAAAAAATGTTCCATAATTTCGGTGTAAAGTAAGTTATTTTCAATTTTTACTTAAAAGGTGGAAGTAAAAGAGGTGCCCATAGCAACAAAAATATTGAAAAGTAATTTTCCTGGATAATATTAAAGACCTATCTGTTACGAATGACGATTTGATGTCTGTATCTCTAGAGCCTATACTATAAAACTGTTTGACCCAACTCGTTAGCCAAGCACAAAACTGATCTACATTAACTTATTGTGGGTCGCTAATTTTAATAATGAAATCAATTTTTCCTTATACGTCAGGTTGTGTTTGTATCTACGACTTTTTCAGCATATGAACACTATTCATTAGGTTTTTGTGAACATTGTTATCTGCATTAGTCATGCCCTATGTTGAAACCCATAGTATAATATATATTCATATTCTTATTTCAGATGAATCTTTTGATCAAGATCCTGTACAAGAAGAGTCGACTGAATGTGATTCAGATCGCTTAGGTCTAAATAATGATAATACTATAAACTATCTGACTGATCTAATCCGTGATGTGAATATTTCCAAGGAATATTCTTAAATGCTAGCTGGGCGTCTTAAGAAAATACATTTCCCACCTGCCAATACTAATGTGACAATCTACAGGAACATATATGCTGATGTTTTCCTTATTGAAAACAATATGAAGAATATTTTGTTTGCAATGATGTTGAACTTTTATTGATTAAACTATGTATTGAACGTGATGGCACGAACTCGTATCGCCTATTCATTGACAATTCCAAGAGAAAGTTGAAATGTGTTTTTTACACAACACAAAATAAACACTCTACATCAATGATAGGTCACTCCGAGATGCTAAAATAAGTCATACACAGTGAAACAGGTTGTTGATTGCAGAGAAGTCAACCAGCAGAACGCACAAATCTACTAAATTTCCTGTTTGGATAGCAATCTTACTACAAACAACATCCGTGTATGTTATGTTATGTATATAGCACAGTCACAATAAACTATAACAGTAGGTTTAATAGATTGGGGGCCTCGAAAAACATTGAGAGCCCGAAACCAAAAACATACTAAATGAACCCTTTGTAACTGCAGACAGAATAATACTCCTCTTTACAGATAGAGTTGAGACTTAAGAAACCATTTGTGAAATTACTGGAAAAGATGGAGAATTCTTCCTAGACTGATTCTAACGAAACTTATACTTTCTCTGAATAAACTAGTAGATGATGCGTTGCAGGGTTTCATTGGAGTGGTTTAGAACTCATCCCGTTATGTTTAGAAGCCGTACAAGCTAGACGCATATCAACGTTTTACATATTACGTAAGTATCAAACTCCACTTGTTGCATAACTATGTCGACTGGTCTCCTGCCAACTACGGACAATGTGAATAAGGTAAGGTAAAGGTCACATAGCCTGGACGCGATTTGTTAAGAATCCCCGTGTCTAGGGCACAGCATATGGAAGGCAGAGCCCATCCCTCTTCAACCTTCCCTGAGTTTTAGTCAGGTACCTATTTACTGCTGAGGGAGTTTTCAGACCCGAAAATGCGCATGCCGTGAGTGGGATCGAACAAGACAAGTCCTATAACCACTCGTCCACAGGCCCTCCCTAACAATGTGAATACTTTCAAGTAATAGAAACCAGACGCTCGAATGAGAGCCGACCCAAACGACAACATCAAACGCAACAAACTAACTGCAAAATATTCACGCTAGTTACCAAATTATGTCCTACTAAAACATTCTATTTTTTGTTATGGAATTAAAACGCTGACACTGATGGAAGTTGTTGCCTTTAGCAACACAATAACTAATATTGTTTTCTTATGAATTCCATGTGTAAAAAAAGAAGATATTTAGCTTCCTCAATTTTGAGTCAATTACATGCATCAAAATCGTCCAGAAAATCCCATGACTTAAACAAATCACTATGTGCATCGTATTCTTCATGAATGACTGAATATATATATATATATATATATATATATATATATATATATATATATATATATATATATATATAATATATTCATGTAATAAAGTAAACTGATCCTGCAAATATAGTAGAACTATTATTAATGGTCGTACAACAGCCATTTTAATAGGCTTTTACAGATTAAAAGTTTCGAAGTCTCAATTTCTAAAATTTATCATTTATCATGATTTCAATTTCTTTGCTGAATGTCTACTATTTTTACAGAATTTTAGTGGAAATTAAATTTTAAAAGCAGAATAAGTTCACCTGATGAAGTTAAATAGGTGTTATTTTCAGAATAAGCAAACAATTATTGACTAAAATCAATTCAAACAGTTACAACTAATTCTTTTTGTTGACCAGTGATATCTATGAATTTACTTTTAATGTTCAATTTTAGTCTACAGTTCAATTTAAGATTACTTCACCTTATTCTTCTGCTCAAATTCTGACAGGGGGTGTAGTATATTTTATGTTTTTATGTTACGAGTTTACAGGACATTATCTTTTCCGTTTCATGGGAGTAGTGATTGTATGTTCTATGATAACCATACCATCCTCCCAGACATTTCTTGTTGGAGGCGGGTAGTGTACTTCCGCTTAACATATGTTGGTTTGGGGTACAAATAAATAAATGATGATTTTTCTCTAAGCTTAGAGGAAGTCGAAATAGTTCAAAAGTAAAAGTCAACATACCGGTATTTATTAGACATGCATCAAACAATCGCCTGAGTGAAGAAAGAACGTTTGCGGACCAGAATAGCAATAACATACGAACACGCAGCAGTAATAATTGTTTGAGAGATAAATGACTGTTAACTGAGAGTTGTGATGAATGCTGTTTGTCAAGCGAGTATGTTACGGACGCCACCCTTTACCAGTAGCCATACCTACTACAATATCATTAACTCGTTATCTCCCAAAACGAAAAATGTTCTTTATTCTCCCTCCATGAGCCATGCGTAAGGCTGATTTGTTATTGAGTAGATTATTTAATAGGGGTCCCTGTCTGAAGATTATATTACAACGAGACCCCTTCCCTGCTACCTGCAACTTACACGTCTTCAAATCCAATGACAACCAATTTTTGTTTAAAATATAAGTAATAATCTATAATATAATATAATGTAATAATTCATACCATTGACTGATATTCGTACTCCTATGTAGTGCCTGATCTTTCCCGTCCCATAAATCATTATGTTTGAGAGATACGTGTGCTGCATATGTGGTTAATAAATAGTTTTTAAAATGCAGGGTGCCAGTCGGTTTTTTCGTTTCATTTTTCTACATCAGATAGACAAAAATGTATTTTAGATTAAATCAATTCATTACAAATAAATATGTGTGTTGGTGCCAACACACACTGAATTACACGCACACATTAACAAAATCATCTACACATATACATAAACATAAACATAAACACCTACATATAAATAGTAACGACATACACTCATAAAAATACACCAAAATCATAACTGATTTTAATATATAAAGCAAAATTACTGCTAATAAAATTTTGCATTTCTTCTTTACGTTCATGTATTATAATTGTTTTTTCTTACGTATGGTTGCAGAAATATGTCTTCCACTCAGGAATATGTACCTCAATCTCTCCACTCACATATCACCGTTAACACGGGAGTCCAAATAACTGAGCTGAGTAAACAGCGTATATCTCAATCTTTATAAATTATGTATGTTTGATTATATCTTTCTACAACATTAAATCATAAATACAATAACTTATCTCTATGGATTTTTGAACACGGCTGCTAGGCGTAAGGGGGGTGAATGTGAGATATATTAACATTAATGTCATTGTACATGAATGGGATACAATAAAGTGGAAGACGTTGTAAAAAAATGACTTAGTCCGATTGTTGAGATACTTTAAAATCAGACATGAATTCAAAAATATTCCTAAAATTTCCGATTTCTGTAAGTAATTTAAAGGGTGTAAGAAATATAATATGAGCACAGGCTTCTATTTATAAAGCAAATATTTCAGACACTAATTACGTAAGATTATGTGAATTTTTTTCTTACTTAAGACCGCTTGAGCCTTTAATTTAAAGTTTTGAAATTCCATAAGAATCGAATTCATGTAATTGCTTATGATAAAAATTTAAATAACAATTCCAGAATATGTCTTTAGTATAATTATATAGTTATTATACTCTTTGTAAGAGAACCATTTAACTCATTTCACATGGGTAATTTGAGGAGATAATTTTACCATTCTAGGAACAAGTCATTCTTAAATGTTATATATTTTATATATTGAAAATCTTATAAGAATTACTGCGTGTTGTTTAGTAGACGTATTAATTTAAAGTGACTCATGTTAAATAGTTTAATTAATGTAACCAATGACGACCCATATCTTACATGAGATGATACTTAATATTTTGTCAGTAAAAATGCGGCCCCCTCTTGAAACAAGTACATACATTCAATTTCTTTTTTTCTAACATGCATGTATTAATTTGAGGTTCATTTATAGTAGAAACCATTTTTTTAATTTTTAGAATACCTCATATAACATGTTGAAGAATGCCCTAGATAAGATGTTTTCCAATTCTCACGTTCTCTATATATCTATTCTGTTTTCTAACAATATATATATATATATATATATATATATACATATATACATATATATATACCTACATATATGGATATATATATATACATATATACATATGTATACATATATATGCATATATATATATACATACATATATATACATATATTTGTATATACATATATATACCTATCTATATATACATACATATATATATATATATATATATATATATATATATATATATATATATATGACGGTCAAATATAAGATATATCATAACATAACATGTCGTGACAACCAGGTGTATGAAATAGACCAGTGGTAAAATTAAACACAAGAAGAATTCATGAAAACGAGAGATTTACCAGGTTTGTTAGGATCAACTTTTTTCATGAAGATGTTCGTTGATCCGAATGTATGTATATATATATATATATATATATATATATATATATATATATATATATATATATATAGATACAGATATATATATATATATATATATATATATATGTATATATATATATATATGTATGTATAGTAAGCAATGAAAATATATATGGCAATTAAGCTACACAGAGGCTCCCGCGTTTCATCCCCGGGGGGAATCTTCAGGCTAAATGCATGGAGTTATTTTTGTCAGGTGTTTTATATACATGGCTTGCTAGTTAACCAATTAGATTCTTTGTTGTTTCCTCAGCTAATCGTTGGGCTTCCCGCGAACAAAGGCGTAAAAGTAGAAGTAATGGCTAACATAAAAACAATGAACTTTCTAGACGTCACATTAAACTTAAGTAAAAACACTTACGAACCATACCTAAAAGATAACGCCAACCCAATATACGTACACCCAAAGTCTAATAACCCCCTCCCATCAATCATAAAACATATCCCGAATTCGGTCGAAAGTAGGCTCATCAAAAATTCAAGAAACAAAAGCGTTTTTAAAAAAATCAATCAACATATACAATACAGCTCTAAAAAATAGTGGTTACCACAATACCGAAATTAAATATAAAAAACCGGACACCAATAATTACAACATTAAAAATAAAAACAAAAGAAACAGAAATATAATCTATTATACCCCTCCCTATAACCAGATGCTAAAAACTAAACTAGGCAAAAAATTCCTGAATCTGATTGAAAAACATTTCCCCGTAACTAAGCCTCTACATAAACTATTCCATTAAGATAACCTTAAACTATCTTACAGCTGCTGTGAAAACCTAGAAATGATAATTAAGGCACACAACAACAAAATACTAAAAGACAACAACAGAGAGGATAAAAATAAACAAAGTGGAAAATATAACAAAAATAACACTACGAAGAACAAAAATATAAACAATACTAATAGAAATAAACAAAACACTAATAATAACCATCCGAATAGAAACGAAAAAGTTAGCAATGAAAAGAAAAGATGTAACTGCATGAATCGTAAACTTTGTCCACTACAAAATAAATACCTAACTAAAAGTATTGTATACCAAGTAACGATATTTGCCAACGAAAGACCAAATAACAAGACATACTACGTGAGTATAACATCCCTAGACTTTAAGACCAGATACAATGACCACAAAAGCGCATTTAAAAACAGAAAACGTCGAACTGAAACAGCAGTAGTAAACCATTATTGGGAGCTCAAAGAAAATGGACACTCACCAATAATTGAATGGAAAATAGTAAGACATGCCAGTACATGTAGAAACTTAGACGACCCGTGTAGATTATGGCTGAATGAAAAATATGAAATCCTAAATTTAAAAGATCCCCGAAATCTATTAAACTCTAGGAGTGAAATAGCAAACAGCTGTTTACACAGAAATAAGTTTACTTTAGGATGATATATAAATATTAAAAAAAAAAAATACTGAACAAGTTAAAAATTAAAACCTAAAATAGAAATACAAGAAACCACGTGTTAAAATAAATTCGCCCGCTATATTGACACAACAAAAGAAACAGGATATAGGAAAATCCATTGTAAAAAAATAGGATAGGTATAGAAGCGGCATCAAAACAGAGTTTATTCGCGGGAAGCCCAACGATTGGCTGAGGGAACAACAAAGCATGTGATTGGTTTACTAGCAAGCCATGTATATAAAAAACACCTGACAAAAATAACACCATGCATTTAGCCTGAATATTCGCCCGGGGGATGAAACGCGGGAGCCTCTGTGTAGCTTAATTGCCATATATATATTTTCATTACTTACTATCAAGCTCTACTTACGTATCGAGCACTGTTGAAGTAAATACTGAAAACTGATAGATAAAAATTATATCTCCTTATAATATTTAATGTGGATACATTAAGTACTAATATATATATATATATATATATATATATACAATTGATTTAAATACTGTATATTACATATTTCAGAAATGTAATGTGGGTTCACCCAAAGGGCAGATTTAGACATTTTTAGTAAATCTCCGTGCCCAGTGGTATCGTCGGCATGCTGAAACGATTGTAGTCACGGTCCGATATATATATATATATATATATATATATATATATATATATATATATATATATATATATATATATATATATGTATATACACATATATATACATGTGTGTGTGTGTGTGTGTGTGTGGGTATGTATAAATATTATTTAGCTGTTTAAAAAAAACTATCGAGATCGTCTAAAAAAGATCAGTGTGCATTAAAAGCTTCGTTGTTCCAATATATATTTTTTAATTGTAAAAAAATCGTTTCCGATTGACTGGCCACGTTGTAAGGATGAGCGACCAGTCATATCTACAAAAAATATTTTGTTCTTGACTGAATGTAGAAGCTAGAGAGGTGGGAAGACGGTACACACGGTTTAGTTGAAAGAGTATATAAATAGATGTGTAATGTATCACACAACATGTGAAAAAGAGTTGACTCGAAAGAGCGTACTAAGTGAATAGCCCAAGGGGTAGATAAGTACTGGAAGCAGCAAGAATAGTACTCCGCGAAAATCAGCAACACGCAGAATTGTAAAATAATAATACATGCCTGATTTGTGATAGGGTGTGTAGATCATGATTCGACCTGTATTCTCATATGAAAGCACAAAAATAGGGCCCTTGGAAACCAGTCTACTCTATACGGGTGACGGCTATGATAGTGATATATATATATATATATATATATATATATATATATATATATATATATATATATATATATATCCATATATACTGTTATAGTATAATGGTGATCTACATCATTTCGTGACTATATGGACTCTTCTAGATATTTTGCATAGAGGAACTTACAGCGAAGTTTCGAAGTAGTCTAGCAGCAAGATTTAAAAAACATACTACAAGATCTTATAAGCTCTCATAAAAATACCACTGTTGTTGTCTCATTCATGATCAACCATTCAAGGTCACTATACTAGTGACAAAAACACGGGTTTATTTTGACACGAAATATACTGAACTTCCCAACTAGAATGTAGACTTCCGGATGTTGTTGTAACATTTTATTTAATATTAATAAATATCATGCTCTTATTAAGTATCTAGTTAATTTTACTTTTACATTAATAATTGAGCAATCTGCTGGGAAAGTCTCCCAATTAAGAAATACGGTACATATATTTATATATATATATATATATATATATATATATATATATATATATATATATATATATATATATATATATATATATATATATATATATATAGGGCGAGTTAGGGAATAATAAAATATCTTGGTAAAATCATCAACAAAAACTGTTGAACAGCATACTCAGAGAGAGAGAGAGAGAGAGAGAGAGAGAGAGAGAGAGAGAGAGAGAGAGAGAGAGAGAGAGAGAGAGAGGGAGCGAGTTTGCTAAAAAAAATATGCCGGGTCCGGAAACGTACTATCACTACAATCTGTCGATGGTTTTGCAAATTATTACAATGTGCTTATTTGAAACTTGCACAATTTTCAAGGGCCTCTTACTTAGCTATTAAAAACAGAAATAAAATGGATGCGCATGTATTCTAAAAGAACTCATCACATTAGCATCATGTTTCACACGTGTATCTAGATGTTGAAATTATTGTTGCAACTGATGCTAACTTGCATAGAATTTGAGCTTGGATATTACACCAAATAGAAGATGGATCGCTTAAACCTATTGTGTACATAACTATCTTCAGAAAAAAGTTACTAACAAATCTAGAAATAAATCATTGGGAATTATTTCTGAGGTCAAATAATTTAATGTATTTTTTTATGGAAGACATTTTGTGGTGGAGACTGACCATAATAAGTTGCTAACAAGTTATGGGTAAAGCTGCATACTTTAAACGGACTAACGAGATAAGGACCACTTTGCACAATTACTAATATCAAATACAGTATATTTCATCGTCCAAAACTTCGGATTATCTTAAGTTATATAATGATATTATTACCTCTTTGATGACATGGTTATTGCCCTCCTACAAACTGAGGTAGATTGTGAAACGCCATTAGGGAGCTTACGGTAACGCTTGTAGAATTAAATAAATGCGCTAGTTGACGACATTTTTAAGAAATATAAAACATAAAGAAAATAAAAACATCAATAAATCTCGGAAGCGTATTCAATCTGTTATGTAATAGTTATGCACGACGACCGAGTGGTTATTCCTGCAGCAATAAAGGAAAACATACTGACACAATTTAATGTCGGTCCCCCGGGCATTTCGTGAATGAAAATGCCAAGTTATTTGTATTGGACAAAAATAGACACACACATTAACAATGTGGTTAAACTATGCAAAAGTATTTCTTTGTCAGCGACGAAATTTCTTATAAAGTCCTGACCATGGCCGAATATTGACCAGTCGTCTAGGATGGCCATAATTTGGCTGTATCACTGCATGGTTTGTATTAGACAGTTTCTTAAAATTGGCGATAAAAGTAAAATGTTTGAAACTAACCACGGAAGGAACCATTAGTGTATACATTGATTGTATGCGAAGTTCGATGTCGTTGAGTGTATTGTATTAGTTAATTCACGTCTAGTGAACTTTAAAAAATCAGTTAAACTTTTGTAGTAGAGCATATCACGAACGTGCCGTATAATGCGAGAATCAATGTTCAGGCAGAACAGGTCGTGAATCCGTACACAACAGCGATTCAGAAGTCAATGAGTACACCTAGCGAAGAAAGGTAATCTTACATTTTATTCAGGTATATAGGATGACCCCAAATATGATCTTGCATTTGTCATAAGGCCAGCAGAATTATTTATGCAAGGAAGATTTACACACTATTCGATAGATTATTGCTACTTGATACAAAATCAGGATTTTAAAAAGTCACAAAGGGACGCTTCATAGTTCAAGAATAAATTTTATTTCAGATGTTAAACAAACAATTTATCTTACTGGGAAACAGGAATAGCTGATAAACGGATTGGAAACATTGTGCACATTGTAAAGAAACGCCAGCTTACCCACAAACGCCCATTGACCAGATCAGGAATCTATATTCAGATTCTGTCAGGGATACTACTTCATACTTCATATGACGCATTAAGTAATGTCGTGTTCGACACATTTGAGATATCAATGCAGGAAGCATGTTCTTAATAACAAGAATATAAAACGATTTGTCTTTAGCCTCAAAATACCCCTCAATTTTTTTATATAACTTCTTTATTGTAACCATATATATTTTCTTGGAACATTCTTTCAGTGTTTGCATACAGCAAATAGTTAGCCTGGGCTACAAGAATAGGTAGGTGCGGAACTAATTCAAATTGAACTTAATGTAGTTTTACCTTCGTTACAATCGACATGCGAAATGGGTTAAACAGCACTTTTTTTTGTCACTTGTGTTCGTTTTTCGCGCTTCCTACCAATACTGCTTGATAATATTTGCTATTAATGGGTATTCGTTTCTCTAGGAAACTGATACATAACATACTATACGCATTCAGAAATTCGGTGACTTGGGGCAGATTTAACCTTCTGCTATCTACTAACCAAATAACGATTTGTCTCCAGAGTGAAATAGTGGATCCATGTTCTATTCCTTGTAACATATAGACTCAAACGTGTATTTTTTCTGCGTCGAACAAGTTGCAAGTAAGGCTCTAGACTGTCGACGCGTTGTTTTTTGGTTGACTGCATGAAAACAGGGCAATACTTTAATAGAAGCTTTCTTCTTCATGCGAAATTGGGTATATACTGCCTTCTGATATGTTTTACACAATATCTTTCTTACGCAAATTGAATTCATGACTGCTAAAAATAGTTTGCGGACAGTATGATGTTTGCCCGGTAAAATGAATTACATCGACCGGAGAGTTTAACAAGATCGACCCCACGTTTAACGTCAGCTTACAAGATTGTTTCGACAGTCTAAAAAAAACTTATCGCACTAATGTTGTACTAGAACAGCTTTCTGTTACTGGTTATATCTCTATGTCAGTCCCGACTCTTGATAAGTTGTATTGTATTATATATATATATATATATATATATATATATATATACAGGTTATTTAGAAACAACTATACATAACATATTTTAGAAACGAACTATAGCTTCATTGATATATATTAACATTTTACTGTTTGCCAGAGAGCGTTACAATCTATTTAAATCCTTTGCGACCAAAGCAAATCTAAACTAATCAATGAAGAGAGTTAAACAATTAGCGGAAACATCTTCCAGTGAATTCGCTGAAGCGTCTCCTTTGGAAAAAGTAATGGGTTAATAGTGCTGGAGTGTATGGGCTTATGCGTGCTAATCGTAACTAAGTATTATTTTTTTTTTAATTTATTTTTTTAAAACAGATGGTGTATGTTTTTTTTTTCAGTGATATTGTCATATTATAGGTAATGGTGTGTGGTGTAATTTATTAGTCGTCGAGTGGGTAGCATCCTGGTGTCTCAGATTGATATTACTTTGCCGGGTTGGGATGTATGCTGTTATTAAAGAGTGTAATTGTGATATTTATCTTTTAAGAGGGGGTCTTACATCTGAGTGTAAAACCTTTTTATGATTGTAGTTTATTGTCAACGTGTGGGCTTTGACGTGTATAGAAGGCGCAACCTTATCAATGAACATAAAGGTTTTCCTAATGGTATCAAATTAAGTTAACGGCTCAATGTTGGCTTTTTATTATCGTATGTTATGTGATGGTGTATGTATATGATTGTGTGGGGTATTTGTATTAAATTAATATCATTATTGTTTACTTACTAACTCTTATGAGATTATCGGAGTGTCTGCGTGAACTAGTTTAGTGTACATTTTGGTCATATATAGTTTACTTTTGTTTAAGGGCATTCAGTAAATATATTTCTAGGTATTTTCAAATATATTAAACAAAAATTAAATATGATGAAGTATCTATTAATTTATGTATTATGTGTTAGGTAGGGATTATGGGATAAAAGTGTATGTTATTATCAGGGCGGTAAGATATATGCCGAGGTGATATGTATTATATTTCTGAGAGGAAAGTGAAAGAGGGCTAATATATTGTATATAAAGAATCAAATTTCATGATTATTATTCTTTTTTTTAGGGCGTGTGGATATGTACTCCTTTTACAGAAAGATAACAAGGAAAACAAGGATAATGAAGAAAATTGAAAAGGTAAAAAGGAAATAAATAGTTACATAAAAACAACAGCTAATCTGCATTATTTTTTCACTTATGTGTGAATTTTGCCATGGTATTTTTCGGAATAAAAAAATGTACATTTTAACGGAAATAAACAATCTAATACAGTTGCCCAAATGTATTATGTACTCTTCAATACCAACACATAGTCAAAGTAATATCTGCCTTTGATTGGAGTCTAAAAAGTAGAACACAGAATATGAAAGTAAATAAGTATTAAAAGAAGGAGCATTGAATGAATCTTGCTTTTAAAGCTTAACTCTGGTGTATAGTACACTGATAAATATTGTTTGTGGATGTTTGCTTAATTATGCAGACAGTAAATGTGTATATAAAAAGCAGAAACAAGTGTTTGCAAATAATGTTTTTTTAATAAACAAATATCATGTTATGTATATATATATATATATATATATATATATATATATATATATACAGGGTGATTCATAAGTCACGTAGCAATTAATTTTTTAAATTCTAAAGTTAAAAAATACGGTAATACAATTCAGAAAGTTTATTAAACACATTCATTTATGGGAGTTTTAAATTACAGCAAATTCTCAAAAGTTCTACCTTCGTTTTGCATGCATAGCTCCGTTCGTATTTGCATCTAATTTGCGACTCTTTGTAGCATATATGATTGATTATGAAATATATATATATAGAAACATATAT
>OY744548.1:33392853-33437853 GCA_963556195.1 Sepiola atlantica
ATATATATATATATATATATATATATATATATATATATATATATATATATATATATATATGTATACATATATATATATTTTTTTATAATTATATATATACTATATGTGTGTTTGTATATATATATATACATATATATATATATATATGTGTGTGTATATATATATATATATATATATAAATATACATATATATATATACCTACTTTGTAATATAGCAGGACAAATCTCAGCAGAGTGCTCGATTAATTGAGAATTAAAGTTTAACATTAAAAATAAAGAGATTAGCAACCTGTATCTACACTACTTTTCAAGCGCAATACTTATAACTTTCCCAAAAGTATTTCTCCAGTCATTAAGAGTGTAACACCCCCTTTCTACTTTATTATTACTCCCATAAGTCCACGCCATTTCTCGGTCATAATGCTAATTTCCCATATCTTCCAACCAGATCCAATCTTGCATACCCCATCCTTACTATTATCTCTAAACCAGTTGTAATCAGCATACCAATTGGATCACCCCCATAAGCATTCAGTACACCTTAGTTAATAATGTTAAATCCCGAATACAAATAATTCAAAAACCCTGCAAAGTTACTGCCCTTAGACGTCCTGGATGATATCTTTATTTAAATTCCTTTCGGGATTTATTTACTAAATCCAGGATTTAAACTTTAATCTAAAACTTGAATCTAATTAATGTTATTCTATTTAACCTTTTTATATCTCTATGAGTATAATCCTTAACACCATTTTATCTCTCTAATACTTTTAGAAGAAACATCATTAAACCCTAAACAGTAACGGAAAAATATAGGATATTCATAATATTGGGTCTCGGGATTTATTAAAAATGTTTAATTTTAATTTGTTATATCTCTTTAAATCTCAACTGTTACTTTTCACCGACACTCTTTTTTCAAACCTTATTAAACATCCCTTACACTAAATGTAAACATACATACCTACGACTAAGCAAATAACACGTCCAAACAGATGACACCGGAAGCTAAAGAGAGCAAGATGGCTAAGTCCTTCTGTGCTTGAAACCGACGGTACGAATGTTCTACTCATTTTTCTGTACCAATATATATATATATATATATATATATATATTAAAAAGAGCATATATATATATATATATATATATATATATATATTAAAAAGAGCATATATATATATATATTTATATATATATATATATATTAAAAAGAGCATATATATATAAATATATATATATATATATATATATATATATATATATTAAAAAGAGCAGCCTCGTCTGCATGTACAGTTTAAATTGTAATTTTCTTTAAACAGTTTCACCATTATTGTTGCAGCAGTGATGGCATGTGGTTTTGCATACACGCATAAGTTTATATATACATATATATATATATATATATATATATATATATATATATTGGTACAGAATAATTAGTACAACATTCGTCCCGTCGGTTTCAAGTACGGAAGGACTTAGCCATCCGGCTCTCTTCAGCTTCTGTTGTCATCTGTTTCGGAAATGTGAAGTCCCGTGCTACTCTCGTTTGTACGCGTTATTTGCTTAGAGTGTTGTGTATGTTTCTTTAAATGTAGTGTAAGAAAGATTTAATAATGTTTGAAAAAGGGGGAGGGGTGTACTACTTGAGATTTAAACAAGAAGAGATTTAAAAAGATATAAAAAATAAAATTAAAAATAAAATTAAAAATTAAAAAAAAAAAAGATTTCTATATAATTCCCGTGAATTAATATTATGAGTATCGTATATTTGGCCGTTACTGTTTTGGGGTTTGATGTGTCTTCTAAAGGAGAGAAAGTGGGTTTAAGGATTTAGGTGGTTAAAAGGAACACAATTAATTACATTCATGTTTAAATTCTGGATTAAAGACTTTAAATTAATCCCTAAGAATTTTAAATAAAGGTATCATCCGGGCGGTCTAAGGACAGTAACTCTATAGGGTTTTTAAATTGTTTGGGATGGGGTGAAATTGGTATGCTGATTAAAACCGGTTTATAGATAAGAGTAAGGATTGTTCGGCAAGATTGGATTTGTCTGGTATATGTGGGAGATTAGCATTATGACCAGAAATGGTGGAGGCTTATAGGAGTAATAATACTGTTGTAAAATGGGGGTTACCCTCTTAATAACTGAAGACATATGTTTGTGAAAGTTGAAATTATTGCTCTTGAAAAGTATTGTGGATATGGGTTGATTAAGGTATTTGTTCGTATTTTTTAATTTCATTTATATTTTTGAGGGGTGATAGTTGGAGTGGAAGTCGGTATTTAATGGGGCAATTATGGGGGTATGTATTTGACAAATAGGGAAGTTGCTAGGCTTTTATGTGTGCCAGTAAGCCCAGTTTATGAGTAGTGCTTGTCTCGTGTTGATGCATTCCTTAAAGATTTCATCATGAATATACAAACAGGCTGTATTTGTGTCAATGATGACCCTTGGTAGATGGTATTTTTCAGCGTCAAAAAGAGGACATCTATTTATGGCCGAAGAGAAGGATGGTTTTCTCTCAATTACTTTCCATTTGAGTGTAAATGGTGTATTTTCATCTTTAAGTCGCGAGTGCAGTATTTGCCCTGTTTTTGTATCTGAAGGTGTTTCTGTGTGCGTATAATATTTGCTTGGAGCTTCCCTGCGTCATGCCAATATATTTTTCTGCTTTACCGGTTGTCTGGTTTGTGATGGGGGTTTCATATACGAGTGAATCGATTTTGCTATGTCCCTCTAGGGGGCAGAGAGAGAAAGAAAGACCCAGAAACAAAGAGAGAGAGAGAGAGAGAGACAGAGACAGACAGAGAGAAAGAGGCCGCGAGAGAAAGACAGATGGAGAGGCGTATCGGAGTAAATATACCAAGATTCTTCACTTACATTACATGATCTCATATAAATAAATGTTTTGTCCGTATGTCCAACTGTCTGACCGTGAGTTTAAATTGTTCTGTCACAGTCATATATTTTAAATGTTATAAATACATTTCGGATTTTGTCTCATTTCTCAATATCAAAGATCTGAACTACTTTTCAAAATAGAGAATATTGCATTAATAGTAAATAATACATTCACAACAAATAAAGCGGATAATTTGAACGGGCATTGAAACCGAATACTTAAGATCATCAGTGTGAGGTTTATTACTGAGATACTTGGACCTTCTTATTAGTAGAGCTGATCATATTACCTTAATAAAATCAGTATAGCCACGGCGTGACGGCACATATTTATGATTTACGTCATGTTTCCAAAACTGAATTCATATAAATTCGTTTTTTTCAGTTTTACTATTCTTTTTAGTTTTTCGAATGGTATAACCCGTTATAAGACCGGTTAGACTTATATTTGTCTACTTATGCGCAATGGAATTATAGTGTTTTATTTAGATGAAAAATCTATAATTATACATGCATATATATATATATATATATATATATATATATATATATATATATATATATATATATACGTATATTTTTGCTTTATGAATTAACAACTAAAATAGTTTTTTGAATATATTTATGCATATATACATGTAGATATATGTATATATATATATATATATATATATATATATATATATCTATCTATATATATATATTATATGTCTATATATATATATATATATATATATATATATATGCTGTTTAGTATAAATATTACAAAGACAACAACAGAAATTCGCTCCTACTTTTAAAGTGAATACATCGCAAACCTTGGTTTATTCTTTTTACTTGGCAATGAAAGAAAATGGTGATGCAAAATCGTTTAACATATTGGAGAAACAGGAAATTGTTTCTTTTTCTCAAACTTAGTAATGCCATGTGCATATTGTGCTTTAGGCAGATGTTGGCTTGATCTGCATATGGTCTGACAGATTTATTATTTAATAGAAATTTCAAAATGATGTGTCTGAACTAGTACACTTAAACGCACGGGTTGTATCAGTCGTAATTATCAAGTGTGCAAGAAACATTTGAGTGTGTTAGTCTAACACGGAAGAAAATTGGTTACAGCCGTCTTTACTGTTTTCGTTTCGTCCTCCAGCATTTTATGCTGAAGGATTCACAAAATGTTGGTTTCAACATAGTTCACCACAAACAAGGCAAGTTGCACTTCAGACGTAAGGGGCTACTGCGAATTTGCGTGAAGGTTTTTGGGTCATATTAAATTTAAAGCTGTACTGCGAGATGATTGTTTACATTAGTTTAAAAGTTCATAAAATCGATATAGTCGGGGAAACAGAGAACAGAGATGGAGTTCCAATAGCCAGCAGCTCGGGGAAAGAAGCTATTTGAGTAGAAAACTTTTCGGCATCTGCAGGCGCCCACAGATTTTGGGATGGCATTTAGCTGATGGCCAGGTTGGTCGAGTGTAATTACGTCAAGGTGGCAACAGAGAAACATGTTCATAGGAACATGTTCCATTGAAGTACTTGTAAAACAAGCACAAGGATGCAAAATTGAGGTGATGGGACAGGGGCTGAAGCTTGATGGATAGTAAGGGACCTATCAGATTTGCAACTCTTTGTTGGACCTTGTTCTTCGCTTACTCATTTCGTGAGGTACCTCCAATAGCGAAAGGCTAGTTCCCTTATTTAGAAGAGTCTTGTTTGTCATACGATGCCGTCCAGTATCTCATATTATCTTTCAGAACAACAGCAGTACTTATACAGCAGGTTCATCGTGTTGCAATACACATCCAGCCATTATCATAAGTGCTCGTTTAACAGATGCATACATGAGTGCAAGGAAACCATACACAATTTTATTTGCAACATGGTCTCTTTATGATTTGCTGTAAACGACCGATACATTTTCTGGCCGTAATTTAACAGGTAAATTAGTTCGGGAGTTTAAGTATGATAAGTGTCGTCGGAAGCTGGTGTAGGTTCCAAGCTTACTTACCTAATTTTTCTGCATAACTTACTTTTTATGGTTATATTACCTTTGGAAAAATGCATTTGCTTAAAGTGTAATAATATTAAGCAAAAAGTGTAGACTTGGTTTCCCTTGTAAAAATAAAGATTGTCTAAATAAAAAAAGAACGTATATGTATTTTCTGTATTCATTCAAAATCTAAAGAATGTGTATCGTTTTAAACACAAGTAATCTCTTTCTACTTGCCTCATAACATAATTGCCAAGTACAGCCAATTATTCTTAAAATTAAACAAATATGTGTATACTGTATTGATTGAAAATCTAAAGAATTATATAGTTTCAAACAATAAATACTCTCCTTCGATTTACCCTAAAAGTAATTGTCATTGCCATTTAATATTCTTTAAATAAATAAAAAGTATATATATTTTCTGTATTTATTGGAAGTCGGAAGAATGTATATCGTTATAAACAACAGCTAATATATTTCGTCGTACTGTAAAAAGTAATTGTCATAACCAGTTTAATATTATTTAAATAAATTACATCAATATGCCTCTGCTGTATTTATTGTAAATCCAATTAATAATATCCTTTTAAACAATACATATGTTTTCCTTTTTCAACGTGAGAAATACTTGCCATTGACAGTCAAGTATTATTTAAATAAATAAAACGAATATCTCTTTTATATGTATTGTAAATCCAAATTATTTATTTATTATTTTGTATTTATCATGATATATCCCTATCGTGCACAATAATGTTCATTGACATATTTTCATTAACATAAAAAAACACGAAAGTGTTATCCTTTTCATTTAATTTATCATTGTTACGATTCAAACTGTTTCAAAAATAATAAGTATTTACCTTTTTACCGGGAATATAATTGTTAATGAAATATCCTATAAATAAAACGAATGTTTCAATTTTTTCATTTCATTTATCATTGTTACGATTCAAACTGTTTCAAAATTAAAAGTATTTGCCTTTTTACTAGGAATATAATTGTTAATAGAATATTCTATAAATGAAACGAAAGTTTAAAATTTTTCATTTCATTTATCATTATTACGATTCAAACTGTTTAGAAATTAAAAGTATTTGCCTTTTTACTAGGAATATAATTGTTAATGAAATATTCTATAAATAAATGAAAAGAAAGTTTTAAATTTCGATTTAATTCATCATTGTTACAGTTCAAACTGTTTCACAATAAAAAGTATTTACCTTTTTACCGGGGACAAAACGGGCCCCCGTGTACATTTTATGTGATATCTCCTTTATTTATTCACCGATTGCTCTTATTTTACAGGGCATGGCAGAATCAACGACCGTGAATACACCAAGACCTCAGTGGGAGCTGGGACAAAGAATACACTGTGTTAACTTTTATAACAAGACAGGCTCGTTTAAGAAAACCCAGGACAGTTTCATGCATCAGTTCGAATGTGAAAAGGCTCCATCCAAAAGCAGAATTCAGAACTAGGTGAACCACTTCGAGAAGTATGGGACCGTGGAGAACCTCAACGCTGCCAGTGAGAACCGTCCAAGCCCCTCGGGATGTCCCAAGAAGCGGACGGCCGAGCTGGTCGAAAGTGTGAGAGAGTCTCTCCGGGAGAGTCCGAAACGCTCTCTGCGTAAGCGAAGTCAGTCCCTCGCTATCTCCCGTGAGACTTTCAGGAGAGTGCTGGTGAACGATATCAGGGGTTACCCATACAGAATACAGACGCTGCAGACCCTTACAGCCTCAGACAAGAAGCAGATGAGCGCTATGGCAGTCAGGATTCTCGATAAGATCGAGGAGACACCAGGTTTCCTTAACCTCCTTTGGACCTCAGATGAAGCCCACTTTCATCTTGACGGAAAGGCGAACACCAAGACAAATACTTTCTGGGGGGTCCTCCAGACCCAATGAAGTAGCCACCAAGCCCCTGTACTCTCCTAAGTGCACGGTGTGGGATGCAATCTCGGTCAGAGGCATCATCGGGTCAGTCTTCATCGAAGAATCTGGCACAGTAGGGACAGTCACCAAGGAGCGGTATGTGGAAGTCCTCAAAACCTTCAAGAGTGAGCTGCAGTTCCTCTACCCGTCGCTCATGAGAAAGTTCTGGTTCCAGCAAGACGGAGCAAGTTCTCACACCTCAAACCTGTTCCGAGATTGGCTGAAATCGAATTTTGGAGGCCGAGTGATCAGTCTCAAGACTAATTTTGAGTGGCCACCCCATAGCCCGAACCTCAACCCCCCAGATGTCTTTCCTTTGGGGCTATCTTAAGGGCAGAGTGTACGCAAGAAAACCCAGAACCATCACGGAACTCAAGAAAGCATGCAGGGAGGAGATGAGAGGCATTCTCAATTCAGTCTGTAAGAACGTCATTGACAACTTCGTTCTGCGCCTCAAGAAATGCACGGAGCTAAATGGAGGCCATCTAGAACACATGCTGTAGAACGGAGAAAAAAGCCAAATACCTTAGTGTTTTGATGTTATGTTTTGAATATGATAAACTAGTTATGACCAAAAATTCATTTCATTCGGACGAAACACTAAGAAACGAAGCCTAATTTGAGTTGGGGCCCGTTTTTTGGGGGGTCACCCTGTATACTTGTTAATGAAATATTCTATAAATAAATAAAACGAACGTTTTTAATTTTTCATTTCATTTATCATTGCTACGATTCAAACTGTTTCAAAATAAAAAGTATTTACTTTTTTACTAGGAATATATAATTGTTAATGAAATATTCTACCAATAAATGAAACGAAAGTGTTTAATTTTTCATTTCATTTATTATTTTTACGATTGAAACTGTTTCAGAATAAAAAGTCGTTACCTTCTTACCGTGAATATAATTGTAAATTAAATATTATTTAAATAAATAAATAAATAAAATCTCAACTTAAAAAAATACTCTCATGCACTGCATTTTTAGCGGTCGGCGATACCACACTTTAAAAATCATGTGGGTGGATGATAACCTATATACGAATATGAATTTTTCGTAGCGTATTATTATATAGATTCTGAATAATTTTACAATCAACATACTAAATGCTTTTCATGTCATATTATTGCCGTTATAAACTATTATGTGAGCTATAATTGTTTTTTGTTATTGAACATATTATGGCAAGTAGTTCTTTTAGAATATTAGCAATTGTATAACACACATTATTTTGAAAGAATCCATATTTTATTCACATACCTTCAGAAGTGTTATGCTTCAATATGTACTTTCTCTCCGTGATTTCTTTCTTTCTTATACGTTGTTTTTTTGTTTATGTCTAAATTTTGACACTGGTTATATTTGTGGCAATATTTAAATGCGTGTGCGTGAGAGTAAAGTTTAAATCGGAAATAATTTACGTAAAGTTTAAATTACACAGAGAAAGTAAAATTCTATTGGGAAGCCAAGTCAAGATCAGCAGAACGTGCCATGAGATAATGCGAGAGACAGGGGGTCAGAAAAGATACATCTAAAGGAATAGAGGAAGATCTACTTCTTTTTGGCATGTCAGGAGATTTGTTCCATTTTTTTTCGAAGGTTCGTCTTATATTGGCGATTGTAAATGTCCTTATGTATAGTAGTTTTATTAGGAATAGACATAATTATATACCTAACTTACATCTATAATACTCAAGAGATTCAAAGAGTTCTTCATGCTAACTTTGACAATTAGCTGTCGAGAACGTGTTTAGGTTAGCATTCGTATAATTAATCGCATGAATAGTAGTAGTAATGTTCTTAACTTTCATGCCAAATCTTGTGTAAATATGTGCATATTGGAAGCTATATTTGAAAAATCGAAAGAGAGAGAGAGAAAAGGAGAGAGATACTGACAGAGTAAAAGAAAGAGACAGACAGACATAGACACACGCACAACGTGCGTCCGGATTATAAACAGAAAAAAGATATTTTCACGAAAATAATTAGATATCTTCTAGAATGAATAACTGAACAAAATGATTGTTTTGTTCGACTTTTCATGTATAAATCCACTCGTAGAATATAAAATAAAATCATCGAACATTTTTAATATGTAAACGAATGTTTTGATTGACGTCATGAGATTTTCGTTATTTTCGTGCAGAGGCATTCAATTTGGCAGTTTTCCGCTAAATAGCTGTACTTACCAACGCCGGAAATTATTAAAAAAATACTCTTGCAACTCCATTTTTTTGGTATACGATTTATCGCCTGCCATGAGTAATTGGAGGATGGAGAGGGATGTTCTCTTACATATTCTAGAATAAATGGCCTATTTCCGACGTCTGCTTAAGGAGGAATACCATAAACTACATTTCCGGCCGAAGCAGACTCCGATTTTGAAGAATGCTAGTTAAAATGTGTTTGAGAAATAAAAGAGAAAAAAGAAGAAAGAAAAACGAACATTATTTATAAAAGATTCATTTTCATTAAAATGTCAGACTGATGCCACCAACATTACGAAAACATATGGTCTCGTTTTCGCAATCTGCATTCGGAGATTTTCTTTGATGTATTTGTAAAACATCTAGGGGTCCCAGCATTAAAAAGGCAGAAGAAGCGATAATTTGTATGGCGTGATAATATATTAAAGTTAAAATATGCTTATTTGTATAAAGATGAAAAATAAATCAATGCATTTCTATTATTCGGACTACTATTATCATCTTGTATTTTATTCTCATAACATTTCTTCTCGATTACAGTGATGTTCTGTTGTACTCGGGAATCTGTACGGAATTTCTAACGGAAAGCTGGTTTTAATCCACGTAGATAACTTGCTGTCGTTCCGTCAGCAATGAGCAGGTAGAAGACTTTAGTATTGCTTGTACTGGTATTGGATCTTCAACTCCTTGAAGACTGTCACTTGAAACATGTTTTTACTTCGAAATGTATGTTGCACGCTACAGATTCCTGGGTTCGACAAGACGAACCCGACGATGGTCGACCGGAATGAAATGAGAATAATATCAAAGATAAGAGCAGTAATGCGAATCATAAGTCCCCATCTAAAACAAAATTCAGAACCCTCAAAAATATAATTTCTTAACTTCTAAATGTAAATGCTCATTAATCAGGTAAGAATTTTTAGGTAGTGACTTATATCATTTCACATATTTTATAAGACGTGTAGGCTGGGCAGTACTAAATATGTGTCCATTTCTGAAGACCAGGTGGATATGTAACAAAGACATCTTATAATTCCAATTAATCTTCAAATAAATCGTATGCAAAATTATGTACAATTTCGACATAAAAAAACACTACAATTGTGGACACGTCGTACACAGGAATAACAGCGACAATCACTGTTACATACAAAGACTCGACATGCCGTCTTCTAATCCTGCGGATCCCGTAGCAGTAGAAGTGACGGAAAACTCGTTTCTGTTGTAATAACTGATTTACCGCGAGAGCCCGTCCGAGAAAAAATAAATCATGCGAGTCAAAATATTGTAATTTGCTTTTCCATATGCATTGTGTACAAATCAGGTTAAACCTATATTTGTTTTTTTGTTTTTCTAAATCAAACTATAATGTAAAACAATTGCCACATGTGAACATATGTCTTCGAATTTAAAATAAATCCTTAGGTTCGGACCAGGAGACATTCTCGACAAAATACTTGGTATTAATGCCGTTTAAAAACCGCTTTTTATCGGCACATTCCGACAGTTTATGTAAACCGGCGGAAGGTGCCGAAAAACTTAGCACACGAAAATTGCAACAGCCGACAATTGGAAGAGCGTAGCCGTAGCCAATGAAATTCGCAGCAGTCGACAATTGGAAAACATAGAGTAAATTTTGTCAGCGATCTAATCAATAGTCACCTGCGTGAATTTATGTGGAGACAGAAATAAAAAAAACAAACAAATTGGTATTCTCTATATGTGACCATATTGCTAGAGTCTACCTTGTTTAGCAGCTTCCTTCCATGTTCTCTAAACTAACTTCTTCTACTTTTCCATCGTCTGTGCTTAAGTTCACAGAGAATTTGCTAGAAAACGGTACCTTATCCTAACCTAACCCTAAAACAAACAGGACCTAACACTAACCCTAATATAAACATGAACTAACACCAAAAGAAACAGTACCTAAGCCTAACATTCCCTAACCTAGTATGTAGGGTTTAAAAAGTCTTGCTGAAAAAAAATTGTTTCATAAAAAATCATAAAATAACTGTTCGCTATTACTTGTTGCCCCATATTTTCTTCACCAGACACAAAGAAATAATTATACATGAAACTTACAAAATACGATGAGTTTTTTATTTCTTGATTTTAATGTTTTCCTACATTTTAAAAATTTCTTATAAATTTGAATATCATTTTACATTTTTCATTGTGGAACTTTACAAACGATTCATGTTTCTAGCATTTTAACATTGGCCAGCGTTTTCGACACATACACAACGAAGTACGGTGTACGTAACCTGAGGGAATGTGCCGATAAAAACGCGGTTCGTAAACTGCATAAGTACCTAATAATTATCTTCAAAATTGTATTCTGTGGGCAACAGATACAGTGAATCTTGTGAATGAGGAACACTTTTAGCATTATATAGTACGATTCCAAAACTTGGAAATAAGACGGATTTTTTATGTTCAGTAATGACGGAAACATATTTGCGATATCTACGGCATCACATCAGTTTGTAAAGAACAGTTTGTTGACACTGACCGTTTCGGAGTAATTAATGAATATTTATTTGCTTCGACAGCTTTTATACAATCAAGATGCATCATTAGCATATTTTGTTTGTACTTTCACCTACATTTAAACAAACAACAAAGGTGACCGACGTCGATTAATAAAGGTTTAAGATTCGGTTACATGTGAAAATACGAAGGGGAATATTTTGCATGAAACGCGTTTACGAGTTCAAAACATACGGGTTCTCACTCTCATACATTACCGTATTAATGGTTGACTTGTGTTAATTTTATTCACTTCTTGGAAATCCAAGAACATTCAATCTTTATTGCCTTTCCGTTCCCTACCCGTGAATACAAATGCCACTTGGTACCAGTTAATACGCTTGATCAGATAAACAACGGAAGTGGTTAAAAGAAGCGAAGAGTTCTGCCCGTTGGCATCTGAAGGTAACAGTGTGAAAAAAAGGGAGCTGCACGATAGAGAATTGATTTAGTATATTTTTTTAAGATTTGATGCAGACAGTTAAAAAAAAAAGACTGTCCTCATTTATTTTCTGCTTCCAGATAATTTCGCCACACAAGTATCGAAGTTTACATAAAAATAACAGGGAAAAATAACTAAAGTTGTGAAAGGTTATCGAAAAGGTTAATGAAAAATAGATACAAAGCGACCCACGTAATTTAGTATTGTAACTGGTGCGATATTTCCCCTGGTCGAGTTGAGCTGGCTCGTTCTTGAAGGTAGATGCTTCTAGAAAATATTAAATTAAAAAGCGACCCTCAGTCGTGTGCATATCACATGTAAGTGTATACAGTTAGGGGGTGGGAGATGACCCACTCTTTCCACATACAGGGCATAGTATTCGCAAATAGTCTCGCTTAACTTTAGAGATCTAACAAAAACCGGTGTGTCAACGTAATACATCGTTACTCCTTGTTCTTATATACGAACAATTCTATTCTATTCCGCTTATTTAGATATCAACTTTATATGACTAATAATGGTTAAATGCTCTTCAGTTTCGGTGTCATCCCGTCTCTTGTAAGCTCGTAAGTTTCACTATTTATAAAATCATATAATTTAGCCACCTTTTCTTAATTAAATGTTTATTACATATCAAACATAGTTTACGTTTCTATTTTTGGTGTATGAACTAAGTATCTTTTATATTTATCAAAATCAAAATAAAAATATATTTTTATATTTGTCAAAATAAGGTATAAGTCTGTGCATTCAATTTTTAATTGTTTATATTCTTTTTTAATTTCAATTCTATGAACCCCCCAAAAGGGCATTGTCAATGATACATAGACGACTACTGTGAATTATTGGCCATATGTATTTAGCAACTTTATAAGAAATAAAATGGTGTTGTTGTCGTCGCTATTAGCTGACTGCACATCCGTAGTTCTCTTTTCTCACATAATAAATCTTAGTTGTTATGGAACTATATTATTTGGCTACATATTCCAAATTAAATATTTATTAAATATTTGAACTAATTATTACATATGAACCTGTATGAATAAAACATGTTTTAGATTTCTCAAAATAAAGTATACATCAATCAAATCATTTTCAAATTGTTCATTCATTAACAGCACGGCGATGACGTCGTACCACCAAGGACGTTTATCAAATTAACAAAGAAATAAGTTTCTTTATTCTTGTTTTTTGATGAAAAAAAAAATGACTCAATACTGGTAACCCCTGAAGAAGGAATTTTATTCCGTAATCGATAGGATTAATGTAAAAAAAAATATAATAGTAATAAATTAATCTTGTATTGCTAATTTGGCTTATATTTCAATTTTATTAACTTTTCATGCAATACTTTGAAACTTGAACGATACCACACACTTTATATATATATATATATATATATATATATATATATATATATATATATATATATATATATATATGAAACAACACTCTTTCAAATCGAAAGAGATTTCTTCAAATGGATCATATATTCAAATTTTTAAAACGTGTATTCACCCAAACAAGTAATACGCCCACTGAGACATAAGGGGTTACTGTACATTAGGTGCCATATTTAGAAGAGGGGCTAAGTAAGGAGTTCTGTAGCGAGATGCTTGTTTATATTACATTTAAATTTCTGAATTGTGGTACTGTCTTATAAACAAGGGTTTTTAGAAGTATGCCATGAGAGTAGAAATGTGTAGATTATAGAGAGCAAATGTTATCGACGATGCTAAGAACGTTTTAAAAATGTTATCCACAAACGTCATAATTAGACAGTTCCCAATTTATTTTCCTAAGTATCTGGTGTAGCAAGATGTTAGGTGGATAAAAAATGATAAAATAGAAAATTCCATGTAAGTTTTGTTAAGAAAAAAATTGAATTTCTCATTAAAGGTCAAGTAAGATGGTAGGTTGATGTGCACAGGTAATTGCGTCGTGAGTAGAAAAGCAAGAGAGATTTTCTCTATTAGAGGTCAGGCGTTGAAGTGGTCCGACGCAGTTTTTAAGGTCGCACCATTGTACGTAACCTAGTCGAGAAGATGTAGTTTATACGGATTAACTTGTTGTAAATTATGTTATAACTTAACACTATTTTAACACAATTAACACTGTTATTTGTATTCTTTAAATTACATATATTAGTTAAATATCAAAGTTGTTTTTGGCTAGAAGCAAAGTGTAGTTTATGTTCTGATAATACACTTAATGGTGGGTGTCCTTGATTATTAAACATTAATATTTCTAGACTGAGAGAAATTTTAAATGTTATTCCAATCAACAGGGTCTCTTTGGGAGAACCTGGATTTTTCCCCTCTTCCGGCCATCCGACACATATTTTTTGCGGTTGGAAGCAATCAAATACCTGGAACTACACCAGCCAATACTGACAGTCAACACTGACGTACTAGAACTCTTGTATTCAATATACCTGTTTTCCTTAACCTTCACAGAGTCACAAGATTATAGCAATTTCGACGAAAACAATTTAATGGAAAAATATGTTAATTTTTAAGGAACTTAAAAATGAAGGAAAAAAGTTCAAATCAAGAAAGAACACACACATACTCATGAATAATTATTTAGTTTTTAGCGAGAGAAATATAGTGTAACAACTGATAGTAAACACCAAACCCTTGTTTTCAACCCTACCTACTTGATTAGGGTAAGGTTATGGTGTTTTTCTCAAAGGTTTGTGGTGTTGTTCTGTTAAAGTATGGATAAGGTTGTTTTGTTAGCAGATTCTCTGTGGAATTAAGCGCAGACGACAGAATAGTAGGAGTAGCGTTTCGGAAGTTTTGTCTCCACATGAATTCAAGTAAGTAGTGTTTGATGAACTCTTTTAGTACCGCACTCTTATGATTACTTTGTTAAGCTTCTTTCGGCGTCCATCGTACGTGATTAATCGTAGACTTCGTAATCGGGTGAACAAACTGTAGACTATAGTTTACGATTAAGCATTTGAACCCTTCTTCTCCGACTTAAAGTCGGCCAGCATTTTCCATAAGTCAACCACAAAGTGTTTTTTTTCGGCACCTTCCAGAGGTTTACGTTACCTACCGGAATGTGCCGACGATAACTCGGTCCGTAAACTGCATGAGTCCATTATTTCTAAGGCTCTCGTTAGTTACCTATTAGTGAATAATTGAATTAAATATATGTCTTGTTTTACACTATGAAAGCAGATGGATTTTAAAAATAAATTTCAAATTTTGGAACACATTTTCGTGGGATTGTGTCGCTGCACACTGCATAGTCATTGCTTTCAAATCTAATATAAACAAATACGTGTAATAAAGGGACCGCGTAGAGAATATTGCTTGAACATTTCGTTCATTATTTTAAATCATTTCATAATATTGTTCATCATTAACCGTTTATTCTTTAATTCCGAGTGATACAATTTGTTCCTTGCCGGTTTTATTTCCGACTACTCGTTTTAAGTTGGAAAGTTGTCTGTAAAAATATCATGACACAGTGTTAACGCATACACTACCATTGTTCACATTTGCTTTTGAATACTTTATTAAATCATCGCAACTGAAAAATATATTTTCAATAAAAAAGTCTAGAAAAATGTTACATAGGGGACTATGCACTGATTTTAAGGCTAGATAAAGAAACTATACAATATAGTTTTATAATCCAGATAAGAGCGGGGGAAATCTACTATCTAAATACACATTGTCTCTTACGGAAAATAATATAGTCCCTGTACTAAAATGGAGAGTCTTAATGAAAGCTTTAACCCGACCTAAACAATCCGACATGCTTTCTTTGTTTGGATGGAAAACTGGACATTATTACTTTCACGGATAGAGATAAACTACTGAATCAAAGGGACGAAATTGGTAATTACTGTAGGTAGTTCGAACGATATATCTTGGATAAATATGGTAATGACCTAGTAAATTCACCGTAACAATTCATAAAGAAAATATCCAGTAAATTAAACCATACCTGAATAAGCAGACATTTAATGTGACTTTACTTTCTTAATACGAGTAGTTTAATAAGGCTTTAAGCTAACTGATAAATGAAGCATTTATTTTTATATACAACAGGAGAATATGGCGGAGTCGGATTATTAACTTTTGTAATTAAAAACCACTAGATAATAGTTCGTAATCAACCTATAAGTGAATAATTGAATTAATTATATCTGACTTGTTTTCCACTATTTAAACACGCAGACGGATTTTAAAAATAGATTTCAAATTTTAACAGTATCTTATATACTTGTCTAATCATGATATAGTTTTGTGAATTTACTTTTTGTCACATATGACAGTGATATATTTTCCAGAGATTTGTTTGGTACGATTAAATATTAAGGATTTTATTATTTCTTAAAATAAAACGTTTTGAAATTGTTCATGGACTATTCTTAGTATGGGATTGATAGTTTTAGTAAATTCAGACTACCTCTTTTAATTGACAGGTTACAGTACAAAGTTATCTAAAACCCCAGTCAAAAGTTATTGAAAATTAAATTTCGAATAGATCTTTCCTAAGACCTTATTATGAACGTATTGCTTTGTGATGTACGATTAATTCTATTCTTGCGAATGTTAAGTGTTGTATTATAACGGTGGGGTCTGTAAAGTTAGCATTTGGTGAATGTACGTATCACTCAGTTTTTGTTTGATAACATTATGATTTGTATGAATTTATAAATTATTATATAGCAAACTTTCGATGGCTTATTAAATCTTCGAGGTGACGGGTCTAAATATAAAAATAATAGTAAATGAAATTGATCATATTCTTTTGATCAAGTAATATAAATGCAGGGTTATGAGTGAATGAATGTGCGTTTTGCCTTGTGTCTTTTCCCTACAATTTTCATTTTACTTTTTCAAATTTTAAATCTTGGCCTTTGCCAACTTATCTATCCCAACGACTTCCTCTGATGATAAGATGTTGATCTTTGAAAAGCCTGACTTAATGAAGAATTTAACTTGAATAAATTGCCTTTTTGTGGAATATACCTTGCTCTGAGCAACTGAATAGAAATACGATTTGACTTTTGCTTTTCTAATTCCTTTTCATCCATCTACATATATATATATATATATATATATATATATATATATATATATATATATATATATATATGTATAAACGTGTGTTTGTAAAACAATATCCTGAATGTTCGTGTCTTTTGAATCTCTTTCTTAGATTATCATAATATACATTTTGATGCAGAATTAATTCTTCTGATAAATACATTTACCGGTCTCTCAAACAATGTATGCATGGCTTTATAAGTGGTGTTCGATTTCCTGTAAAATTACATAAGTTGATTTGTGATTTCCGTTTGACAATTTTGAAAGGGTTGTTCTTAAACTAGTCTGCATATGTAAAAAAATGTCATGGTTTATTGTATGACTTGAAATAAAAACAACCTGGAAACATTAGTAAACACGTAAAGAAAATACGTGCTCATTTTTTTTATTTGCTCCTTAATACGAACATTGATTTAAAACAATATTATTTATGTATTTAGTAACGTTTCGTCCTGCGGAAGTTCATCAATAAAGACGAAACGTTGATGAATACATATAATCATATAATATAGTTTTTCGCTTTCCTCTTTCATTTTCCATATATATATATATATATATATATATATATATATATATATATATATATATATATTAGTTTATGTTCATTCGTATGCGTGTGTGTAAGTGCCCGCTCCATTGGTCCGTGTTCTTACTGTACACCAGCTTAGAACCTCTTCGCTTCTACCAACACTTTTTCTTTGATTTACCGTATTGCGTTATCTTCTCTCTGTCTCTCTGTCTCTCTTTCCTTTAATTTCTACATGTTCTTCCCTGCATCAGTCTTTATATCTTTTTATCTTTATTTCCTCCTTCAGTCGGCATGAGATTAAAATTACTTACGCAGTAGGCAAATGCTCCACAGCACACGTTCAGTCAAGTGTATAATTTCAGAAGCCGTTAGGGAGAATGGGGGGGGCGAGATCGAAGTTAAGGCATGTTCAAATGCATCCTCGAAAATTCCAAGGTTATCAAGGCGCATTTTGCCGATGGCCATTACAAAGTAAAACCACTGACTCAGTGTTTACTTACAAAAGTAACGCACCGATGAAACCTTTTTCAGATCCAGAAGGCTGTCGGACTGACAAACCCGAGTCTTTATTTATATATTCTACGTTTAGAAACTTACACACAGACACGCACATACACACACCCACGCAAACACATACCCACACCCACCCACGCACGCACACACACACACACACACATATATATATATAGGGTGGGCCAAAATAAGGGTCCTATCTTTAAATTTGAATAACTTGAATTTGAATAACTTCCACAAAATAAAAGTTAAACCACCAAACTTTATGTGTGTGTAGACTGACCTCTCCGAGATTTTTTAAAATAAACAAAACAAATTTTAGCCGAAAAACACTTCTTAAAACTTACAAAAACTAAAGTATTGTTTTTTACACTGTTTTGAGTTTTTTAAGCAAAAATAATGTTTTCTAAATGAGGGTACGTTCCTTAGGGCTAATACGGCTCATGCTTGCTTCGGAAGGGGTCCTTTACTTATTCTAAAAAAAAAAAAATCAATAAATAAAAAAGTTATGAATTTTTAAAAATAGGACCCTTATTTATGCCCACCCTGTATATATATATATAATATTTTTCTCGATGGAAATCTTTGAGTTATTTTAACATTTGTAAAAGAAAACTTGCCCTTTATAAAATTATGAAAACATGTCAATTACAGGTGTCAATATAATTTATCCATATTTTTTTGGGAAAACGTATATTTAATAAAGATTGTAGATAAAACTTCTATGGATAACTGGAATCATTTTAAGGTCTTTTTCGTTACTGTTTTATTTGTTTGTAACGATGCACAACGTTTATTGAAACTGTGTTTTTATGATTTTCTAATCCATACACGTTTCCGACGTCTTTATGGGAAATATTACTTTGAATTGGAAGGATAACGTTTTTACTTACTATTACTATATAATAATTAAAGTGCATGTGTTTATTGTGTGCTAAATACAGTTAAGTATACGAAGTTTGTTTGTAGTTGAAACGCCATCTTTCTTGTTCAGTAAAACTTGTATATATCAAAAGCATACGCGTAGAAGTTTATAACTGATTTATGTATGTTTAGATTTACTATCCATTTAGATCTTGTTTATTTTGAATGTTGTGTCAAATATAATGACACGACGATTCCCTGACTTTGTGAGTAACAATATCATTTTTATAGAAATGTGATATTTAGAAGGCAATACAATTCAGAGGTCTGACGGATAGACACAAGTTGGTGCAAATAAGACATATAATGGTGGAACAAATGAATTAGTTTCAACCTTAATACAATGTGTACATACACATATATATATATTTATTTATCATTTATTTTGTGTTGTTTTTTTCCCTTTCACAACACATATATATCTGTCTATCTACACAATGTTACTATGTTATGTAATACCTGTATCAAGATGGTCTGGTGGAAATTCCGTATGATATAATTTTTTTTTTTTAATTTTCGGGAAACTCTTTACTTCTTCAGAACTTCAACTCAAGTTCAAGCGTGCATATGAAGGCCCGTAAGATTTAGTCTCGCTGAAAATATCCTTTTTGTTTTAAAATACTCTGTCATATTGTGTGTACAGTTTAAACTAGTGATGTTTTATTCGCAATACCAAACAGCTTCTTTATAAGTATGAACACTTAAACGTCATATGCAAGTATAGATACAACTGTAGTAAGTTGAATTAGATATCTGACGTGAATCTGTTTTTGATCATTGTGAACAAATCGTATCCGAATTAAACTAGACGGATACTGATGGACAATTGTAAGTTCTAAGAGTATGTGTATCTCAGTAAATGGAGGTGTCCACACCATTTGTTAACTAATTTTAAGTTGAACAAGCATACAAATACTTTAGATAGATATGTATATTTATAATTAAAATAATAGCATGATGTTTAATTGGAGGCTGAACTTCTATAGTGTTCTGTTCTCGTTAAGAGAAAAGTAAAGAGAGACAGCAACTATACGCAATTAGTAAGTTTGAAAATAATATATATCAAAGGAAACCACTCTCATCATAATTACATATGTTCACCTTTGACTCTATTATAATCTAACTTATATAATATCGCACATTAAGTAGAGAAGATACTTACAAAGGAATGTCTTAATAAAATAGTAAATGAATGTTTACAAAAAATGTAAGATCAACACCATGTATAAATTATAGGTGAAATCCACGCATAGTTATTTGAAATAGATATGTATATCTCGCATCGTTATGATTTGGTTTGCCTGCGGCGTATATTTGGTGTGGACCTGATACTTTAAGCTCACAATCAGTACTGTTACACGTCAGAGAACATTAGTTAAACAAAAAAGGAATTGATGGAAAAGGGATTACTTTTCAGAAATATCGTGATTTTGTAAAGAGACTCATTTTTTTTTGTATACGAACATTTATTCTAGCTTTTCTTTACTCACAAATTCAGTCGTAAATTGCACACGTATCTTTCTAAATCAAGAGGGCGCTTTCCAGAAAATGTCAGAGAGAAATTGCCGAGCATCCAGTTTCTTTTGTCTCTGACTGAGTTGCGTCTCCTGCATGTTCTGTTGATCTTTTCAACAGAGCCTGAAGGATTGACAGAGCCCTGTCGAGATGCTTTTAATTATCGCAGTATATAACTACAATAGTATGTATTTGGTATTATTTTTTTAAGCCCCGGCAGGGTGGCTAGACACAAGTTACGTTTGGATTTTTGAAAAGACAGTGCACTAGAGAAAGTTCAGTCTGGCCTACAAAAATGTCTCATCAACCTATCGGCATTCCTCGGTAAAGGCACCTCAGGCTATTAGCAATGAGCTAAACCCATCCTTAAGTAAAAAGGTTTAGTCTGAGAGCAGATTACCTTCGAGACTGAATAGAATGATGCATCAGCCAGACAATAACAGGGACATGTTATGACTGATTGACGGGGACGTATGAACGACTGTATATTTAATGAATGAGCTATTTTATTAAAATGTGTTTTTTTCATTTGAGAGCAAATGCATTATTGGCTGGTAGTACGTTTGTAATTATTTAATTTGAGTCTAAAAACTAAGTTCTTGGAGCGTTTAAATCCGTTATAACAAGTAAGATGTCTGGTTCTATTTCGATGTAAATATGTCAACTGAGAAGTGGAACTCTATCCTCAAAAATGGACTCATAAAACACCGAGATGTATCGCAAGTATACTAACACTTCGGTCGTGTTGGACAAATGTGAAAACGTGGTGAACATAGTTAATGAATTACGTGTTTTTTCTTTGGCATTATATGAGGTGTTCCTTCTTTCTAGGATAAAGTTCAAGAAAAGAGACATACAGACTCAAATCGATAATCTCTACTTATATTAAGTTAACTATTTGAATATGTTTATTTATTTGTATGAATAGGATGAACTCATAACCAAAGGAACATATAATTATGTATTTTAAAAACAGTAACATGGGGTAAGAATGCGTTATGTGGGTATACTTACTCTAATTTAGTAAACTACATTCCATTACATATGCCCACCCGATTTACCTACTTTGCATTTAAATGTAAAATGAGTATTGATTTACTCCTCTTCGGGAGTTAGGCACAAGGCCAGTTTTATATTACCCCCACAAGTAAGATGTGACCCAAGGTCGGGTCAGGAAAGTGGGGTTTAAAAATTGCCTGGGCAGCCCCGTAGGCATACCCCGGTAGGGGCGCCTCAGGCAGTAAGCAATAAACTTATTCCTCCCCAAAGAGGGGAGGCGAAGCCTGGGAGGGTGGACCTCCTAGAACTGTACAGGGCAGACCCATAGACAGGCGTAAATAAAGCCCCGAAAGCCAAGACAACACCAGTCTATGGGGGGCAGTATCCATCGGAACAGATACTACATTTTGATCTTAGCTAAAAGCCAAGAACTTTAACATGTAAAATGAGTAAAAAGGGTGGACATATTTTTAAATTCATATTCCCTCGATTTCTGTAAAATTGTAACAATAGGTACGAAACATCAAATTATAACTATTCTCAAATGTAAACTTCTTTGGAGTATTTCACTTTACTTGGTGTTATGTTTGCACAACTTCCGATAAAAATGTAAATAATTTAGATTAGCATTGATGTTGATCCCTAATGTGCGAAATATTAATAAAACTGCTGTTAATTCTTTCAATTATCCACAATTTGCAATTAACTCAGCAAGTGACCATTTCATATTTCAGTCTATGACCTTCTTCATATCTCGTTCTATGTTGTGTAACACACCACTCGTTCTTTATAGCGTTTCTATAACGTTTGCTTTCATCTATTGCTCTCATGTTTATTAAGTGTTGAATGCACCAACAAAAGGTACGAATAAATATATTGTAGTAGATCATCGTAAACAAAAAGGAAAACAAAAAGGTAGAATAATAAATAAAACTCTACCGTAGAGGATGATCGACAAAAGTGTAAGACAAAATGATATATAGAGTGAGGGAATAAGTGTGAAAGCGAGACAGGAAGCAGGTAAAACAGTGAGTAATTGTAGAGAGAAGTCGCCTAGATGTGAATGTTGTATTTCCTATCAAATATTTGGCTGATCCAAACAGTGTTACCCAAACTTAAAGAGTTACTATAGTCTAAGATTTGTCGAGTATAAAAATAAAATACATCATACATACATAAATGCACACAGACACACACACACCAACACGTATATATATATATATATATATATATATATATATATATATATATACATATTGTGTGTATTTAGGCAGCAAGTTTTCATTTAGGCAAACGTTGTTGAATAGCACGGAGTGTTTCTGTTTTGTGATCATGTTTTTAAATTTTTTCCATCTTCCGAATGGTCAACTTCGTACCTCGATCAAACTGGTGTATGAAGTTTCCGTAGTTTTTTTGTTCCATCTTCTTTGCGAGTACTTTCGATTTGATATCCTCAAATCATCTTCAGGCGTGTTAGTGTGAAAAAAGAATATGTATTTATAGAATGTAAAGAGAGGAAAAGAGTATGTCTTTACTTTTTTTATTTATTTATTCTATTTATTCATTTATTTTTTATTTTTATTAATTTATTTATTTATATTTATTTTTTTATTTCAGTTTTATTTTTTAATTCATACAACTTTAAAAAAAAAAAGGTGCGTCAAAAGTATTGAAAAGTTACAAGGGCGTGATTATGTTCAGAGGGGTGTGAAGTTAAAGTTTGATTTCTTAAGCGCAAAAAAAAAAAAAATCGACCATGTTTTAAGAGCGTTTAAAATTCAAACGTGTAGTTGTTTAATGGTTAGGAATTTAATACCGTTGATTACTAAGCTAGACACTTCAAAATGTTGTGACTAGTCTCATAAACAATGATTGTAGGGCGTTTCGTTTTTATGTAAAGGGCCTCAAGTATCTTCAGCCTTTTAATGTTGGTATCGTGGTGTAATATATTTTTATTATTGACTAAGATTTCTCTGTATTGAGAAGGGAGACGGTCATGCTTTTTTAAGTGTTGGCAAATGGAGCTAGTTTCGGAAAGATGTAAGGTGAGTCTTCGGGACAATGTTGTAGTAGTTAAACCAATGTAAGACCTAGTTTTATCATTGTTGTTGTCGGAGATGCACTCTCCCATTGGGCATTTACACTGGTATATCACATTGGTCTTTCCTAGTGTATTTTTTGTCTGCGAAGTGTTATTTTTAACTACATGGTTCGATGTTTTAACTTTTTTATAATAAATGATGAATCTTATTTTATTATCAGGACTGGCGGGGGATATGTAGCGATGTATTATATTTTTAAGAACCTTTTCATCTAATGTAAAATTCGGATGCATTTGGTTGCAATAGAAGATATTTATGTAGTTGGAATTATTTGTTTGATTATTATTAGTATTGTCCAAGTTTCTCAGCATTAATTTTATCTGCTCGTCCACAATATGATTGGGAAAATGATTATTTATTAAGATCTGTTTAATGTTTTTTAATTCGTTAAGGAATATTTTTTTGCTAGAAGAGATTAACTGTGCACGGTTTACTAGGGTGTTAATCATTGCAATCTTATATCGGTATGGGAATTCGCTTTTAAAACTTAAAATGCATGAGTTAATAGAGGTGGGTTTTTTATAGGGAGACGTGATGAATGTGTTTGTGTTAGAGTCGATGAGAACGTCTAAAAACGGTATTTTATTATTAACGTTTAGTTCGTGGGTGAATGTAAGTTCCGAGTTATTTTAGAAAAGTGTCTTGTAGTTTTTTTTATTTCGTTTTGATTGTCTGCTAAAATGAGAATATCATCAACGTAGCGTGCATAAATGGAAGGTTTAGGAATTATAGTGAATACTTTATTTTCGAGGTCAGCCATGTAAAAATTGCTGAGGGTCGGTCCAAGGACCGATCTCATCGATACACCATCAATTTGGGTATATATATATATTTCCCTTGTGGTCGTAGAAAGGAACCTCGGTCGTACAGATTAATAATAACTTATTAAGTGTGTTAGGATCAATTTTTAGTGGAGGGAGGGATGGGTTGTTAAATATGTTATTAATAATTATATCTATCGTTGTGTGAACTGGAACATTTGTGAATAAACTTTCAACGTCCAGTGAAGCGGTAATTTTATTATCTGTTTTTTGGGGGGTTTGGAGTATCTGTATGAGTTCATGCGTAGATTTTACTGCGTACTTACTTGGTAAATTAGGGTTTATTAGTTGATTATATATATATATATATATATATATATATATATATATATATATATATATATATATATATATATATGAGTATACATATATATGATTATATATACATATATATATATGAAGAAGAATGGAAAGGAATTAGAGAAGCAAAAGCCAAATCAAAATGCAATTCAATTGCTCAGAGCAAGGTATATTCCGCAAAAAGGCAATTTATTCAAGTTAAATTTTCCTTAAGCCAGGCTTTTCAAAGATCAAAATCTTATCATCAGAGGAAGTCGCTGGGATAGATAAGTTGGCTATGGCCAAGATTTAAAATTTGAAAAAATGAAATTAAAGTTGTAGGGAAGAAACACAGGGCAAAACTCTGCCCGAATGCAAGCAAATGTCTGATTGCTAAAAAGTCCGGTGTCGAAAAGTCCAGCGGTAGATAGGTAGGTCGTTAAAGGCACGAGATGTGATGAGAGAGGATTCCAAGTTAAATTCCAAGAAGCCACAACTTCAGGTGCGGCGAAAATAGAAAATACAAAAGGGATGAAAAGTCCAATAAGAGGTACGCTCGTGGATGCAGGTAGGCTCAGAGAAGATTGAGGTGGAAAATATTCGCCATTAAAAATACTTCCTTGGCAGAGATAACAAGGAAAAGTGTTTTAAAGTGGGAAAAAAGGCAGCGAAAATATTTTAAAACTAGCCCGTTGAGAAAGCCGGCTTAAAATGAAGAAAAGCAAAAACTAATATGTGACCAGTAGGCAGCGAAGGAACGAGTAAGGGGGTGGTGGAGGAGAAAGGAACGGGTACGAGGGAGGAGAAAGGGAGCGGATGCGGTGAAAGAGTGCGGTTAAAACTGAGAGTGTGAATGTGGGGGAGTGAGTCGCATAAAGTTGAAATTGGATGTTAGCGCGAATTAGGGTTCAACTAGAAAAGGGGAAGAAAGGAGTGGGGGTGAGTTAAAGAATGTTAGGAGAGGGAGTTAAAATACCAGAATATGTTTATGAACAGAGTTCGGGGTTTAGATGTTTAATCAGATGACCTTAGATATAAACAATGAGGCAAAATATATTTGAAGGGTAGAACTAGAAAAATGAATTAAAAAATTAAAAAATTAAAAAAGTAAAAATAAAAATAGTATTAAAAGTAGAAATAAGAAAATAAAACATGAAAAAGAGATAATAAGATTAGTCTTAGGCTCACAAGGAAAATTATGGATTGACCGATAAAAAAATAATAAAATAATAAAATAATAATAATAGAATGAGGGAAAAGTCGATAAAATTGGAGCTCAAGAGTGAGAATTAGAATAAGGAAGAAGTAAAAAGTAAAATAGACATCGAAAGGATATCCGGAATGGGAATCCCCAAGGTGGTTAAAGATATGGGTTTAAATAAAATATGCTGTTACTGGACGCTAGTTCTTTATGGGTATGGGAAAATTAAACTTTGAAACAAAAAAATTTTTTTTCAAAAAAATTATATGGAGGTTGATTAAGAAAATTATTAAATAGGTTAATGATGGCAGAAAGAAGTAAGAAACATACAAGGTTAAAGTAGTGACAAAAAAGCCAGAGTGAGAGTGGAGATCGCAGTTAAAAGTTAATATTATGGGGGTTGAAAGATGTAGAGCGAGGGCGGGATGGGGGTTGAGTATGGTCTGAGAGAAGTGTGCGAAGGGCGAGGTAAACAAGGGAGGAATAAACGAGGCTATTAAAAGAGTGAGAAGAATTATTTAGAAGTAAAAACAGGAGGGGAAGAATAATTAGAGTGCACAATAGGTTTTAGCTTTCCTAAAAGTTCGCTTTTAGTACACCACTTTATTACATATATATATATATATATATATATATATATATATATATATATATATATATATTATTTATTAATGTATATGCACATAATATATGAGCTGATATAATATGTTTTTTTATGTCAAGAAAGATACATAGAAGCGCAGGAAATTATTAGGCATTTAGGTTGATGATTTCCCGCGGGAATTAATCAAGGGCGCCTCTATGTGGCTTACATTCCATAGATATGGTTTCTATACTGTATATACATATATATATATATGTATATATGTATATATATATATATATATTTCTTTTTACGTCATCATTCTTTCTTTTCTATTAGTCTTTGTTCTTTTTTTTCATTATATTGATGTATAATGATATCGAGATAAGATTAATGTTGGCATAAATATGATTAAATCTGATCCTCCGGATATTAAGTTACGGACAAAATGAAAATATATAATTATAGAAAAGTAGACTGTAAAAAAATATATGGAATACTGATTATAATAATATAGGCACGTTGCTATTTGTGAAATCTACAATAGTAATTATGATCACGCTTACTTAGATAATATGCATAAGATTTATAATTATCATATTAATTTATGCTATTGACATATGTGAAATAAAACCTGGCCTAAAGTCTTACCTGAGCTAATAAAAATGAGAGACCAAAATAGAAAACTAATTTCGGAGTGGTCTGACAGGACAACTATCATTTGTGATTTCGTGAATACTAAGTGCGACTTCGCAATATCATACATTCGTGGGAATCAACTTGTTATGTAAGATTATTAGCTGTAATACTCAAAAAGAAGCGCTAACCCGGATAGAAAACATATAATTGTCAAGTTTTCCTTGTGGCAATAAGTGCCAATCATATGTGTCCATTGTTTACCCATATATATATATATATATATATATATATATATATATATATATATATATACATGGGGAAAGGTGCACGATATGTCATGAAAATGAAATACTGTGGTAGACAAAATGTGTGAAAAACGACAAACGGAAAACACGTTAAAATGCAGGAGAAACACAAAAACAAGAGATTTGACCGTTAATACAGAAGACGTTCGTTTATACGAACGAAATCGGTCAAATCTTCTGTTATTGTTTTTCTCCTGCATTTTAACCTGTTTTCGGTGTGTCTTTTTTCACCCCCATATATATATATATGTATATATATATATATATATATATATATATATATATATATATATATGTGTATATATATATATATGTATATATATATATATATAATACAGCGCTGATAATGAAAGAAGACGGCTCAAGTCGGAGCCACGTAATAAGAGACAAATAATAAAACAACTCGAAATAATTATTTGTCTTTCTTCGTGTGAAATAAATTATCCGCAAAAGACAGATCTGCATCAATTTTAGTTACATATTTCAGACAATATATTATGTCCAGAATTCTGATTATGTTTACCAAAATCCATATCATCGTTTATTCTAGAAAATTTCTAAGATTAAGACTAAGCTTCTTAAACATAAGTGGTGTTAAGTAGAAATTAAACTTGATGAACTTTTACTTTATTAGCATTCGATTATTATTGGATGAAATGTAAGGATAATTTGAAATTGATGACTTTTGACATTAGATGGTATGTTCAGATTATTGCTCAACAAACTCCTTAAAATAATGAAAATAAACTCAAATGTTGGGAATATTTGTTAATTGATAGCTACTACCTATAGTAAAGATTTCAGAAAAATGTGAAGTACTGAATGTTTACGATGAAATTGCATCTATTTTCATCAAATTAAATTAGTTTATGAATCAATGTTGCATATAGACACATGGAACGTTATACACATACCTTACTATATATATATATATATATATATATATATATATATATATATATATATATAAATGATTAAATGCGAAAGTTTATTCAATCTTCTCTAACTATATTAATATTGACACAGATTACGCTTATTTTATTCTATGATACCACATACCATTTCTGTCATACCGTATATATAATACACTCAGAATACTCGCATATGCATTTAGGTATTTTTAATGTGCATATTTATCTTATCAACAGCTTCTAATAACTTAATATTCTGTGATATATAGTTGTAATGTTGCATTGTAAAAATGTATTATACACACGCAATATTTTTTGTCGAGGGTAACACGTCTGAAGTTACTCTGTTGTCGAGGCCAGCTCCTACATGTTTGTCTTTGCCAAAAGGCCAATGAAACATAGAAATACTGTTTTTTATTGTTAGACATGTTTAATAAATTTAAAAATAGAACACATATGTGACCTATTATTGTATGCTTTTTTAATGGGGCCGTATAGTTTTGTATCGGTTCTGTTTTCATAAGACCATTCTCCAAGATATCTCCTTTTTTTAAGTTGGTGGTGTAATACTCCCAATTATTACATCATTCTTTCTTATTTTGGGGAGTTAAAACAATTTTCCAAGTGACTACCTATCCTTTTTAGAATATTGGTGAAGGGTTCTGAACTATCTGTTATATTACCACACAACCATACTCACATGAATGGCCTTCTCATTTAATGAGGTCATCATCCAAGGTATTAACTCCTCTGTTTTAGGGGCAGTATAATATATGTTAATTCTTCATAATAAACTATTCCTATAATTATCCTCTTACATTTTGGAGGTGATAGTGTACAACATGTTCTGTTGTCATTATATTATTTTCCTAGGAATAAACGCCTATTTTTGCCGGAGGGTGATTGTCATGATTCAAGGATCTCAGCATTTACAAACAATTTGGGAGTAAGTGTCGTATATATTTGTCTACCAATATATCTTCCGACCGGAGGGAGCATATATTTGCAAAAAAAAATATATATATATATATATATATATATATATATACTTGCAAATATAATCATATATATATATTTGTGTGTGTATGTGTGGGTGTATATATATATATATACATATATATATATATATATATAATTAAATATTTGAATAGTTTAAGCATATCTACAAACTGATTGCCAAACTTAGGCATTACCACATAAATCTAGATGGTAAGGTTCAGAGTTTATCATGTTTGTATCAACATTAATCTTTAGAGAGTAAGATAATTAATCAATAATGGAGGAAAGGGAATTCAATTTTATACTTCCCTAGGCTGTTGGCTTCACTCTGATGAAATCAGATGAACCGTTAGAGTAGTCTACGTGTACACAACTACTTATATGTCAGCATTCTTGTAGCGAGTGCTTTAATGGTGTGAAGCATCTCGCTAAATATAGAATCGGATATTTAATGCTTAGATCCAATCGATCCATAATAAAACTGTATACTTTTTTATCCTCATGATTCAATTACGAAATAAACTATTCACTCTTATTCTAGTCTTGAACATGTATTATCTCTAGCACTACGTTTCCTATTACCATTTGAAAATTTCAGCATTTCGTTCATTATAAATGTTATAATTACGTATACTATATATATTTTTCACGATTTCAATTATTTTACAACGTGTTTTTAATCAACAGTATACACAACAATATTATAATTGCTACCGCTGTTTTAGTGCACTGTTTATTTGAAATTATAAAATGAAAGATAAATGTGTACAAATGTAGGCTCCTCTTTAGAAGAGAATTATCGTAAGTACCCTAAAACAAAAATAAATAAAAATGTGTAAAAATGTTTAATTCCTATCCAAACCAAAGCAAACAGACCAACTCTCTATTTTGGAGAGTTTACCCAACCCGTTGCTGATGGAAAGAGACTCGGTTTTATACCACTCTTATTTGCATATTCTACCATTGCCTTATTCGAACGTTCTTTGACATATTACCCTTCTATTCATTTTCTACCTGGCTTATCGTATGAAATAATGCTCTGCCAATTAACCTAATCTAGATTTGCGATGGTCTGACCTCTTACCAATTAATATTTTACTAACGAACATGTTTTCCCTATCTAGCTTAAATCATAAATGTAAACAGAATTGTGTGTACTTGTATATAAACACAACTCTTACTCTATGAACATATATACACTTTATCATCCTAACGCTTCTATGTAGGCGCATAGTCTGAGCCTTATGAGTTGTATTATATTGTATATTTGTATGGTATTATATATTTCAGTTAGATATTCTCATGAAAATTAATATTGTTCACCTCTCTCATTTTTTAGACTATTTTAACTCAATACTTCCTATGAAAATGAATGATATGTATATCTATTTTTCAATGATAATAGATAATTTTACAAATTTAACTTTGTACGCGTTTATGTATGAAGATTTAGTATTTCATGTATTGTTTTCACGATAATATCCATGTGTTTGCCCAATATTTCTTATATAAAATAAGTTGTATGTATGTGTGTCTCTCTGTGTGAATTTGACTTGCAGATGTTGCTTGGTTAAATACCTCGTTTAAATGCTTCTACCAAATTATTACATTTTATGAAGAGGGTTTTAACATTTACAGTGAATTATTAGGGTATGGTTTTGCCATTAAATTCTTAATTGAACACAATTATTGTTACTTAATCATTTTCTTAATGTAATATTATTTTAATCTCTGTTAATAGTTGTTTACCTGAATAGCTTGCAAATTATGTAAACATTTAATGCAATTAAACTTACGTATAGTCGGTAACCGCTTTGAATTCGACAGTTTTACTACTTACAAAATTCGAAGTGACACAAATTAATCCATTCGTTTTGTGTTAACCTTAATGAAAAACTGACAATGCCTTGTGTGTTTACTAATTTTGCAAAAGTCTATTTAATATAATTTCTTAATTAAATAATGTATGTGTATAATATTTTCTAAATCTATTTCGATTTTACACTATTGCCGTTGCTAATAAATATACGATTAATAATAAATGTGTTAACAATGGAGCTTTGGTGTGTTTGTCATACACCAGCGCTATATTATTACTTCTATTTATTTACAATTCTATTATCTTTGAAATTTTTATTCAGTGTACTATATTATTTAATACTAATGTACTATATTGCAATGATTGATTCAGAACGATATGGTTTAGTATATGTTCTTTTGTGATATAAGTAAACTCCCATGCATTGCTTCTTTATTTAGACAATGTAGTATAACACCTGTTGTCATGAGTCTATTCACCAAATTATAACTTGTCTTCGATGGGGTATAGTAGTATATTATCGTTTTTGTAAATATCAGCCTTCCATACTTTCCGTCCTCTATTTGTGTTTAAGGTATTAGTGTAGCATCAGTTCTATTGCTATTTGACCATCCTCCCAGACATTACCCCATCCTATGAGGTTGTAGTGTAGTATCGTCTCTGTTATTGCCTCCTAAGGAATTATCCTCCTTTGCCGGAGTGCATGCGTTTAGAAAGAATAATGAAAATCGTATGGTCATGAGCAATGCCAATACTCACATTATTTATACTAGAACACATATGCGACAGTATATAACATATTGCTACTTGTTACAAATAATTATATATTGAAGTATAAAAGTTTAAGTGACATGAAAAATACACAAACAATGACACAATACATAGTTACATGATTGTATTAGTACAAATAAAATAAAATATAATGTATTGGCAAAAATAGCAAAGGGCAACAAGCCATGTAACATACTATTTAGAAGATGTGCACGTCTACATACCGTGTGGATGCTTCGCTAATCTGACTTTACCGCTTGATATTATAAGCATCGTCACAACATCTGGTAAGCTTTTTTTTAGAGCAGAAACCCAGACAGAGAATGATGCGTTGCTCCTAATAAGACGATGGCGTATTTTGTACATAGTGTTCTACTTCCCCTGAAGACCAACACTTACCACGTGGATGAACAACTATATTGATAGGTATATTTAAATCCATTTTGATGATTTATTACGCCAGCAAAGCGCATCCTCACATCCTCCACAGCTCACTAATATAGTGATCATACATTTAATTGAAAATACTCATATATAAGTGTCTGTCTTCGTGAACTATCATATAATAAATACCTGTGATTCTTACTAATGTGCATACTTTTGAAAGCTACGTTTTCTACGAAAAATTATATTGACGGGTTTAATGGAAATTTATATTTGTTACTTTCATTTCCTAAGAAAATTTAATAGATTTCGATCCTTTGACGTTCTTAAAATTCAATAATTTTCTAACCTTTTCTTTTTTTCAAGGTCACTGATTTCTAACCCTTTGACTTTTATCAAACTAAATAGATTTCCTCCTTTTTGCGAAAATGATCAATACAATTTAGCACATTGCTTTTTCTGCCTCCTATTATCATAGTAAATTAAATTAATATAATCGGGTAAAAAATAACCATTTGCTCACTATTGCTGAGTGTTAAAATATTTATTCTCACAAAAGTTATCTTAAAACTGTTATTTTTAAAGTGAATAGATTATATTGACTTGCTCATATGAAGATACGTTAAAATAACAAGTTATATATAAACGTCAATAGCACATACAATATGTAAGCAATATTTCTCGTGAGTATGAGTATATTAATACCAGTTTATTTAATGTATATGGGTGTTATGCCTACATATAGCTGAAATATTAGAAATAAAGTAGTATCACTTTTGATTTATGTAAAACTTCTTCGTATTTTAATATTCTGTATATATATATATATATATATATATATATATATGTATGTATATATATATATATTAACATATATATATATACATATATATATATATATAGAGAGAGAGAGAGATAGAGAGAGAGAAAAAGAGACAGAGAAAAAGCGAGAGAGAAGGAGAGATACACATTATATGGTATGAATTATTTAAACATAAAACATGTTTACTGATCAAATATTAATCACGTTGATGAGTTAATTTGAACATTCAGATAAATCATGGGTAAACTATATTTTCCCTCAAAAAAATATTTTTTCCTCAAAAAATATGTTTGGTCATGATATGATTGCCAAACTGAAAAAAATGTTTATGAAAAAAAGATACAAAATTGAAATAATAAATAACAATTAAAGTAATATTAAATTGTACTCTTGCTTTTCCAGTCGAACGGGTAAACACATTTGCAACTTCTAAAGACTATTCGCAAGAAAAAATGTCGGTAATTTAATAATATTGTGCGTACTGTGTATATCAAAAATACGTATATGTTTGAAGAAGGCAGTACCAATGTTAAGCCAATTAACACTGTTTTACTGAACTAATTGTGATGGGTGCTCTTCATTAAATAACGTTTACGTAACATATACATTAATATATATACATATATATATATATTAATCTATGTTTTAAGAATGTTCATTATATCATTTCATAATAGTTTATACTTAAAGCAATACATCGGATGAACAATCTGTATAGTAAACAGAAAACCCAGGTAGTTTACGATAAGAACAGATCCTTCTCGTTATTTTCACCAGACAGAATATAAACGAAACAAATTCAAGTTCACGAATTGGTGAGAGGTAAGATCCAACAAACATAGCAGATTGAGGAAACTCTACATACTTTTCTCTAAAAGAAAATATCGTAATAGTCTAGGAAATATAAAAAAGGAACACTAAATATACAATTAAATAATTAAAAAAAAGCAAATATCGGTTGATTATCGCTTCATTTGCGATATCACCAACAGTCATAGAAGAGTTGCAAAAATGGAGAGATAACCACATGAAATAAATTACAGTTTAATTGCAATAGTGCAATGATAAGTAATTACGTTTAACTGATATAAAAACTAGATTATGTTATTTTTCAAAATTTAATTCAATTAATTTGTGCGTTCACTCAATTTATATATATATATATAATAAACACACACACATGTATATGTGTACATACATATTATTATTCTGTGTACACGCTTATAATATAAATAATCAAATATGTCTATATTTTGTAGCCATATTTAACATCAGTATTAACGAGTATATCGTATTAGTATCATAATATTTATGTCGGAAAAGCTATAGAGAAACATTTATTCATATTATCAAGGGAAATCTGACTATTCTCTACAATAAATTAATGTCGACTTTTCACGTCTACATGTTAGGATACTAACCAAATCCTGTTCCGTTATCATAAGTCTTGGTCGCCATTTTGTTTCCAGAAATATTGCATACTTTTCTTCTACGAATATTTCTCATATTTTTTCTGACTTACCTAACTCTCCCACAAACAGCTTCTAAAGAGAATATAGCGGCGACGACTATAACTACCATTTAACTTTCTACAACTACCCAATTTAAACCACCGATTTATTTCTTAAAATAAAAGGGAAATGTGTTTAAATCACCGCAATTATTTCCTCGTTATACTTCTTAATATATTTTATATAATGTACAAGCTTTCAAACATAAATAACGATTACTCCCTCTCGTATGATAAATGCATACGGGAATTCATTTGTTGGTGCATTCTGAATGACTTTCTTGTGAGCTCATTTAATATTCCTGTCAGAATGAGAATGAACGAACACATAACCGCTTGCAAAAGCCGACATCTGCCTGATTCGTTCACAAGTAAGCACCTTTTGTGACGTTCGAACAATGGCTAATATTTGTGATTTGTTCCAAAATTTGCTTAATGATAAAAGTTCTAAAAATTATTTGTCATGTAGGATATGTTATTCTTCCCTGACCGAAGACAGAACAGGTATTGATGTTTTTTTCTGGCTTTTGAAATTCAATAGATAACATCGTCACAATTGTGTATGTATGACGAAGTGAAATGACGTTTTTTTTTTAAATAACGTTATTTACAAATCTAAAATAATGTTCTCCTAAGCTTCTATTTTTAAACTTGTTTTTCCAGTCTTACTTTCCACAGTGTTTTTCTTTCTTGATTATGGAGTTAACAATGTATCTATTGTTTTTGTGCTTTTGTAATTCAATACATTTCTACATAATGATCGCGTTTATGTGTGTGGAAATGAACCAACTTTTCTCCGAAAAAAAAGGACTTTATCTTTCAGTCTAGAAGGAATTATATTCATCAAAACATGGCGACTATTCATACCAGTCACCTATATTACTAACAGTGACATATCTTTCCTGATTTTTTTTTCAAAATTCCTACTTAAATATTTCTTCGCTTAAATCATTATTTGTTATTATCCCCTGGGTAAATCTGAGAAAAAGAGCCCTGCTATCTAAACTAAAGTTGGTTTGCGAATACATGAGAATTATGTTTTCACAAAAATGCGAAAGAACCAAACTGCGACTCCGAATACTTTTTTGCGATTTAGAACAAAATCAAACCAATTTACATAATCATCTCACTTTTAATAAACGCAAGAAAATCGTATCTGATATCGATCTGCGTAGGTTTTTACTTTTCAAACATTATTTAATGTCTAAATTTTGTTTCAGATTTTCTATTGCTATCTAGAAGTCGTCGACGTAAGAAACATAATCAGTTTATCTACAAAAACAACATATTGAACAAAATATTATTTCTGTTAACTTTTGACCATCCAAAATGGGATGTTAAATACACAAAGGCCGGGAAACGTTTGCAAATCGTCAAGCATTTTTCAAATAAATATAACTTTTACAAAGTTATCTATTTTTCGAGTTGCATCAGTCGAGTAGGATTTCTCTATCCCTAATCGAGAATAGATGCGATATGTAAACATGTTGTCATCGAGAAAAAAGCCCATAACACTAGCACATTTATCATTAAAAAAATGTTGTTCTTCAGATTTTATATTTTAGTCTAAATTGGGTTATCACAGCCGCAGTTTCATGGCCACCCTTAACTCTGCTCTCTATTTAAATATTAGTTGATTATATAATATACTTTTCTGTCGGGTTTATTTTATTTTATCTTTTACTTTTTAAAATATAATTACAGTTTACGGGTTGTATACTATAATTGATCTTTTTTGATCTAGGTCATTTAAGTAGTAGATCGTTCTAGACTGAGAACACATGTTTAAATAACAGAATGTATTAATACAAATTATGTTAAATAAATGAAACATATATATGAAAATAAATAAAAACTTATCGTGATACTCTAATATTAAATTTTTAAGTAAAATCATTCTGTTCTGGCCACGGGTCCTGCATGTTTTAAATAAATAGCAAATGGGAAAATTTATCGCGCTAATAATATAAATCTGCAATATAATATATAATTGAATATTAAAAATACTAAAGGTTGAAGCAAAATATTCTGCCCTAAAAAATATCTGACGATCTCCTGGTAATGTCTTATGTTAGTATTGCCAACTTAATGGCGAAGGACACGAAAGTAAGGTATTTTTATTGTGTATAGTTCGTCACAATTAATGAAAGTTTCCTTAAAGACTAGAGAACCTTGTCGTTTTATGATTTGTTGTTATAGTTTCTTATATCGTTACAAGTTTTCGCATGTTTGGATCTAGCCGATGAAGAAAGTTTTGTTTTCCACCGCGGTTTTCGACCTTTTTCATTATTATTCATCAGCCCTATTAAAACATACGAGAAATACATCCCGAAATAAGCACCTTGTTAAACACACCGTTCACGGACACCAGAAGACAAACATAAAATCTATCGTCACTCTGTACGTACATACAGATCTAACCAAAATCGAGATAATTATACATCCGACTTATAGCCGCAACATCACCTACTACATGGTTGCATCTATTGCAATAAAGAGGGAAATATTTAAAGACAAACTCAATTACTCGTAAAATGTTACAATCATAAAAAGTGCCGCCGCAGTCACGAATTGCATGTTTCCTAGATCGCAATATAGACACTATATAACTCATTCTATTACTTGTTTTTAACTTGAGTTCACCCCAGACAAAGCATACTGCCACGGAGTCGTAAAGGATTACTGTGGACAAAGGGCCAGAAATTAAAAACGACATCCTAAGTTAGGAGCTGTGGAGCGATATTTTTGTGTACATCACATTTAAATTTCGGCATGTCATACAGTCAAGGAAACAGGGAGAAAGGAGGGGGTCAAAAGGCTGCAGTTCGAGGGAATAAGTAATTATAGTAGAAGGTTCTCCGACATCTCGCAACCTTAACAGTGTATGAATAGGATTACACTGATTGTCGATTTCATCGAGTGTATTTGCGTAGAGGAGACACCAGGAAATCATGTTCATTGCAGTACATTTTATTGAGGTACTTGTAAATAAAGTACAGTGATCCGACATTGCAATAATGAGACAGGGGGTGGGGCTTAGTAGATAGTGGAGGACCTATTAGATAAACAACTTTTTTGGACACTCTCTAAGTGAAAGATTAGTGACATAATTATTCCATACATAGACGGATGGTGATCTTTTAGAAATATGGAATACTAGGTGTGAGAACTATTCTCGCACAGAAGCCCTGTAAAGGTTGTCTACGTATTTGTTTCTTACTCATGACTTACAGACGGAGTTTACTTCCACAAAACAACACAGAAGGAACATAACTCATTTCATATCAATTTTTGTATACGTACTCACGAACATATTTTTCAAACTGGTATTATAATAAACAAGCTTCAAATTCGTTGACCAGTGTAAAAACAATGTACAATATTTTGAACGGATATTAGCGTTTTTAACAAATAAACGCAATTCAAAGTAGCATACGCGTATCTAACGGAATCACTAATTAAAACTGATAAGAAAAGGTTAAATACGTGACATAACACACGTGTTAACCATGTTCTTGTGAGTAGTAAATAAATTTAATTAAGTAAATCATTTTCTGCTTTGAATTTTGCGGAATTGAACTCCACGCATGGGAGTCGGAAACAAAATGTATTTCTATGTCTCTCTCTCCCCCTCTCTCTCTCTCTCTCTCTCTCTCTCTCTCTCTCTCTCTCTCTCTCTATATATATATATATATATATATATATATATATATATATATATATACATATATACATATATATACATATATATGTATACATATATATACATATATATATGTATGTATATATACATATATATATGTATATATATACATATACATATATATATATACATATACATATATATATATATATATATATATATATATATATATATATATATATATATGTTGACCATTAAAACGGGTCCGTGTTTACTTTGTGTCGTATATCCTTTATACATTTATTGGTTACAGTTATTTTTAGAGAAAAGAGATGAAGACTACACGTGTATAGAATTGAAGCCTAATTGAAGATCCACCAAATAATATATTATTCAAACATTACTACAAAACAGATTCGATCAAGGAAGTGCAGGGCATTTTTGAACAATAGTTCAAAGCCTCATGATCTGATAGCGTTAAACACTTCGACACGTTGCGGGCAGTGGATGACCTCATTACAGTCAGTGATACTTGTCCAATGATGCAAGACGCCCCAATAAGTTAAAAGCGCAGATACTCAATATATTGAGTAAGTTAGTAAGCCGAGTACAACTCATTGTGTGCAGGAATGAGCTGCAGAATATGTACCTGTCACTTAATGCAAAGTTATTGTAACAGCAATATATACAAAGATGCAGCGAGTCTCTAACTTCAACCTTGTTCAGGTATTGTCTGAAACACAATATTTGAGGCTCTGTGATCATATTTTAGACTTATTTGTTTGTTTGTTGACACCTTACAGTCCACCTCAAATTTATTTTCCTTTCTCCGAATAAACTTTACAGACAGAGCTATGCATGATGAACCAATATCATAAAGAAAATCTAAAGAAACAATACAGAATGGGGGCATTGCCATGCCTCGGTCAATTTTTAATAATATCAATGATGTATATTTATTACGCACCGTAAAAGGCATAGATCAATAGCGATTATCTCGAGTATGATGTCCTCCAGAATAAAAATAAAACTAACCCGCATAATTTGATAATTAAAAAAAAACAATTGTGATAAAAGTTTCATTTAATAGTTAGAGAAAATGTTTAAAAAATTGCTCCGCGAAAATAAAATCCATATTTTTTTATTAGGGCGGTGGTGTGGTTATTTTAAAACATCTATGCGATATTCAATGCAAAATAAACTTGTCAAATAGATTTCGATAGGTGGGATATTTTTTTATATTCTTAGAAAGAATTGCCTTTAGAAAACATTACGCTGAGAAAGCATTACTCTTCGGCAGTTGTAATCTTCTTTGTTCACAGCACGGCTTTCTAGTATATATTTCGGAGGAAAATAAAACGGAGAAGCAATGTTTTTATTTTTTAAAAAGTCAGATTGAATAATACGGTTAGGGATTACCTTACAAGCTGATTAACCTAATCAGGACTATCTGACTTCCCGTCAGACCGAACTAATGACCGAAGTGAGGTGTGCTAAGTCACGTAACCATTTATGCACAGATGGATCAGCCACCAGTATCCACGACCTACAGGTGGACACGTTTTCAGTGAAGGCACCCATCGTCATGGGGTTGTAGTCGGCTATTTAGATGCACCGTCTACACAGCAAACAAGGGTAGAGAGTAACGCATTATATATATATATATATATATATATATATATATATATATGTATATATATATATATACAGACATGTACAAAATCTGCGACACTGGCATGTCGATGTTATCGATCAACAGTTACTATAAACTGAGATCTCATCAGGACGAATTAGAATCCGATCTTAAACTCAGATCAGATTTGGAGAGAACCGCTCCAAATATGATCTGAGGTTAAGATCGGATTCTAACTCTGCCTGATGAGATCTCAGTTTATAGTAACTGTTGATCGATAACATCGACATGCCAGTGTCGCAGATTTTGTACATGTCTGTGTAAATAAAAATTATCATATATAAAGCTCTATTTTGATATTGAGCACTCTTTATAAACCCGGTTGAAATTCTTTGCATTACCACCCTGTGGATGTTTTTACCTGGATTATTACCATTATTATATATATATATATATATATATATATATATATATATATATATATATATATACATATATAGTGCTCTCTAATCTATTTCCATTTCAGAACCACATGTGATAAGTAACAATCTCTGAAATAGCAAACATTGAAGTCTATTTAAAGTTATATTCCCGTGACAAAATATTCTATCTGCCCTGGCATCGGTTATAGGTTAACATATGTTTCAACCCTGATTAGTGTTTGTTGAAACTGGATGCATTATACTGCTAACATATAACCGTAAAATCTTTTGGCCATTGAAAAATAACTAAAAAGTTTATCTATCTATCTATCTATCTATCTAATTATCTATCTATCTATCTATCTATCTATCTATCTATCTATTTATCTCTCTCTATCTCTCTCTCTCTCTCTCTCTCTATATATATATATATATATATATATATTTGTTTGACTAATCGCATAGGCAGTTATATACATTTTTAACGTAGAGACAATCGATCTTCTTCACAAGGTTAACTCATTTAGACAAAAACATAAATTGCCACAGTCTAGAAGGATTTATCTTGCACTGAACGAGAATCGAAAATATGAGTGAACCAAAAGTAGGTATACAGTTTTTTTTGTGTGTTTATGTAGTGTGAAAGATGTTTGTTAACTGAAGAAACAATTATAACGTTGAAGAGACATTAAAACGAAAACCGTGAACATGTTGAGAACTGGTGGAGCAAATGTAAATCTAGTAGACAACATAAAAAGAGCAACTACTCTATGGTTACATTTAAGACAGCCTGTATATGTACTAGTACTTTCCAGTGAGACAACCATAAAGATCACAGATTGTCTATGTTTTCTTCTTTATTTGAAGACCGCATCAATTATGTCCATGTTCTCTTTGTATCGGTACAAAGGATTGACGCAATTTTCTAACACTGTTAACGTAGATGATGATTCCTTTGTGGTACCACATTAATCGATGAACGCGCAGATTAAATAGACGTATATAAAAAGAAAATCTTCTTCGCTTATTTAACCTTGAATTGTTCCTTCATTGTTTTTACTGAACTGTACGCTTTCTAAATCAAATTTTGTTTTACAGTCGACTCTTGAGAAAAGAAAAACATGTACGATCCTTCCTCGCCTCAAGTTATAGAAAGGGGAAGTTTGAAAAAAGTAAGAGTCTTGGGAAAAAATCTAAGATGCACAAGAGACTAAAACCCAAAGCTACAGACTTTGAGCAGAAATATAATCTGAGAATTCTACAGACAGATTAATTAAACCATTACCTACTTTTTTCCACTTTCTCATCAAGCCAAAGGCAGCATTCTATAAAGTTAGACAACTTTTAAATATTACTTATTTTTAGTTTACTATGTGCTATACTTTATTCAAATGTTGCCACGTTCATACAAGGTGCAGAATGATAAACACTATATTTAGCACAAAGTTTAAATATATGTTATAATAACAACTGATACGTGTAAACATAAAACCGTGAAGGAGACATATGTATATCAGATGGTACTGACAAATGTGATATGTCTTTCATGCTATTATTTGTACTTTGTGAAAATGTAGATGTTTCTGTAAACGCAAACTTATTTCATAGTTTGTTTTTTATAATGATTACTTGTTTTTATATTTGAATTCTATTTCAAACAATATACCATGTATTATGCTAGTTTTTGTTCATGCTTATATATTCGAGGGTAATATCAGTTAACAAACGATCTGTTTAGTCCCCGGGTTTGGGGAGAAACAAAGAATATCACAAAATGATACTCATATAGACTTCTTCTGAGAGGGAGGTTAGAATCCCGTACAACTTTTGTAAAACTGAATGTATTTATCTCAAAGCCCGCGAACAAAGTAAATTGTTTGTTTAACGATGTTACTCGCGAATATATTAGTATCAACAAAAAAGCAGTAAAATACATGAAACACAATTAAGTTAGCTGGTAGTCTTAGTAGTTCCTGTAATATAATGCACACCATTGGAGACGAACCCCCCCCCCCCCCAAAAAAAAATGTGTATAACACATTGCAGCGGTTCAGTTGCATTATTATTGACGAAAAATATTACTGTGTCTTTATAAAAAAGAATTGAATTACACGAGGATAACGGTTAAAGAGACTGAAATGATTGTCGACTCAAAGATGAGGTAAATTATAACAACTCTAACATGGATACATTGTATGCCTTGATTATTGGTTATAGGGCGGCTTTTGCAAGTATTGTTTTATATTGGATTGGGAGACGACTTCGTTGTAATCAGCAAGAAAGCAGTTACACGGTAATGTATTCCACAGACGGGAAGTCTTTTCAAATAAGCACTTTCCATTAAAATGTCGCCCGATGCTATGTACATAGAGGGAGAAAAGAAATAGTTTATTTAATGTTCTTGCTGTCTTGTCTAACAAAAGGGAGCCAAATATTGGATTGTAGTATAGCAGTTAGTATGGTAATTACGATAGAACAGTGTCTAGAAACCTCTCCTCTGTTAGAAAAAGTGTGTAGAAAAAATGAATGATTTATGACACGACACAGTTGAAGTGCTTACTAGATGTTAACCGGAAGTTGTTCTAAATATAAAATCGAATGTTTGTATTCCTGACATACATAAATATACTATCATATGTCTGCTTTAAAATGCTTAGATTTGGACTATCCGTATATTTGTAAACATAGACTAATAATATTACATATTGTATTGCAATACCAACATATTTGTCTGTTCGCTTGGACAGATGAGATCAGCTTGTGTATGACTAAAGCATCGGTCGGGTGTAACTTATTGAGTAAATCAATGGATAGACACCCGAACAATATGTTATCTGACAGTATACCTCTCTTTTTCTCCAACACTGTTTTTTTCTTTGTTTTCCTACCTCTCTGTATGTGGCTGGCACAAACGAAAAAAATAAATTAAAATATGTATTTATAAACATTATATCATCGGCATTATTGCGACTGGGTTCTGGTTTGTAAAAGGAATTACTTTTTTTATATACAATGGTGCTAATTATTATATATATCCTACATTAAAACACTATGTATTTATTAAAGAACTAGAAAACACCATGTATCGGCGTTGCTCGGAGGAAATCGGAACGAAGTATTTAACTTAAAACAAGTAAATATCAGAGAATCAAGTTACCTATCTGAGTCATGTTTATGCTTTTCTATGATTAGTTGGCCTTTTTGTAAAGATCAAAGTGTACGTGTTCCCTGCGTAACATACCGAACACAGTCCATGGTCCTGTCAGACCCCATTCCTTCGGTTAATTTAGCCTCTTAGCTAGTCCAGTGAATTGAGTTCGTAATCGAAATCCTCAAAGATGCTTACTTTCTACTTTCATTTTTTCCTCGGCCTTCCCCAAATTGCATTTATCTCGACATGGCATCAGCCATTCTCTAAACTCCATTCCCCGTTTTCCCCTACTTGGATACTACTGCTATGTAGAATTTGACTTGCTTGTTTTCAGTTATGAACTAAAAATAAACGTGAACGGTCTATTATTTTGCCATAGTTAACAGATAACAAGAGAGAGAGAGAGAGAGAGAGTGTGTGTGTGTGTGTGTGTGAAGGAGAGAAAACAGACAGACAGATATAGAGAGGGGGTGTAGCAATCGTAGAATAGAGACTATTACAATATGGCAAGTCAGCTACACTTGTGTTGTACATAACAGCGACATCAAACGTTTTACGTAAGATTAAACAAGATAAGAATATGGAAGAAAGAGTATGGGAGGATACTGAAAGAAAAATATATAGTTGGGCAGATAAAGGGTGGATATGGTAATCGTAGCATAGAGACAACTATAAAAATATGGCAAATCAGCTACACTGAAATCTATGCACCTCCCTAAAAAAGATCCGGGAGGGCTGATGTGTTTGCTTAACAATCAAAATTAAATTTCGCTCTAATTTTAAAATGTCTTTAACGAGAAATAAATATCAATGTTTCCGTTCGATAAATTATTCGTTCAGTTCGACAATAGTGCCGTGCTATCTACAATTTCATGATCAGTCTTATATTGTTTTTGTTATGAAATTAAGTTGAAATGTACTCGATAATGGCTGATAATAGAACGCCACTTAAGTGTTTTAATCGATGGAGGGCATTGTGCTGTTTTTTAAATGTTTTAACTGTTAAATAATAGCCGTTCTAATTTCAAAATTTGATATTTTAATAATTGATATATTTACGTGCGATAAATAATTCTTTCAATTCAAATAAACGAAATCGTGAAAGAGACAAAGAAAAAATCAAAATATTTAATAAAATGTTCATTGACTTATTGGTTTTCCATAGAAAATAATTGTATTCGACCGTCAAAGAAATTAGACTGTTTATATTGTTACAATAACATGCTTTTTCACTCGGTAGCTACGCATGCGTGATTATTTGGGTTATTAAAATATGTAATAAATAAATATTCGAAACTGATATATAGAAATAAAGATAAGTTTATAAAACGTATCCAAAACAGAATAATCCCGAATATAGTGTGTTTTATTTGCATAAGAAGACATTCTACTTGATCAAAGCAATGTTTAACTTGTTCGGATAGCGGGAT
>OY744548.1:33442853-33472853 GCA_963556195.1 Sepiola atlantica
ATATATATATAGGAAAGTTCAGTTTTTAAGCATCTTTTGAATATGTCAAAACATTTCTCAAAAATATTTCAAAATATCTTCTTTTTTTTTCTTTATCTTGATTTTTTATAGCTAATATTTCGCTTGATAAAACAAGCTTCGACAGAGCTTAGACAAATAAAAAGTATAAACCTTTTTTTTCGTAATATCCTTCTTGGTCTTGTAGAATGTCTCGGCCGATTATGTGGACTAACGGTGCAAATGTCTGTTTTAAATAGAACTTGATCACGCATGGTCTCTGGTAGTTGTACATTTTGGGAAAGTTTATTTTTTAAGCAACTTTGGAATTTTAACTTAAAGATAGAGGTAAAATGCCTTCAAAGAAACCATGTGTTAGATGAAGATATGTTATTAAATCAAGATAAAAATAAAAATATGTCAGCACATTTCTCAAAATCATTTCAAAATACCTTCTTTTTTTTCATCTTGATTTTTTTTTAGCTCATATTTCGTTTGACAAAACAAGCTTCGACAGCGCTTAGACAAATAAAAGGTATAACAATCGAGGATCCGATTTCGACAACCAGTTTGGCAGTAACTGGCCTATTTCGGTGGCCTATTATCTGCGAGACTGTGGTATGGGACCTGGGTACCTTATGAGTTGCACCCTCCCAGGCCTTACCTCCTCTCTTTGTGGTTTAGTCAGTTCATTGACAACTACCGGATGCACCAGCACCGGGGAGTTCGATGGGATTTTACAGGCTATTTTAAAAAAGGGCAGAGTGCGTATTGTTTAGAAGCACTGACTGTAATCTCCCTAATTTCTGCCTTTATGTCAAATCTTCCTTTGGGGGAAAATAAGTAAATACTGTCGCCGGTAACATTCACTTTCCGTCCGGTGAGGGTGATGGACATACCAGTTAAGGTTCTGATCCCGACAATCAGTCTGACATAAAATGAGCCATGCCGGACGCTCTTTATATGTTGGGCTGACGTATTGGTCTTGGGTAGTTTTAGGAGTTCCACGGTCCGGGGCGTTGCACCCCCCGCCCCTCTGGGGTTGTTTGTTTATTACTAACTGTCCGAAGCGCCAGGACAATGGAATGCCGATGGGGCTGCCCATGCAGCTTTTAAAAGGGCAGAGTACTTATTGATTAGAGGCACTGGCAGTAATCTTCCTACTTTTTTGCCTTGTGCCCCATTTCCCTGCAATGGAAAGGAAGTAAATACTGTCGCTGGCGCGATCCATTGGCCGTCCGACGAGGGCGATAGACATATCTATTAAGGTTTCGATCTCGACAATCGGTCTGGCAGAAACTGTGTCACTTCGGTGTCCTTTTATGAGTTGGGTTGAGATATTCTTAAAATTCCCACCCTCCGAGCCCTTGCTTACCCTTTTCGGTGTATTGCTGATAGTCTAAAGGACCCTAACCGGCGAATGCCGACAGTGAGGTCCGGGATATTTTAAGAAGGTCAGAGTGTTTTTTTTCCTTAGAGGTTGACTTGCTTATTGCAGTACATATTCCTGCGGTGTAGAAGGAATAAATGCCATCATTGGTGGCAGTCATAACCACATTGTCGGACGCAGTCTTTCTGTAACATACTTGTCTGTAATTTATTAATATCCCATCGTTTTCCCTGAAGTAGTATCGGTCCTTCAACGTCACAACAAAGATATAGAATAGTTATCGTTTTAAAAAGAAGTAAATTGCTACAATTTTAAATAAATTAATACAGAAGAGACATTTTATCAAAAAGGATATTAAACTGAAAATAATAATTATTTTTACAGGAGAATAAACAGGCATTTTCAATAGTATTGACTGTAGGAGACATTTAGTATTTCAAAAGTAATATTATGATGAACAATAACACAGGCAGATTAATGTAGCATGCACTTTGTAACTTTAAAATGAAACCGCTAATTTATTTAATAATACTGTAATGGTTCATTTAGATAAATAACTAACAGTAGTGCATAATAGTCATTTTGTAAGGTTGGCCTTACTTATGTATTAATCTACTCAAAATAATTAATATTAGGCTCCGTATTCTTGAACTTGACTCGATATTGTTACATCCCGTTACGTCTGAGTCCGTCTCTTTTTTTGACCCTCAGTTGCCTAATTCTAATAAGGTTCCGATTAGATCCTAATTTCATATTCAGCGAATCAATGAATACAAGAATAGGTTTCGCGACACCCGGTATCAGTTAGAACAATGCCACTTTCTCGAGTCACTGAGCATTATTATTCGTAACATGTTCCGCTTTCCAGAGACACACAGACTCTTTGATGTACGTGATACCGTTACAAATACCACAGGGAGAAGAACTAAACAAAACCAAAAAGAAAATGCATAGAAACTCAATATCGTTTGACTTAAGATGTCTTCGGCAGTGATCTCTGTAGGAACAAAGCAAATGTCTGCTCCTGATCCAAGCACATTGATTCGATTGCCTAAAAATACACGAACAAAGCCGTCGTCGACGTATCGAGAAATAATGGTGGAAGCAGCTATTTTCTGCAAATATCACTCATCTATATGTGGACAGATATCCGCCGGCTTACAAGAGAAAGGTCACTGTGATCATGTGATTGATATTCAACACGCTTTGTAGAATGATACTTCTTCAATAGCGTTTTTTTCTTTATATTTTTATCCAGTCTATAGTCACGTTATACAGCTGTTTTGATAGATAAACAGAGCGAGTGATTAATATATTATATATTCTATGATATATATATATATATATATATTTATATATATATATATATATATATATATGTGTGTGTGTGTATGTGTGTGTGAAAAAGGAGTGAGGCTACCAACATTTGTAAAAAAAATTTTTTCAACATTTATTTATTATTTTGTTATTTTATCACTTTATAATTTTATATAACGCGTTTCAAGCGGTGGTCCGCTTCTATCAGATATGTAAATCCATTTGAAGAAATGTCTTTCGATTTGAAAGAGCGTTGTTTCATTTGAAGACATTTGTTATTGTTTGACGTTTTTGCGCATGCGTGGGTTTGCGGGTGCGTGAGTACGTGTTTTGATAATTTTATATCTTTTATTTTTATTTTTTTATTTTTTTATTTTTCCTGCTTCTCTTGGTCAAAGTCGTGTGTGTTTATTAAGTACGTGTTATTTTGATTCTCATTTTATCGGTCATCTTAATTTCTAAGAGTGCGTAGATTTTCTTTTGAATTTTATTACTTTGTATTGCCCTGTCTCCAAAAAGGCTGTTGTGCCCGCGTGTGTGTGTGCGTGTATGCGCGCACGTCTGTGGTCAGTTCTGAATATTGTACATAGGTTACGACAGATACACCCACACACACACATACACACAAACACGCGCACACACATATGTGCGCACACACACACGGGCGTATGGTTAGATAGTAATAGAGAGGTAGAGAAAGGTTGATAAAAGTGTGTGTTGTTAGAGTTATGATCTGTTCAATGCTGGATTGAATTTAAATATGAAGTTTTGTTCTTGTGTTAGTAAGTAGGTGTAATCTTGGATTTGGAAAATTAGCATTATTTTAAATTTTTCTCCGCTGCATAAGTGCACATGTTGGGAGACGAATAATTTACGGTTTTCTTTGATTTTAATGTTTCTCTATGTACAGATACTCTATCATTACATGTTTTGGTCGCACCTATATAAGCTTCGTTACATGTTGTACATTGTAGCACATAGACAACGCCCTTGGAGGTGCAGTAAATGTCTTTTTTATTGTGAATGTTTGTGTTGGGTTTTTAAATGTGTATGAGTTCCCCTCTATTATTATGTCACAGCCCCCACATCTTTCATTGTTGCATTTTGTGACCCCTTGTATTGTGTGTTGGTTGAGTTTGGATGAGGTTAACATGTGTTTGAGGTTTTTTGGTTGGCGTGTGCTTTTTATTATGTTCGTTGTCTTTAATATGTTGTTTAGTTTGTTGTTATTGTTAAGTAGGGTTACGTTTCTAGTTATTTCTGTGAATAATTCTGGATTGTTTTTGTTGTGTGTAGAGATGTAGGCTAATATTTGTTCTTTGTTTCGTTTTTTGGGGATTCGTAATTGTTCTAATGGAATGTTTTCTGCTAGTTCTATACCTTTGTGTATTATTTGTAGCGGGTATCCTCTTCTTGTTAAAGTGTTCCGTAGTTCCCACAGTCGGACAATCTGGAAGTCTTTTTCACTGACTATAGTACAGATTCTGCGTGCTAGGGTGTAGGGTATAGATTTTAGGCAGCTTTTGGGGTGATGGTTTCTAAAATAGAGATATTGTTGGGTGTCTGTGGGTTTGTGGTAGATGTCTGTGATTATGTGAGTGTTTTTAATTTTAATCAATGAAGGGTAGTTCTATTTGACTGTGTTCAATGGTGAATTAAATCTTGGGGTGTAGGTTTTGTAGTATGCTGCGTAATTTATTGATGTCCCCCATGTGGGTTTTCAGAGAATAAAACAATCATCCAGGTATCTTTTCTAACATTTTATGAAGAGAGTTTAAATATTCTGTCCATATATTTCTTCTATCTTTTCATACAAGATCTTCTCTCTCTCTCTCTCTCTCTCTCTATATATATATATATATATATATATATATGTATGTATTAGCAAATGAATATATATATATATATAATCTCTCTCCTTCTCTCTCTCTCTATATATATATTAACAAATGAATATATATATATATAATTTATATATATATATATGTTCATATTAACAAATGAATATATATATATATACATATATATATTAACACATAAATATATATATTAACAAATTAATATATATATATATATATATATACATATATATATATATATATATATATATATATATGTGTGTATGTATATAAATATTCATTTAAAATAATATGATAGATATTTAAGAGACGTATCATGGTTTCATTGGCATGAATTGTCATTTTACTGTGTAAAAAGACCGTTAGAATTTATTCAAAGGGACTCACGAAATGAAACAAATCTAAACGATTACCGATGACATCTGTCGGTGAATTCGCTCAAGCGTCTCTGTTGAAGAAAGTACAGAGTCAATAGGGGCTGACTTAATGTGTATATAGGTTTTACTTGTAACTAAATATTATTTAAAATAATGTTATTACCGATAACGGATGTTGTATGTTCCCCCTGCTCCAATGGTGTGTTCATATTTTGAGGCGATGATGTGTGCTGCATTTATAAATCAGTGGGTAGGTTAGATTTTCGATTAATGTCTATTCTTGTCATTAACCAGTCCAAATGGCATACTATAATATTTGGGGGCGGGTAAGGGTGTTAATATTTGAGTGGAAAACCGTTTTTGTAATCGTAGTTTATAAGCTATATAGGGACTCGGTGACAATGCAGAGTATCTTTATCAGTGAAAAAATGTTCTTAAATGGTATAAAATTATATCGATGATTTGTGGTGCCCGTATGTGGTCCTCGTATTTAATTGAATCTGTTAGCTTTTATTTAACCACATTTAATTCTATCAGATAGTATGTGTGACTTGTATAGGTTCAAATATTGGTCATATACTATTCTTTTTATTCAAGGGTATTCGATAAACATCATACCCAGTATGATTTACTATTGTAATATATTTTAAATGCTTAAGATTTAAAAACGAATGTGTTTCCGGTTATCATTTAACTCCTTTTGTATATATTTTTTTTTTAATTTTGTGAGTCGCTGACGATTTAAATCGGCTTCAACCTCCTTTGTAAAACGTAAAGGTCAATTCATGTTAATAAAACTATCGCACGACTATTAAATATGCAACATATAGTTTTAAATAAAAAAATGTACTATTAGCTCTTCCATTTTTGTTATCGAGCACTTTATTTCTTTCTTTAAACGTACCCCGACGCACTAATATATATATATATATATATATATATATATATATATATATATATATATATATATATATATATATAGAGAGAGAGAGAGAGAGAGAGAGAGAGAGGCAGATATATATATATATATATATATATATATATATATATATATATATATATATATAGACAGAGAGAGACAGAGAGACAAAAAATGAGACATGTACAGAGAGAAAGACAGCCAGATTGGGAGAGAGAAAGAATAAGAGAGAAACAGAAAGAAAATAAAAAAATTAATTCACACACAAGAATCAACCACTCTATAATAAAGAGCAATGTGTATCGATTTGTATATATATATATATATATATATATATATATATATATATATATATATATATTTGTATATATATATATATATATATTTGTATATATATATATATATATATATATATATATATATATATATATATATATATATATATATATATATATATGTATATATATAAGTTGTACGGGATGATCCGCTGTGTAAGGAGCGTCATGATATATTACAGTGAAAGCTTGCCCTCACCCGGTCCTCTATTGCACGTCTGCAGCGCAATGGCAGATCAATGATCAGATAGATCTTTAATATGAAATATGACTAAACCGAACACATAAGGTCAGACGATATGTCTTGAAAGCACTGCATCTGCCCAGTGTGGTTATTCGCTGGATGAATCGAGTACGCTGTTATATCTTATGTGAAACATGCATCTTCATTGATAAGATGTTGCAGAAGCATGAATGCCCTTAATCGCAGGCAGGTTGGCCGGTCAAAGAAATTTGGAAGAATGAGAAGTGGAAAGTAGGCTAGCGTAAAATACGAAAACTTATGACACCTGAACCTGGGGAAAATGACATTAAATGGATAAAATAAGAATATATATATATATATATATATATATATATATATATATATATATATATATATATATATATCTCTAAGTAAGCGTTGTTGAACGTCACGGAACACTCTCGTTTGTAAATCTTCTTCGTGAGATTCTCAAACCGTCGAGGTATCCGTCTCGTTTCAGGTGGCAATTCGTAGTGTATCTCGCCGAGTGTTCTTAATTCTGGCATTTTTTCGAGCGCTTTCGACTTTCTTAGTCGTCTTGTTTTATAGGTATCGTTAAGGGCGATTCAAAGAACAGAGAGGGTGATGTTCAACAACGCTTACTTGGATGATGACTTGCTGCCTAAGTATATATATATATATATATATATATATATATATATATATATATATATATATATATATATATATATATATATATATATATATATATATATATATATATACTGATAAATATATATATTTGCGGAGTTACACAAAATGAAGAGTGTTAACAACTGGTGGACAGAGTATTTCAATTATTTAGGGTAAATAAACAATAAGCAGAAAGTAGTTTAAATTAAATTCGAAAATTCATCCTTAACTAAAGTTAAGGAACAATATACTATAATGAGGTTTTTCTGTTATATATTTCTTTTCTTCTTCCAATACAAATTTATTTCTTTTACTTTTGTTTTTCACTTTCCAGTTTGAGACGTTTTTCTTCTTACTTTATTATTTTTTATTTCATTTCACTTGGCTGATTCGGACGTGTTTTTTTTTAAATATGAATATTAGTGCAAATATCAATTTAGCATAAATAATTACGTTAATTTTGATGGAGAGTTTACACTCGTACATAGATGAAATAAATACATCATATATACATGAAAACGACATATACATAGGGACCTAAAGGCAGAGAATAAGAGACAGACACCAGAAGAGAGTCGGATAAAGACTACTGATAAGGCATCACTATGAGGGAAATGTGCAGAAAGGATTATTCCACGATATATATATATATATATATATATATATATATATATATATATATATATATATATAGTGAATGCTTTTATTCAAACATGTACAAGGTCTGCTACACTGGCATGTCGATGTTATCGATCTACAGCTCTCAAGAATTCCAGGGAGAATGAAGTCAAGCAAAAAAGAAGACTAAAAAACAAAATAAATTGTTCCTTCATTCAATTTGACATAATTAATTACTACCCCTCAATTTCTAATGAACTCTTCGAAAGCGTCATGGAGTTTGCTACTCTTCTCTCGGATATTTCTGAAGAAGAGATTAACATTGTAAGAAAATGTAGGAAAACAGTGCTAATTAGTAAAAAAGATCAATGGACAAAGAGCAACCAATCTGGCTCTTTTGATGTTTCGATGGGCTCTTTCGACTCTGCAGAAATCACCGACCTAGTTGGTTTATACATCCTCTACAACCTAACTAATGATATAGATATTGAAGACATTGGCCTATATAGGGATGATGGACTCTTAGTAGTCAGAAACTCTAATGGGCAAAAGTGTGAAAATATTAAAAAGATTATTATTAGGGAGATGAGGAGGATATGCCTTAAAGTTGAAATAACTTCCAACATTAAAATAGTAAATTTCCTAGATGTAACTCTCAACTTAACCAAAGAAACATACGAACCATATAATAAAGAAAACTTTAACCCAATCTATGTACACCCCCTCTCCAACCACCCCAAAACTATCATTAAACACATCCCTAAATCTATCCAACATAGGATAAGCAATAACTCATCAAATGAAACAATCTTTAACAAACATAAAGAATTCTATAATAAAGCACTAAAAAACAGCGGATACAAGAATACACAAATTAAATTTAATAAACCTGCAACGACTAGTAATAAAAACAATAAAGCAAGAAACAGGAAGATAATATGGTTTACACCTCCCTTCAATCAAGCAGTTAAAACCAAACTTGGTAAAAAATTTCTAAACCTCATAAACACATATTTCCCCCCAAACAATATCTTACATAAAATATTCAACAAAAATACACTTAAACTAAGTTACAGTTGCAGCGAAAATTTAGAAATGATAATTAAAAAACACAATAACAAAATCCTAAACAGCAACCTAAACCCTGAATCAGATAACAATAAAACAACTAAAGTAAAGTCATGTAACTGCATAAATAAAAATGAATGCCCCTTGCAACAAAATTGTCTAATAACAAAAACGATTTACCAAGCAACAATCTCAACTAAGGAAACTCCAGATATAAAAAAATACTACATAGGTATGGCAGGTAATACTTTCAAAGAAAGATACACCGGCCATAAATGTTCATTCAACCACCCAAGCTACCAAAACAGAACATCACTCTCAAATTACCACTGGGAACTCACTAATAAAAATAAATCACCAACTGTAATCTGGAACATTATCAGAAAAACTAGCACCTGTAGCTCATTAAACTCACCATGCTATTTATGCCTCGGCGAAAAACTTGAAATAATTAAATTTACTGACAGAGGAAAACTTTTAAACAAAAAACAGGAAACATCGATCAACTGTAGGCATAACAGATCACACCTCCTCAGTAATTTGTACAACCCCCCCTAAATAATACCATTAAAACAAAAAAACCCAATACCCAACAAGCCCGCTAAAATTAACACTTATTAACACTTCCAAATCAAGTAACTTTAACCCTCAACTACAAACACAGTACAACCACCCCAATCTTTGAATAAATACTATAACATGTAAAAGTAAAATTTTTTATATATATATATATATAGGTGATTTTTGTGGACATATGAGTGGGCATATGTATGAAGATATGAAATTCTATAACTATTTATGTGTGTATGTGTGCGCATGTGTTCGCGTATGTATACGTATACATATGTACACATACATGTGTATCTGTGTGTTCATGTGTATGTGTATGGGTTTGGGTGCATATATGAATGTTTGTGTATACATGTGCATATATGCATTTATATGTGTGCACGAGTGCGTATGTGCGCTCAACATCCAGCTCACAAAACTACTTATTACCAAAACCAATTTTTAAATATTTAAATAATTATATACTGATCACTTTAATTAAAATTACTGGCCCCCACCATTTCTAATCCCCCCCCTTCATAGACCATAACTTGCGTTAACAATTTTAACTAGAACACCTTACCACTAATACTATAACAGGTGTTAACCCCACCATTAATAATAGGATCACAACGAATAATAAAATTTATTTATTTATACCACTGAAATTAATCGATATATAAATTCCATTAAAAATAAAAGCAATTACCAGTATGCTTTATTAATCCATCACTAACTATTATTTATAATCGAAATACATTTATTCATACTCCAAAATAATTAAAACTAAATATAATAGTATAATCCATCTATATCAATGTCATAAACTTATATACGATCCTTACCAAGAATAATTCCCAATATATTTTAACTCATTAGTACCTAGAACTAACCTACTAATATTACTGCCAATAATCCATATATGAATCTTACTAAAAATAAAGACAATTGCCATTATGTTTTATTAATTAACTGATAAATATTATTTAAAATACATTTAACTATCCATCAAAATAATCAAAATTAAATGCCAATTGATCAAAATATAACAACATAATTTATTAACAATAAGGCCATAAATCCACCAATGGGTTTAAACTAAAATATCCCCGTAAGCTGGGTGTCATGTAATTGTTATATGTCTGCATTGACAGGAAGCAGACACAACAAACTTGAACCCCCCCCTCTTCCTTCATCTTCTCTTTCGCTCTTGTTTAATCTCCCCCCGACCCCCCTCTTTATCCAGCCCAGCGCTGAATAAAAATAAATATGAATTTAACTCAGAACCATTCCCGCAACAAATCCTAAATGGCTATAGACATCCACCCCTAACACCCCTCAACCCCTTTCTCTTTCTTTTTCTTCCAACCCCCCCCCCCACCCTAACTAAGCGTTGGATAAAAATACAAAATAAAAATATAAACAGCTGTAAATTAAACTTTTCTGACAGCAATTGTATCTCTTTCCCCTTCTTTTTTCTTTTTCTTTTCCTAGTCCCCCCCCCTTTCTACCCCAGCTCAGCGTTGGATATATATATATAAAATATGTAAAAGATAAAAATAAGAAAATAGTAATTTCTAACGGCAATCATATTTTAAAATCGGTCACATGACTTTTATTTCTTTCTCCTCTTCTTTTTTGCTTGACTTCATTCTCCCTGGAATTCAGCAACCAGTTGAATCAAAAAACAATTTTCTGCCTGATGAGACCTCAGCTCTTGAGAGCTGTAGATCGATAACATCGACATGCCAGTGTAGCAGCCCTTGTACATGTTTGAATAAAAGCATTCACAATACAGCTCTATATTTTTATTGAGCACTCTTTTATAAACCCGGTTTGATTCCCTTTGGATTTCTACCCTGTGGATTTTTACCCTACCTGGATTACTATATATATATATATATATATATATACAGAAAAATAATGAGATATTCAGACCTGCAGACGAATAAAAAGAAAGGCAGCGGAATAAATGGAGTTAAATATATTAAGTCAATAAATAACGTGTTTTTTATATGAAAGCAAGACCCAGCCCCTGCACTATCGTCGCGATGAGGCATCACTGTGCTTGTTTTACTTCAGTGTTATGAGCTTCAGCGAACAAACTGCCCTTATATCTACTCAACGTAAATACCCCTTACAAAACCAGCTAGCAGCAAAATCCCACCCGTTATGATAGATGTATGCATATGCCAAAATATTTATACTCTAATAGCTTTTTCCTCATGCAGCTTTCTTTTTCAATACATGTTCTACCTGTTTCCCCAATAGTATTAACATGCAATAATTCAAATGTAATGTGAAAAAACATATTGTTAAACTACTACTCACCAAGGTTGCCTCATATAAATATGTGCCATTAATCACAATAGCTCCATAGGTGTCATTGTCAATATACTTTTTTTCGGATGAATACAGTTAAAAACAGAAAAACATCCTTGTAAATTGTTTTCCGTAAATTCAAATGTTGCCTTGTTCGGAGTTATCCTATGGAAAATATTAAGTAAATATTTAATATTTGTTTACAAGCTATTCATAACATCCAAAAAGTACTCAAAGCAAGAGCCGGCATAGATTATTTTAAGAATATCGCTGAAGATTAAAACATAGTTTAATGGCAAACAAAACTGAAAATGTATGGTTAATATTTACGTACAGTTCGCTTGACAGAATGGTTATAATTAAAGCGATTTTCACTAAGGCCTTCCGGCTAATTTTAACACCCTTTGAATAAACTGATTAAAACTAAATATTGCTCACATTAACACATCTTACACCTACCAATTTTGTTCATACAAAGATACAACTCGTATTAGTAAATCAATAATTAAACATCTCTTTAATGACTCTTGTATATATATATATATATATATATATATATATATATATAGAGAGAGAGAGAGAGAGAGGAGGGGGAGAGAGTCAAAATGCACGGAACTTATAAAGTCTTCATTAAATGTATATTCAATCATATTAAATGAAACTAAATGTAATCAAAAGAAAGCAAAGTTAATGGGGCTGGTAACATTACAACCATCGTTCAATTTTACCGCCTTCTTCTTCAATTACCAGCTTTGCACGTTTTCCCAAATTATTCACCACACGCCCAAGTTCATCTCGGGAAACTGTATTTACATATACAATGATTCGATCTTTGAGCTCATTAAGATTGTTTGGCCGAAATTGATGAAATACGCGGGCCCTCGGCATGCCCCAAAATAGAAGTCCAGTGGACTGAGATCAGGCGACCCTGGAGGCCACGGTATTCTGTATCTTCGGCACATCACACAGTCAAAAAAGAATAATTGCACTCGATATTAAGCACTAAATGCCATCCATTCTTTGTGCAGACTTTTATATGACACCGGTTTTGGATTGCAAAGCTCCAAATTATACAGTTATGGCGGTTAACCAAACCGTAAAGGAAAAAATAAGCCCTGTCATATTTTAAGATTAACTGTTTTCCATAACCCAATTTGCGAAAGCAAGTCGTTGCAGGTTGTCTTTATCATCGATAGACTAGGCTGATGCGGTAATGCAGCATACCTTGGCGATGACGAATCCGTGTAACATTGCGTTGAGGAATGCCTGTTAGTTCATGTACACTTCTCGAACTTGCATAACCAAGTGAATTAGTTGAGTGTAAGCTTATGGCGTCCTCTAAAACAACACCCGCACAATTTTCTTCCAGTGATGACCTGTCGCTTGATGGTAAACCATGAAGAGTGTTTTGTGCCCTCGCATCTTTTTATTTATCGTGTCAGAGTAGATAAAGGAAATGGACCATCTCGCAAGAATTTATTTTTTTGTCTGCAACAACGATGTTGCAGCTGCCTTTTTATTTTTATTATAATACGATAGGTACGTATATATTATGCGAACCGAGTCAGCGATAGGTACGTATATAGCATGCGCACCGGGGTGGTGATAGGTACGTATTTAGCATTCGCACCGGGGTAGATATAAGTATGTATTTAGCATCCGCACCAGAGTGGCGATAGGTACGTTATATAGTAGGCGCACCGAAGCGTAGATAGGTACATATATAGTATGCACACCGGGGCAGTGATATGTACGTATATAGTATGTACACCGGGGCGGCGATAGCTACGTATTTAGCATGCGCTCCGAGGCGGAAAAAGGTACGTATATAGCACACGCAGTGGGGCAGCGATAGGTAAGTATGTAGCACGCGCACCAAAGCGGCGATAGGTACGGATTTAGCATGTGCATCGGGGCGGAAATATGTACGTATATAGCATGCGCACCGGGGCGGCAATAGGTACGTGTATTGTATACGCACCAGGGCTGCGATAGGTTCGTATATAGTATGCGCATCCAGACGGCGATAGGTACGTATTTAGCATGCGCACCGGGCAGAGATAGATACGTATGTAGCATATGTACCGGGGATGCGATAGGTACATATTTAGTATTCGCACCAGGGAGGCGATAGGTACTTATGTAGTACGTGTACCTATCTGGTATGCGCACTGAGTGTGCAATACATACGTATATGCTATGTGCATTCGGTCGGCGATAGGTATGTATATAGTATCTGATCCGGGCCGGTGATAGGTACGTATCTAGTATGCGCACCAGAGCGGCGATAGATACGTATATAGTATGCGCACCAGAGCGGGGATAGGTACGTATATAGTATGCGCACCGGGGCGGCGATTAGAACATATATAGTATGCGCACCGGGGCGGCGATAGGTACGTATATAGTATGCGAACTGGGGTGCAGATAGGTAAATATATAGTATGCGCACCGGGGCGGAGATAAGTACCTATATAGAAGGGCCGAACAGAAGTAATAGTTTTTATAGAAATATGTTGTACTTTTGCCTTGGGAAACGGAAGAGGAATGGTGGGGGAAACAGCTTTTGCAAAAGGCAAAATGAGAAAGTAGCGGTAAAATGGGGCGACCAGGACAAAAAAAAAAGAAAGATAATGAGACGGCTATAGAGAGAGGGAGAGAAACAGAAGTATGAATATCAAGATGTTACACACGCGAGTTTTCTTCAATAATGTATTTTATGATCCTGAGCAACGCCGGGCATCCCCGCTAGTTTAATATAAGAGGTAGCTTGAATATTTTACGTGTGGGCTCCGGTTATGTTTTATGTTTAGTAGCCAGGTGGGATTAGAAATATTTAAGTAGAACTTGACGCTGTGTTTCTTCTAAAAATCGTGTTTAAGTTTTAAAGAATGCAATGGAAAACAGTTTTGCGGTTTTTGATGGTGTTTATTGTTAGGATTTCATTATTTTTTGCATTATTTTTTGTTGAGAACGTATTTTCTTGACCGTACGGGGAGCTTACGTTATTTTATCTGTCGTGAGTGGTCGGGGTATTGCCAACCAGTGACAATTAGGCAGATAATAGTATCAATGAATGACAAAGAGCTAAAGCTAATCAGTTAAATAAGAAAGAATATTAATGTTTATTTTTCTGATGAAAAATGTATTTTAAAGAATTGTGTTATATGTCAGTGTACAATTCACCTCATGTTAAATGTTAATCGTTGGTAATACATCGGTATCTAAAAAAATGAAGACATATTTACCTGCACTTAAGATAGTTGAAAATAATAGTTGACTTGTTTCATAACACACATGTAAATATTTTAGATAATTGTTGATGATTCTATAGTTCGCTTCAATATATACTGAATTACATTAATTTCATTTTATACGAAAATGAAAAGCTATTTATGCACATACTAGTAGAATATACGTTCAAGCACGGGTAGAATTGCTTCCCCAAACGAGCAGATTTGCCCATATCTTATATCCTTTATGTGGAAAAAATATTGATATAATGATACTTAATCTTACGTCTAGAAACCTTATTCCAATTTTTCATCTAAATCGATTTCATAATTTTTATTCTAAAACATCTCTAAAGTGTAATTTTAAACATAAGGTGTCTTATTAAAGAATTGAAATTCAGAAATGTTGCTTAATTTATGACCTAATGACTATTGATCTAATTTATTAGAAATCTGATATATTTGAATTTTTAGATAGTATGTTTGGCTCTTATTATGCACTCTTGAAAATCAGTAAAAAGATATACAAATAAACTGAAATTTAGGGAATATTCAGTTAATGATATGGAACATAACCTCAATTAAACTAAATATAGCCTACATTACCACATATAATACCTAAGAGTTGTGTTCCAAAATTCATAAGAAACATCATAGTAAAAAAAGGTACAGAATATTCCATCCTAAGCTACGTCGGATTATCCAGCTTACATATATGTAAACGACAAAAAATAATCTTCCAAAATCTTAATAAAACCACATAATTATAAAGAAAACATTGAACTAAAAGAGAACTCGATCTCCAATTCAATATAAGTAAAAAAATAAGAGAACAATAAACTTCAGAAGATCATAACCGGTAATATTGCCGTAAGACGACAAAAATAAGGGATATTCTACATGAGGTGTATATAAACATGTCTGTATATATACATATATAAAGGATGGAATACGCGCGCACACATACACAACCCCCCCCCCCCCACACACACACACACACATATATATATATATATATATATATATATATATATATATATATATATATATAATATAATTAGGTTGGGCTTGCGTTTTACTTTCTAAACAGACGCCACGTGACGCTGGAGAGTTTTTCTTTACCAATGAAATAAATATATATATTTCAAATTATTAATTAATAACTCATTTATTCGTCACTTGGCCATCGGTTAGTTCAGTAGCAAGGAATCCCGATTACTTATATATATATATATATATATATATATATATATATATATATTATCGTATAACGGGCAATACTTTTCTCTGAATGCCCGGCTTACTTGACAGACCGAGAGCAGACTGAAAGCGTTTCCACGAATAATGGCGATAGAGAGGCGATCGTAAAGCCAAGACAATTCACGATTGTGTCCGGTGGTGCGCGTCATTAATAGGCCAAGACTGCCGAGAAAGTCGCGCGTTGCAGAGCCTGTCACTTCACTCGTCTCTACAGCGATCGGTTAAATACAAATCTGTCGATACGATTTTAAAAAATGTATATATAATTATGTTCGCTGTTTGAGAAAGATGATATATTTTCAGCTAGACAAGTTTCAAACATATTTCTTTATTAGTTTAATTATATCTACGAACGTCTGAGAAATATAACACCTAAGTTATGCTTAAATACATAATGTTTATTATGGCGCATCTACTCGGCGAATATAGAGCGGCATTCAGTAAAGACAGAGTGTAAATTCTCTACATTATAAAATATTATCGGAATAGCTATGAAATTATACAAATAATTGTAATTGAAATATATATATATATATATATATATATATATATATATATATATATATATATATATATATGTATAAGAAAGAAAGAGAAAGAAAGAGAAAGAAAGTAGACATTGTCTAACCATATTTTATCTGACGTAGACGAGGACATGAGTTCGTTAGGAAATTAGGAAAGTGTACTGAAATAAAAACTAGCTTGTTGAGTGCATTATATTTCTCTGTTTTAACAATCTAAGAATTTCCTTTCTCGTTTAATACGCTAATCTGTCCTTATCCGACCGGCAGACAAAACCCATCATCTCCCCGCCCCCCCCCCCCAGCTCTAAAAACCGCCTTGGCTTGAAATCAACCCACCCCCGCCATAATCAACGGTTTCTTTTCTTTTCATTTTTTCTTCATCATTCTCATTTTGCATCTCATTCATCGTCTCAATCGATGTCCAACGATTTTCATTTCCTTTGCTCTTTCAACTTCGTTTAGTTCATCATTTCTTCTCCATCACATCAGGAAATAAGCCTTTTGCATTGATGACGTTATATCCGTTCATCCGAGATTATTCGGACCAATGAAATTCAGCCGACGGCGGGAATCGGAATTATACTCTTCTATAACCATCATTTTCTTAGACAGACACACATAAATACAAACACATACAATCAGAGATAACTACACACACACATACACACACACTCATAAACACAACAACCATCCACACCCACTAACACACACACTCACACATATATATATATATATATATATATATATATATATATATATATATATATATATATATATATATCATGGACGAAAGAGAGAGTGAGGGAGAGAGAGACGGAGAATACGACATTTGCTCTTATTTTTGCCTGTGTTTCTCTTATTTTATATGAGTTAGTAACTTATTTAGCATTTGTACTTTTGCAATTTATATAAGTGTAAGGGTACTAATGAGTCAGAACTTACCAATACCAAAATCACCTCAAAGATTAAGGGTTAATGTGAGTTATAAATTGTTAGTTTACTTATGAATATTATCATGAGAAGAAATTAACACAGTTTCATTACATATAAATACGTTTTAAGATAATAGTTTATTGACATTGGAGTTGCAGACGACTATGTGGTAGTCTGCAGGAACGCAGTCGCTTCGAAATATATATTTTAGTATCTAATTATGTGTTGAATCTGCCTGAAGAGATGTATTTTTAAGCTTGCGTGAACGATCGCATCTAAGTGAAAGTGAACTTTTAGATAACCCACACGGTGACTGTTATTTCCAATGAGATAGACTTGTTATTTTGGTTGGTTCATTGTTACAGTCGCTGAGGTAGTGAGATCCGTTCTGTGAGACGCACTTTCTTGATGTGAGGAAATTTAACCCACAATTATTTCTTGAAAGTCTCAAGTGCTTAGTAAGCTTTTATGATTGTCATATTGTTAAGCAATTACAATGCCCACAAACATGTTTCAAGTCATCACATTTGTTTGTTATTTCTTTTACTAATTATACACAGTGTTATATATACCTTTTCATTGACAATCTGCCATCTCACTACGTGGATAAACTGCTAAGATCTATGTAGCACATTTAATAGGTTACGCTTTAACTATACAAGGTTTGCAGTTACCTCAATGTTTTCTGTCTATTCATCATTCAGGAAATACAGGTGATTAGGTCCCAATACCAGCAGTAATTAACCTTTACTACACTGATTATTGCATAAAGCATGACACATTAGTGTATTTAGGTAAAAAGTTATTAATATTTATAAAATATTCTACGTATATATGAGTGTATATATATATATATATATATATATATATATATATATATATATATATATATATTACTGTAGACCATTTGGTATATGTTTGTCTTTAGCAGAATATAGAATACTCATTTCTATATCTGAAGTCACAACTATCATATTGTTATATTTTGATGATCAAGTGAATGAGTTGGGTAATGTAATAACTGTTCCGTTGTTATGATACTATATTCTCAAGAATGACCTCTTCCTTTTTACTGGGAGTAGTGTAGTATCTATTTTGATGTCATAATACCATTCTCTGCTGGAATACCTATTCGTTAGTTTTCTTGATGGTTTTGTAGTGTAGGTGCTATTTCATGATGCAATCCTCCAAGGTATTACCTCATGGTTCATATCGGAAGTAGTGTTGTAGTAAATAGACTGTTATTTTGGGTTAGTCATCCCACGCATTACCTTCTACTTTCGCGGGATACTATAATATATATTTATTTGTAATGATACTATTTTCCAAGCATTACCGTATTTTGGGGGGAATATGATGTATTGTATGTATTATCGGCATATATACCATAAAAATATGACATGTGAGCGAGTGTATTATTGCTATTTACAATAATAAATACTTAAACGAGACACATCTTATAACTTTTCTGAAGTTTCATATATCTATATGTTGTGTTCCAAGAATTCAAACTATTGTTCGTAAACTAGTGGTCGAATCCGACCGCTGTTACCGAGAATACGTAAGAGGGTAATGATTCTGTATTGTAAGCAGTGAGGTTTATTTCTGTAGAGGGAGTTTCTCGTAGATATTCTATATTGTTTTGTGGTGGGGTCTGGAATTGTTATTGATATTGAATACACATATATTTTTGACTACATGTTACTCTAAAAATGCTTTAACATACATTTGTATCTGGAAACGATCGTGAATATTTTAAAACATAATAGACATAGGAAATATATACAAGTCTATATTTTTTGTTTACCCGATTATCTGTGTAAAGGCTGTTATATTATAACGCTACAACTGTTTTGACATTTTTTGCTTTTTTAATCTTTTGTTTGTGCCCGGCGGCCGACCAAAATACATCACCGTTCGACGACACGCAACCTTCCTTGATCAAAGCTCACGTGTGACAGTAAAATGCGAGCTGATTTAATCGTAAACCGGATACAATGGCGGACTGCGAACGAAACAGGAAACCTTAACTATTACAATAGGATTTTAGTTGTATGTTCACGCTAAATATTAGAGAAACCATGTTCTCTGTCTGTCCCAATTAAGTATACAGACACGTACTCGTCTGTTTCTGACATATAAGTGTTTAAATAAAGTGAACTGATCGGACATACTTAAGTTTAAAATAACATGTGTATCTGTATACACAGAACTTGAATGACACATCGTAATAATATTAGTGGTAGAATAATTATAGTAGTGAGCCTATTTCTAGGGAAACATGTGATTATAGAAACTAGTCCTTACTTACTTGCTTTCCTATGAGGACATATTTAGACCCAACGTCGGTGTTTAATGTGGGGAAACCTAACTCCTTGACACCACTCATCCGACATTTTGACAAATATAAAAAAATTGCCTCAATCTATAAATATTTCCGCTTCATTGACCGAGGACAGAAAAAATAAAGTTGAGTATCAGAACAGATACTACACTTGGCTCCTAAACAAAAGGCACTGTACTTCAACGGTTTTACCCTCATAAAGATGATCACGATATTATTAACACAGGTGTTTTCTTAGATCACATAGTATACAAAAGTACTGGCCAGGCTCAGCGACAGTTATTAGTGATGACCTGGCGAAAACCGGTGTGTGAACTTTATAAGTATATCCAGTCAGTTTTATTCGATTAGCTCCGTTGTCTAGGGAAAATAATGTTTGTTGTGCTAATTCTATTGCTTAACCACTTTACTTTGGAGACTGTCTGGTTATCATTTCTGAATCAAATTCAATTGTCGCAATGTTTATAATTTTTTTTATTTAGACGAGTGTTTTTGCGTTTCATTTTCACCACCGGCTCTGTTCGTGGGTAGTAAATTGAATGTATAGTTAAATACTTCTAATAAAAAAATTACCGATCAGAGTGGTAACTGCATGGACAGATACTTCTAAGGAGCTCCTATTGAATATGTACGTTCTGCAATTCAAATAAACACAATTTCATTTCATCTTGAGATTTTAATTGAAAGAATCTTCCGTTGTCCCTATTTTTAAAAATGCTGATCAACTGCCTGGCCAAACTGGGTATCGCTCTTTTCTCTATAAGCCATTTATTTGGAAGGATGGTAAATTTCAGGCTTATTAATTTTTTAGAAAGTCTGGCCCCCTTCAGTGATTTTCAATATCGCCTCCGTGGTTGTTGTTCAATTACTGATCTCTTAACAGTTGAAACTTTGCCGAAGTGTCAGTGTATGGATAATTCAAAGACGTTAGGGCAATTACATATGACATTTCTTATACATCTGACAGAGTATGGTATCCTGATCCTCTCACGAATTTCAGATTCATGGTAGTAGTGGGAAGGTTCTTGGAATTATTAGGTCTTTTCTTTCTGATAAAAGCTTGCGATGTACACGTGATGAGGTTTCCTCACCATATTTTACTATATATGCAGGTTTTCTTCTAGGCTCTATACTAGGTCGAACGTGTATTTTCTATAGCAATAATTAGTCAAGGAATATTATTCAAAAGATTAAAGTATATGCTGATGATGCAATACTTTAATCTTGTGTATCTTCTTGACCATCTCCGTGAGATCAGTTTGAATCTGCAGCTGATATGAAAAGTGACTTGCGCCCAGTTGTGGATTGAGGTAAATACTTTTCTGGTTTGGGTAACCCTGTTAAGTCCGCTGGTGTCTTTAAGTCTTATCCGTTACCTATTTCTTCTTGAGATGTTCGTGGGTAGCTTCTAGCTTAGAGAGAAATATTTCTTATATAATCTTTCTTAGAGCCCTATATATTAGGTACATTACTTTGTTTGTTACTAATAAAGGCGGTTCTTACTATCGCTCCGAACAATTTCTAACATATGAGGTTATTCCATATCTCTAAACATAGATAATCAGACCTTGTATGAAGCACTATTGTTATATGTCGGATAGTGAATGTCTGTGCCTTTTGAGATAATTTTACAAGGTCCAGAAGCGTAATAGTAATTTGGTTAGTCTTACTTTTTCGTCTACTGTATACCCTCTCTCTCTCTCACATTGGTTCAATTTCTACGCTTAGTCTCTTTTATACATACTATATTGCCATGTGTTCTTAAAAATGTCTGATTTATTCTCTGCTTTCTGAGTTTAAAATCGCTTTACTCGTTTGTATAGTAGTTTTTATAAATTCGTTGTTTTGATACCTCGTTCTAATACAGCACTGTGTTCCAGTAGCTTATTTAAAAAAAAAACAACAGGCTTATGGAACTCATTTCTGCTGGATGCTTTTCTTTACCTGTAGTCTTTTCAAGATTTAAATCAATAGGACTATTGGATCTTTGCAATAGGCATCTTTCATTGTTTCAGATGTTTACATCAAGTGCCTTCATGCCTTGTCTGGAAGATTATTGCCATATCTAGCTTGGTATACTAATTGATTGCGTCTCCCTATTTGACAAGGTGCACGCACATTATAACCTAGTAGGTCTGCCAGTGTTTCCCAAACTCCAACCTCTGTAGCCTTGCCGTAGTTGTGCATTACATTGTTTATTTTATAAGTACTTCAACGAAATGTGCTCAGTTGAATTTACTACACGTGTACACCCTAAACTAAATTACCGCTGTTTTCAGGCAAATTTTCTAAGCTTCTTGAACCATCATTTGTCTCTGTTTAAGTTGTTCTATCGTACAGTTTCACATATTATAATGAGTGCATGTATGGCATTCAAGGGGGTATTTTCTTTAATATGTCACTCTAAACATGTTCCGAATAAGTTGCTGCTCTATGATCTCTTAACCAAACATTCGAATGACCCACTCAACTAGAAGCATAACCCATAGATGTTCGTAGATGACAGAAGGTTTCGTACTTTGTATGAAATAATTAACGATAGAGTGATTTACAAAATGTTATCAGAAAGCATCGAAATGAAAAACAAAACAAAAAAAAACATCCGAAAGACAATTACAAATTTTTGGATTTTTAATTATGGTTCTTTTACTCGGATATTTTTGTTTGGATTGGAAATGTTTTCTGGGAATAAAGCCTTTTCCGTCAGACAATGAAGGGGCACTTTCGAAACAATGCCTGAAACGTAGAACAGGAAAATATACAATTTAAAGTTTTATTTGAACGCCTTTTTTTGAACAACTGACTTAATATATATTTTAACATGATCCCCAATAAGGCTTGAAACAATTGTCAGAGAAAGAAAGAGAGAGTCAACAGATAACGATTAGAACGGAAGTGACGCCGCCGTCGCTGACATAGCGTTGCCACGAACGATAGCCAGGGAGATGCGTTGGAACAACCAGGCTGCCTAGACGTTGAAATCCTCCGTCCAATGTTTTGAAAGGTTTCGTTGTTAATTGCTTGTTTTCCCAGACTGTTTACCTTTAGAATTCGTTTGCTTCTCATAGTTTCTCCGACTGTACCATGATGCAGACACATATATGTAATGTTAACAAATATATTGCTTCTCAAAACACCACCAAAGTTGCTAATTATAAATCTGACCAGTATCACAGAATCTCTTGACACTTCAGTTAGAATATGTCTTATCTGGATGTATTTTTTTTTTATTTAAACGAGGCATACCAAAGAATACGCACTTAAACTTTAAGCGTAACCACCCGACTCAAATTCTATTTAGAACTCAAACTTAATGCAACTACAGAAATATAATTTAAACATTATGTGTGACATATAGCTATATAAACATATAATCGTATAAAGATAACAAGAAACATCTACAATCACATGCGTGCATTTTATATGAATTTTTCAAACTGCTGTTATATACATGCGCAGTAAGTTGTGTTCTACTTGTAATTTAACAGATGTTAATTTGAGTTATTTTCTGCCGACCGTCAATTACTTTTATAGACATGTTTTTTCATGTCGAGGCATGTACATTCTTTATAGAATGACTAAGTTAATTAAAATATATCCGCCGACATTCGAACGCGAGTTTTCTGTTCTATATATTGTGTCGGGAGTAGTTATGCTAGTGATTATTTCGCCAATTATTGGAAGACATGAAAAGTCAGACAAATAATATGAATGAATGGCAGAAAGAATTACAACTATTACAAAACAAAAATAAATAATACGGGGAAATATAAGACAAACAAGTTGAACAAGCAACATACGGAGAAATAGGACCAAAAATACAAAAGAACAACAACAAAATAAAAATAATGGAAAAAGAGGGACAAAGTAGAAGCTAAAGACCAATGAGGGGTAGAGGAAGATAAAACAGTATATGCACATGACAATATATATAGATGCGGGTGTGGAAAAAAGGTGAAAATGGGAAAGTTCCATGTCAGCATTGAGTAGATTGTAATTTTCCATAAGAAGTCAAGTGAGAGCAACGTGTCCCGGCAGTTACGTCACAGACGGGAAGCATGTAGAGGTCAATTGCGAACGGTTTATTCATATTATTGTCTTATAATCAAATCGGTAGATATATATGTGTATATATATATATATATATATATATAGAGAGAGAGAGAGAAGGAGAGAGAAAGAAAGAGAGAGAGAGAGTGGTGTGTTTGTACATATATGTACGCAGTCAAGTAAATACAAGACCATAGACTTTTCAATTTCAGTGAATTTGTGCTGTTCATTCGTTAGTAACTTATACGAGGGCTTTCAGTAACAATACTAGGGAATTTTCTACAACGATAACAGCGCGAGAATAGATTATTGGGGCATGTCGTCTAACAACGAGACCCAAGCTTTATAGATGGTCAACTGCCGTTGTCATAACCGTGGGGATCGAAAGATTTCACGGCATAGTGTTACTTCAAGAAGAACATGAAAAAAACGATAACTAAATAGAAATACGATAGAAAATACGTACGAGACAATAATGAAAAAAAAGGGAAGACGCAGAAATAGAAGGAAATAACAATAATGAGAAAAGTAACTGTAAGGAAAGGAAGGATGAGAATAAAAACGAAAAAAAATGAGATAAAGGAAACCACTATTGGGTAACATAATAAAAGAAAGCGAGTGTTGTCTGTTGTAGCCTGATATCTCGAACATTATATGAGTTTGTTAGTTTTTAGTAGAAGTTGCCCTTGTTGTTTATATATCGCTCACTGCAGAAGTAAATACGTGTTAGTAGCGAGTAACTGTCTCCATATCACTACTTGCTAAAACTTACTCGTTTTTGCTGCATCAGTTTATTTTCTTTTTCAATTCTTTATAGAAAATCAGAAAAACCATGGTTTATTCATTACGCCTCAGATGTCACTCACTGCCCAAACCGATCAACAGGGGGGGGGGGCTTATGCGAGCCGCCGAAATACACGTTTTATTCAAGCCGCGTCTAAAACCAAAGAGACGGCTTAACATTTCCACCTTTTAACTTTATTCCAAAACGCGACCATCCCGTTTTTTGTCACATGACTTTGTTTCTCACACTTTATTATATAATAATTAGATTAAAATACGAAAAAAAGAAAAGTAAAATAGAGTTGCTACGAATAATTTAGAAGGGGTGCCCCCAAAAACATCAGAGGACGCGTCATAATTCGAATTATGATAAAGACCAGTAAAATAAGAAAATAAACAAGAAGAGTAACAGATGCAATTGTCCGGTTTCAAATGCTATACACCTCCGTAACACACCACCCGCTAAGTAAATGGGGCGCCAGAATAAAAAGAAATGAAAATATTAGATGGTAAAATAGAAGGATAAAGAAATTAGAATAAGCAGAAAAAGAAAAGAGAACAAACCAGATGAATACGAAGATGATCGAAACGATATAAGTAGGTCGAATAAGATTAAACAAGAAAAAAGAAAGTACTTTGCATCCGTGCGTCATAGGCAATCATACATAACATAGAGCCCAACTATGCTATTCTGTGTAGCAAATTTAGTACTAATCGTATATATATATATATATATATATATATATATATATATATATATATATATGATATATCTAATTAAAATAGATGATATATGTAACATATATACAATAAATATATTATATATATAATATATATATATATATATATATATACATATATATATACATATATATATATATTTATTTATGTTATATATAATATATAGCCTGATGATTTCCTGTGTAGCTACTTGCTATAAGTTTATATAAAAAGTACTCTCAAGGTATACTCCTGTAGCAGGCACCGTTTAAGAAACTACTTTATATATGTTGTATTTTATAATTCTTGTAAGTGATATAAGAATGTGCAAATTTCATAGATTTCAACTTTCTACATTTTCTCTCTCTTTCTTTATATATATATATATATATATATATATATATATATGATCAATACAAATATTTTGATAGTATTAACTTAACACATTATACTTTTCGGTAGTGCTTTCATACAACGCAGAGTTTTATAAAATAATGTATAAACATTAATTCAGACTACACTAATTAATCTGTCTGTATGAAATGTTTTTAATTCACTTCAATTATCAAAACATACTTCAGATAAATTGATTCGAACTAGCAAAGACATATATATATATATATATGAGAAACAGGATGATAGTAATCTGACGTGATGTGAAATTAACACTGACAAAAAAAAACAAGAGATATCATTTTATATGTTCACGAACGTTTCGTCTTTATTGTAAGACTTCCTCAGGATAATAATTTGAAGGGAAATGTCATGCAACTACATCGAAATGTTAGTTAGACATGATGAAAAGGTAAAGGAAAGTAGTAGCCGTGACTACTGTGAGCGCTTGAGGATACTCCAGCCTGTGAGAAGTCAGTGGTGGTGAAGAATGAAATGAATATGGAAAGCTTTGAGTGGGTACCATAAAGGCAGCAGTGAAATGGGGAGTGATTAGAGTATAACTAAACTTGCTTTACGGTGGGATAGGGGGTCTGAATTTGTTGTTGTGGTGAGGGGTTGCATGGATTTTGAGAGGCTGGGGAAAGAGTATATATATATATATATATATATATATATATATATATATATATATATATATATATATATATATATATATATATATATATATATATATATATTATAACCCCGTTCTTTCCAATTGTGTGTCTAATGAGTTAAGGAGTTTAAAGTACTTTGCTTGAACATTGAATTCTAATAAAATTTGACTCGCACCTTATTATATTCTTTCACTGTATCTAGTGCTATTAATGCTCTATCAAGTATATTGAGCATCACATGTATCTGGATGTTCATTAATTAATGATATTAGTTGTCTCTTATATAGTTTGTTGTATTAACCGTATATATATATATATATATATATATATATATATATATATATATATATATATTATTTACTAAATGCTCCTCGTTCGGAACAACTGAAGATATTGATTTTTCCATTTACAGGTCTAACTATTTTTCTTTGACTCACCTTATATATATATATATATATATATATATACGTAATATGTTAATTTTTTTCGAATAAAATGATATATGGTTAGATACATAAATATAAATATAATACACATATATGTGTATGGGTGTGTATGGGTCTATCTTTATATGTGTCCGTGAGTGTATACTGCTGATGCTGCAGTTATTGTTTGCGATTGTTCTTTTAAGTGTTTTGCTGGAATGATGTCGTAGACTTTAAAAAATAACATGCTTTTATTTTTTGCGAAAGAAATACAACATATTTTTTTAAATGTTGGAAATATGCAACAGTAGCAGCGGACATAATTCTATCCTGGGAGTTGTGGCTTGTATGTCGAATCACATAGTGTACTATATATGAAAAATCATATACTTTACAATATATGCACGAATTTCGGCTATAACATGAATTGTGTCGGTGTCGAAATGTATGAATAGTTTCCTACTCTGATTTAAAAAAAGAAAGAACGTGTCTATTTCAAATTTTGCGTGCTTTACAATATAGTTTCAGTTGCATTCTACTGTTCATGTGAATTAAATTCATCTGAGTGCACGCTGCCACTGAGATGTAGGAGGCTACTATGAACAAGGATACTTCGATATGGGGACTCTTTCATCGAGACGCTTGTTTACATTACATTTAAATGTATTTATGTTAGTATGATCATGGTAACAGGAAGCAGGTAGGGAATTCTAAAGACTAACAGTACGAAGACATAAAGCTATTAGAGTAGAAAGTAATTCGGGATTCTAAGACATCAACAGTAAAGGTGTGGGATATAGTGTATGACGGGTTTCCCGAAGGTATTTATGTAGAGGGTGCACCAGTGCATCACATTCATTGGAGTACATTCAATTAAAGTACTTCAAAAACAAGCACAAGGATGACACATTGCTGTGATACGACAGAGCATTGTGCATGCTTTATAGTGAAGGGTCTATTATATTAGAGACTCTTTTTGATCCGGCTCAAGAGGGAATGGCTAGCGTGTTATGCACCAAGTCAGATGTGACAACAATACTCCATGCATGGGCGAAACGTGGCTTTGTAGAGATATAGAATATTGGCAGGTATCATGAGTTTTCAAGCTCGGGAGAGGGAGCTACTTTCCTTAAAGCAGCCTAGGTAATGTCTTCTAGTTATTTGTTCCATCACATAGTGGTTTGAATGCCGAACTCATGTAGGGTGATATTAGTCATTGCAATCGGTGGTTCAAAAAACTTCTTATAATTATTGATAAGCAGGCGCTTTGTCTTAGTAGCATTAAATATTAGCATCCGCTTATATCACCATTCCACCACACACTTGAGATCATTTTTTCAAGTATTCAGCGATTGCCTTTGATATGCGTGTGTATTAGCAAATATACCAATCTCGAGCATAATTTCGTCATGCAGTTAGTTTATAAAGATAAGTAATAATAACGCTTCTGGGATTGACCTCAAGAGCACACCCGCATACTCTAATGTTGTTTATGTGTACGACCATCAGGTATTTCCTTCAGCTTAAAAAGAATCTGATTATACTAAATATCTGCCCGGTAATACCGTCTGAATATTTCCCTAGCTTCATCATCTTTATGCGATGTAATATATATATATATATGCGTTCCGAGATGACTGTTAAGATATAAGCAGTAGAACAGGCTCGCCTAAATCCATACTATTCTTTAGAAAGAATAAAGTGATGGACTATCGCTTGATTTATTAGTAATTCAAAGACTTTCGCGAAGAGAAATAGGAGACTGATGGGGCGATACTTTTGCAGATCAGAATTGTTGGACACTGGAATCAAAGTCTATTTTTCAACTGTCAGGGAAGCATGACTCGGCAAGGCATTTCTTGTAGATTTTGGAGAGGATAGGGGCCAGGTAAACCAATCATTTGTTTAAGACTATGGGGGGAAAAGATGAGGCCCACACTCATTTGAGGTATAAAAGTGTTTTTTCATATCTCGGATTTGGGAAGAGGGGTGCCAGACTGTCACGTATGGTTTCAGGGAGCAGCTGAAAGTTTGGGAGGTGTGATATGTTGAGTCCAAGGTAGAGTTCAAGGCGAATCAGTACAGCTTCATTCAATGCCATGCAGTCGGGTTTATGGTGATTTGATAGAGGAGGAATTGTTGATTGTTTATTAATCAACCCCTTATCATAGATTTTCCAGAAAACACAAGTTCTTTATTTCTGTGACTCAATATGTTTTGTGCAGGTTTTTCAAAAAGTAAACATTTATATTAAATTGTAATGACCGAAAACAACGTAATATAAATGATGGAATAATGCAGTAAAACAACTTGTTATTTTTATTAGTGTTAGTGTTTAAGCTTTGTCATTATGAGATATAATGTGTTGTTACATTATATCTCATAATGACAAAGGTTAAACACTAACACTAATAAAAATAACAAGTTGTTTTACTGCATTATTCCATCATTTATATTACGTTGTTTTCGGTCGTATTTTACTATGCCATCGTATATTATGTAATCTCAGCATAGCTTGACAACTATACTGATGTATACAACACAAATAGTGTTTGAATATAGTTCTCATGGCAACGTGGAATCTCTTGCTTTTCTTAAAATATGAAGTTTGTAGGCATACATCAATTACATGTATTAATAGAAACAAATCATCAAATGGTTTCAGACATTTCGAAAATGGGATGCACCCATTTGTGAGCCGATCACAAATATGTGTAGCAAGTCAGAGACATCCGTTGTAATTGCATACATTTTAAAACGATTATTGTTAAGCTGGTATAAGTGTTTTTTTTTATTAACACTTCTGTTTTGATGGTATTAATTTTTATAATAGCTTATCACTGTTTACGACCCTACACACACACACACCCACACACATATATATATATATATATATATATTATATCAGATGAAAATGCATTTATATGAAATAAGGTACACGTTAATGTTTTATTTCCGAAGAAAATAATCACGCTAATTACTTGGATGCATTATTTGTGGTAGTGTTATTTCTATGCAATGTTTATCTTATCTAACGAACTAATCAGA
>OY744548.1:33475353-33567853 GCA_963556195.1 Sepiola atlantica
TAAATATACATATATAATTGAAAACTATTTGGATCCGTGTATATTGATGGAATAACGCTATTTTATGAATGTATTTTTTTCTATTTTGTTAAACGGGTGTCAATATATAATAATTGTAATTAATAGTTATTACTTCCATTTAATTATTGTTGAAATGTAAAATTCAGATGAGAATGACAGCCTTCGTAATTATTTGATACCTTACGCGAACAGTATTGTTTCTCTTATTTAACAACGGAAATGATTTTATTTTTAAAAGTGTAGTTTTATACAGCAATTGTTATCTAATTAGTATTCATTGTTTACAAACATTGACGTATTTCGTTTTTATTCAGTTTCAAATTATATGATGAATGCGTACGTTTTAATAGGATTAGACAATTAAAGTAAGTCTGTATAATATCGAGCAGATAAATGTCTTATGGTCGGGTAAAAAATTTAACATAGAGTAAGAAGAGGAATTAAACACTCTGGAAAACCGACATATATTTATTATACACATGTTAAGATTATTGGATTTCAACCGGTGTTTAATAACGAAGGCAGTGTATAAATAGCACAGTTTTAGTTACACTTTTACGGGTCAGAGTTGTTGACGGAAGTAGCGAACCGACGTGATTTCCGGCCGAGGATTTACGCTCTCTTTTTCTGGCGAGACTTCAAGTAAGAGTGACGTGTCTGTCTGCTATCTCCAATGGGAAGCTATCCGTCTCTCTATATATAAATAGTTAGGTATTCGTTCTGTCTCTTTCTCTTTCGCTATCACGCGTCCACAAGTGGCCAGTACATCCGAGGTTTTATATGAATGTATCTTTTTTTAATAACCTTTTTTTTATAAACATTGGTGTCTTGGTGTCAGAGTGGGTGTATAAGCAGGCGAAATGGGTCTGGGTGCACGAATACGACACGGCTGTATGATGCTTTATACACCCATCGGTAAGTCAAAGTATCAGGGTAGTTTGGCAGAAACTGTGTGACATCATAACTTCATCACCTGTAACAAATATAAGACAATCTGAACATTTTTATATGGATATATATTACCATACCTGCTTGGTGAAAATATAGGAACACTCACTGTATTTCCCCCGGTTACACGATTTGAAATGTTGCAATATTGTTTTTATTTCTTTTATTGCTTTTAACATTTCTAACCTACAAAATGACTGCTTAAATGCACTACTTATAAAATCGTGTGTATGATTCACACACGTTTCTGTAATTTAACCATATTGCGTACACCATCAGTCTATGTCTCTCTTGTTCATAAAGGTTCAATTCTGAACGTCACACAGTTACAATTAGTTCAACAACTTTAGAATTGTTTTAAAATATAACTTATAGTCCTTTATTTTATTTATTGGATTGACATAGTCAAAAGTACAGAGAAATAGATAGAAATGATTAATGTTATTAACCCATCCTTATTCGCTTGTAACCGCTTAATGTATACAGATCTGCCCGTTAATTGTCATGTGTTAGTCTTAACTTTAAGCTATCCAATAATTATGAATGTATGCATTTAACTCTTTTGAACACTACACTCCTAATTCCTATCCCAGATTAATTAAATTATAACTAACACATAACGTGCAGAATTACAATTTAAATTACTAGACAATCTCCACATATCCAATTTGGCATTGTATAGAACGATGTGCTGTTGAGAGTATAACCAACTCTTTAGATTATATTAATAATGTATGCACACTTTCATGCTGAACTAATATTAAGTATCTATTTAGTCGTATATGGTTATTTCGTTGTCATCCTATAAATGCCTGACAGTCTAATTCAACCTATATTTTACTAGTATAGCTATGGTAGTTTAGATATATCAATGTCTTTCACAAAGCTCACTACTAAATGTGAAGCTTCATCGCAGACATAACAAGTATCGATTATAGAATGTTACCGTCCTTGTCAAAGGATGCCTTGTTAGAATAACAGAGACACACCGAATATTAACAAACCCACTTTTCATTCGTTCACCAATTCCCTATGTCAATGTATGACTATGCACTTGCATTAAGATATCACATGTGTCATGCAAATAACCAAATGTGGCTTCCGTGCACTTGTCCAGATTTAGACCTAAGCTAACATTGACTTGGCGTCAGTAGTGTCTGGATGTTTACGTAGACGGCCGGAAAATGCCAAAGTGCTTATTCAATCAGAATGCAAGTAAATAGCTATATTACAAGTTAATATTTTAGTTGATTGAATCGCAAAATTTCCAAATTCCAAATAAAATTGATCAAAGCGATGATGAATTTTAACGAACTCTTACCCTAAGTCTAACACCGTTTTAACACATGTTAAGTGAAACAAACTAAGGGTTTGAATGCAGAAATTATTTTTTCATAGTCGTTACCCTTAACCCTAACCCTAACACCGTTTTAATACTTGTTCAGTGATATTTTTCTTCCAAAAAATGTTTACGCGTAAATATTTGTTTTCTAGTTGTACAATCAGCCTCGTTTTCGATATTTTGTACGCTGGCAGCCGACTTTTTATTCGACGTTGTCCCGCCGTCTACGTAAACATCCAGAAACTACCGACCACAAGTCGATTTATGCTTGGGTCCTAATCTTAACAAGTACCGGCTTCTATACAAACATAATTCGTCAACAGTGACTATCCTAATACAAAGGATGTCTTCTCTTTGAACGTGCTCTAAATGAAAATGTCTTTGTCACTTGTATCTCTCAGACATTAGCTTATTGTAGTGAACACGTTGTAGTAAGAGAGTTCTCGTGTTCTATTTTGCTATTTTCACGTCATATAGTCCAATGAAATATGTTTATGTATTGAACGCTGAATAACTGCACCTATACCAACGACATCGCTGCGAACAAACCACCTAAATCTCTCTTACTAAAGTGGCGTGTACGCTAAAGACGTTCTGAGTGTCCTCCCACCGAACAGTCACATAATTCTCCCTATATTGAGCTACATATGATGACTCATGTATAACCCTTAGCTCGACAGTTTTAATCACCTCACGTTTTTGTTCAATGCGTTGATGTACAGCACGGACAATTCTTTATTGTTTACTTTGACGTGATTTGCTTTTTCTCATTACATTTGTTAGTGTTATGCATTTGTATTTCTCAAACGAGTCGTTGCGAGTGATCGCACACTGACAAAAACAGGTGATGTTGCCTGGGAACTGAGTGATAATGAGTCTACTCAGATTTCTAATTCTCTCAGATATTTTCTACACCATTACAAATCACCGTCGTTTTCATTATTATTACGATTTTTATGACTATTATTCTTATATGGGTAATGCCTCATTTTAAAGTTAATTTTTTATTATTGTTGTAATTCAACACTTATAAATGAATAAAAAATACACGTGTAATAGAAAAATTACAATATCAGTATATTCGTCGAATATTGTAAAATCGTATATCGAAAATAACATCCGCCTTTAAAAAAACATCTTAATCTATGTCTTCCACTTATTTCGGACTTAGTCAAGTTGCATATTGGAATATTCTACAATATTGTCGTTATTAAATCGGTAGGGAACCTATTTTAGATCTATATCACACTATTAGCAAATAGTTCAACTGTTTAACATATTTAGCTTTTATAATATGCCTAGACAATATATTTACAGTTCGAGGGACAATATATCGTGAAATATCTGAAAATATAATTTCTTAAAGTTTTGATTCAATCAATTTTATTTCGCTCTAGACCAAAACAGATTATCCCAGCTTTTTAAATCTCTCCCCGTGATAAATATTTTCTTTATTTTAGTGGTGTTGTCAATTGTACCTATATGCATGCTAATCTTAATATTACATTCCTATTTTAACTGATGCCCATACTTGTGTGCAATTCCTTACGTGTATTAGGTCTGAACAGCAAAATCGTATGAATTAGTATCTTCCGAGTGTTATGGTTTACTCAAATAATTAATAAATAAGGTAACAGCCATAGTGAGAGTTATGTTAAAAAATCGACTGGATGTGGACCCAGCGCTCCAGCTCGTAAGTTGGTGTCGTTATCTATATCCAAGGTCTGATTAGAGCGTCACCCACCTTTAGAACAATTAAGATGTAATTTTAAATCATTCATAAATACACTATAGTTTCATTTTATATTATGGCCACAGAGTAATATAAGCGTAGACCGTCACACACATACATTTTCTATCTTCTAAAAGCCAGGATAACCTCGTGGTAAAAATAGAAAGCAGACTCGGTGTCAGAATAACACTACTTTTTTATAAGCGGAGTCATATCAAAGCTTTTAGCTTAATTACACTTCGAAACTTTATATCTAATTACAAGTTAAGAATAGAAGACAATACCAGACACAAGAAACAACACGCAACAACAAAAACAACACAAAACAATATAAACCATAAAGCACAAAACATTAACACAAAAATATAAAACACACCACAAATAAACATAGACAAATAACAAACCGAGTAATGTAATCAGTAAATCCAATCTGGACACATTCTTTGTTTTTTCTATTGTTTAACATACACACCGAAGAAATTCTTGAACAATGATAATTCATCAGGAACGCAGTTCTTCTTTTCGCTGTCTTATAACACTTAGCAAAACTTTCGGTTTATTGTCTCTCTTTTTTACAAAGTATTGCGTTTAGCGGATTACCGTTTCTGATACTTCTTATAATCTCAATCAACGATTCATCTCTTTCCCTTTCTTTCTATGCTTTCCTACTACGTTTTCTTGTAATCGTTACTCTACTCATTTTGGAAGCACCTGTTTATTAGACTCATCACAAGGACAAAGTTTGACACAAACGAAGTGGTTTATGTGGATAAAATATAGCTCCCCTAAACGCGGAATTCTAGATGCACACACAACTACCTGTGTAGTCTTATTGCCACTTCCTCGCGAATTATTTCGTTTTGCGAATTATCTTTTTTCTGCTATTTACTGTTTTATTCGATCATTTTTTCTACTTTAATTACTTCTAGATGTTATCGTATTTATTCTTTTATACCCTGTTTACTTGACTCCTCATGACAACCCATTGAAAAGTGTAATTGGTATTGGGGCTGAAATCCATTTCTCACAAAACGAAACACAATTATCAGCATAGTCTTGTCGGCACTTCCTTGCAAATTATTACACGATAAACCAACGCTCTCCAAATATAGCCAGCAATACACGCGATGTGTGTCGCCGGGTACCAAAAATACCCGACACATTGTTTCTAGCACGATAACGAGATCAACCTGCACTTTGCACAGTTTATACTGTATAAATTTTCGTCTTGTTTTTCATGTTTTCTTTTACTTTTTTCTTATTTTTTTTCTTCAAATATATTTCATTTTACTTTCATTCTCTCCGACACCTTTCTTTTCTTTTTCTGTTCTTTTATTCCTCGTCTTCTCATTGTGTTCTGTGTTAATGGTGTGTTTGCTTTAATGTTATTTTATTTAAATTTATTTTTAAAATTATTTTTTCATCTCCTTACTCCATTCTCTCGTCATATCTTGCATCGCTTATCATCATCTTTATTTAGTAATCTGTCTTATTTGCAGCTTCGTTTTTTTCTGTTTTCTTCGTCTGTTCCTTTATTCACTATTTACTTTCTTTTTTCCGTCTCACGGCCGCTGTAATTATCAAAAGTTATTACCGATGGTCGCTTACTGGCAACAATATAAAGTGTTTGCTGGAGTTCTAATGACAACAAGCTCTCCAAGATTTTCAGACAAACTAACTTTCGCAATTGTTTTAAATCACGTTGTGTATTTATTTACTCTTCTCCAGGAGTTAGGCACGAAGCCAGTTTTCCTTACTCCCACAAGTAAGATGTGACCCAAGGTCGGGAAAGTGGGACTTGAAAAGCCAGCGCCCGAGAAAGTGAGCACTCTGCCCATTAAAAATTGCCTGGGCAGCCCCGTCGGCATTCCCCGATAGGGGCGCCTCAGGCATTAAGCAATAAACTTACTCCTCCTCTAAGAGAGGAGGCAACACGTTGAGTAAGCCTGACACAATTTTACATTTCATTCTAGCTGATAAGGGCTAATGGATTTCTTTAGAATCTTAGTGACATTAAACCTGCTCAGGATTATAATACTCTCTGTGGCCTTCGTGTTAGAATCTCCATAGTGCTCTCTTTCCTCTTCTATTTACTCCTTCTAGACAATTCATAACACTGGTGTCTGTACGTCACTTTCTCCAAACAACGATAAGAATGCCATATATGCATACTCTCAATTACCAATACTTGTTTAATTTCACTTAATGTCTTCGTTTGGCTTCTTCTCTTTTCAGCTTCTTTTTTAAATGTTCGTTAATAATTTTGTCTATTGATGTTTTCTATAGACATAGGAGGTGTGCCTTGCATTAGCAAGGTCAGGTCATAACGATGAGGGTTCTATTTAAGCGTACAAACTACATAGGAATCGCTGTAAGAAGTTAACATAGTTGTTATTAAATGCTACTAGTCTGAGTTTTTTTCGGGCTTTATAATCTTGGCGAAATTGCATGGGCTTGCCAAACATAATGTTGTATTAAAGCGGATATATTTTTGATTGGGTCAGAAATAAACATGCACCTATTGCTTCTTCCGGGAAGTGCTGTGTGGAGCCACATGCGTACTGATAATTTCAAATCACTTTTATGTTGACATCGCCAGCTGAATATCTGTGTGTCTGTACGTCACTTTCTCCAAACAAATGAAGATGTTTGTTGTGTTTTTGTTGTTATTTGTAAAAATATTTAGTTTTGCTTTAAATCTGTTCTGTGTCAATTTGTTTTACATAACCATCTGTATATATTATATTTAGTTGTTCTAAAAATAATGACAAATATCTGGGAGACACCCACATTATTTTAGGTATCTTGAGTATACGTAGAGACATTATGCGTAAACTCAACTTACGTCACGAAATATGACATGATGTCCGCTGAAACGCTTTATTCTACCATTTGAAGGATTCCATTTGATTTTGTTTCATTTTTGCTTTATTTGCGTTTGCCTGTCTTACTAATAAATTTATTTTCCTTTCTGAGTGTCATAAAATTTCAAAGGTTTTGAAGGCTCATCTCCTGGGGTTTAGAATTTAACATCATATTTTTTGTGAGATTGATAATCAATTCGCCATCAGTGAGACAACCCTGTAAAATTAAGAAAGTGTTATTTTCATTTTGTTTTCTTCTACTGGCATAAATGTTTTTATTCGCGTTGGATTTTAAAATTAACCGAAGTCCATACGCATTAAGCTTTTTAATTATCAGAAATAGTACACATATGGAAATAGCATATATACTACATCACTCTTTCCACATTGCTGGGTACATTACAAGAACGTACATTCTCTTGTAGTTTACTGGGGAATCTTGCCGTAGGCTAAGATACGGACATTTTAGACTATTCGAGCAGATTATGGCAGAGCGATATACTACAAATCTCAACAGTTACTGATGTAAAATTTAGTAAATCTTTGATTTTTCGAACAGTCTATTGACTATTTTGTAAAACTGTTATATATAAAATCTGTTCATTTTATATTCCATTCTTCGCGAGTATTTTCGATTGATATATTCAATCGCATTTAGGCGGGGAATTAGTCTGGTAACTTCATAGCTGTTGATTAAGTCGAACGGTACGGTAATATATGTTTACTTATATTATCTATATTTATCTATATATATATAAATTAGTAAATAAGTGTGTGTGTGTGCCCGCATGATGTTTGTGTCGTATGTTCACACAAACCGCTTGACAGAATTGCTTGAAACTGGCATGTGGACTACTGACTTCTCAGAGAATGTCATAGGCTACATATGAAATATATCACTTCAACTATAGGGATCCCCGATCCCCTCCTACTGAAAACTTATTTCCCTTTGATTCAAATGAAATTTAAACCATTGGTAAATGACAAAAACTACTGTCTATTCCAAAAAAATCAGCAATATTTGATAATATTAAAAGGGCCCCCGCCCCTCTAAAACACTGTTTTCTCTTTGATTCAAATTAAATTAAAACTATAGACAAATGACCTAAAATGATGTCTATTTCCAAAAATTTAGCAAATGGTGATAATATTAAGATAGACCCCGGAGGCAGAACACCTCGACTGAACACGCTTTCACTTTGATTCAAATGAAATATATATATATATATATATATATATATATATATATACTCAAGGAAAACACCTTTCTGTCTGTGAATGTTTGTCCCTAAACACAAAGACATATTAGGAATTGTACTTTCAATATAATTGTATTCACATGCACAATTTGCATGTGAACATAATGGAAGTATTTTTGCGTCTCTGACTGCCCCTTAAAAAGCTAATGGCACGTTTCACAATAGAATTAATTCATCTATTAGCGTTAGTTTTAGAGTATTAACATATATCTGAATAGCTCAGTGAGTAAGATATCAAGGTTGCTGTTAAAGTAAACTGTGCCTACCATGCTGGCTGTTGCATATGATACTATCCTACACTCTAAACTGGGCAACACTGTAGAGCTCTGCTAATATATATATATATATATATATATATATATATATATATATATATATATATGATCGAGTATCATCTTACAAATATCTGTTTATTTTTTAAGCCCTGAATGTCGGTAAACTTATTTGTCTTCAAAGAAGGCGTGCTCTTAATTGTGCTCTACTAATACAACGTTTGCTAGTTCTATTGGCATGTATCATGTTTAAAATTAAATCTCATACACAAAATAAAATCAGTGTATCCCTGCTAGTTTCTCGCTGTCTTCAGTTACAAAAGCCACATACCTAAATCTTTTCGGTGAATGGTTTCGGCAACATCATTGTCTATTTTGTTTGAAAACAATATTTTAGTTTGCTCAGACTTATTTGAATTTAGACTTTCGTTCATCTCACTATTGAATGAAAAAGTCATAGATACAGGATGTCGAGGGAGTTGCCTCTTTCACACTAAACACCACTGCCACCATCGTACACCGATGAATACTTTCTAAAACGACATATACTTCTGACGCATCATCATTATTATCTAATATTCCAGTTTTGCAACCGTTCATTTGATACGGCCCGTTACGCGGTAATACAGCCTTACATTTTATATATTTTCGTCGGTCCGTACTGATTACGTAAAATGATCAGATCAGATGAGATTCGTACACAAATTTATGTACGAGTGCGTGTCGGTCTGTTCGTTATCCGGTATATCACGCTTACATTTAATATATTTTCGTTGATCCGAAACACTTACGTTTTCAATCGCATGTTTAGATCAGTAAACACATTATTCTAGTAGATTGAGTCGGTTTGTCCGTTAGTCAGTGTTGCACGCTTAAATTTAACATTGTTTTACTTGGTCTGTAACACGTGTTTAATCACATGTTTAGATCCGTACACGTATTTGTATATGTGGATGTGTCGATCTATCCGTTATTCTGTAAGTCACACTTACATTTTAGTTATTGGGAAAATGAAAAAGGAAAACCAAAAAATGGATGTTTTTTATGTGTACATCACCGTTTCGTCTTTATTTATAAGACTACACCAGGTTGATAATATAGAGAAAAATGTCATGCAAGTACAAACACATGTAGGGTTGACATATTGGGAAAAAGGGAAGAAAATAATTGCCACTACTGGGTGGACGTCCGTACTTGGTGAGGAGTGAAAAATGAATGTTGATGAAAATGAGTGGGGAAGAAGTGGAAAGATGGGTGTGAACAAGGACTACTGTGGCTGGTAGTAAGCGAAAGAGGTGGGGGGATGAGCATGAATAATGTGGATGGCAGAGATGGAGTGAAGGAGAGGGAGGAAGGAGGTGTTTGAACAGATGGCTGCGGTCAAGACTGAAGGGGAAAAAGTAAGTTGGAATGTTTGTGTGTGAAGGGTGTATGCAGAGAAAAGGAGGGTGGGTAGAGAAGGAGGGGGGGCTGTGATGTTGGTGGATGGACGTTATGGTCTTAGAGAGCGTTTTGAGAAAATGAGGGGATTTAAGAAGGGTGTATGGAAGAGTGAAGGTACGAAAGAAATAGTTAAGAGGGGGAATAGGTCCTCTTTCTCTTACTACCAGCCACAGTAGCCATTGTTCACCCCCATCTTTCCACTTCTTCCCCACTCATTTTCATCAACATTCATTTTTCACTCCTCACCAAGTACGGACGTCCACCAAGTAGTGGCCATTATTTTCTTCCCTTCTTCAAAATATGTCAACCCTACATGTGGTTGTACTTGCATAACATTTTTCTCTATATTATCATCCAGATGAAGTCTTATAAATAAAGACGAAACTTTGATGTACACAAAAAAAACATCCATTTTTTGGTTTTCCTTTTTCATTTTCCCATCACGTCGGATTACCTTATCCTTCTCTTCCCATTTTAGTTATTGTAGTCGGTATGTAATGCGTGACGTTTGAATAACATGCTCTGACGTGTACACACAATTCTGTACATGATTGTGTCTGTCGGCCTATTATCTAGTAGGTCATCCGTAATTTTTATATATTTTCTTCAGTGAATAACTCTTAGATTAAGTTAATATATGTGGGTTCTCCACACATTTGCGTGTAAGTCTGTGGGTGTCGATCCGTTTCTTCGCTACGCTCAGTTTTAACGTAAGTTCGTAGGTACGGAACCCTTTGATTTTAAATATCATGTTTTGCTAAGTACCCTGATTTATACAAGAGGCTATGTTCACTCATATGTCGGTTCCTTAAACTTGCTTTTGAATAACAGTTGCATTTTGTCCCGCTACATTTCAAATTAGTATATTTTGATTCGCTTGAACATGTTTATAACATGTTATGTCTTATAATTTACATTATATTCTTGTCGATCTGCCACTCTTACATTTATAATAGGATTTTTCTCAGTGTGCCATGTTTAGTTTGAAATCAGATGTTTAAATTCGGAATCGCACGTTTATGCGAATATATGTCTGATAGACAATCGTTCCGTGTAGATTTTTTTCAAATACAATTATTTTGCTAAAGAGACAGGTTAAATGCTAAGTAATACTTTTTTAGAAAGACTAACGAAATGGGATTGACATATGCCTGCGTATGTGGGTGTTAGTTGTATCCATTAAACATGTGCCCCTATTTACCTGCCCACCCCACGAGGGCAGAATTAGACACATACCAATATCTCCTTGACCCTTAGGCCTGCATCAAAGTGCTGTATACCTCGGTCAGTGAAGAGTTCCTTCGAAACTGCGGTCAATTTTTTTTGCAAAATCCGAATGCCCTTTTTAGGGGTACTGGATTTGCCCCAATATTAAAAACCGACTGTGTGTCTGAATCTGACCTTCCGGGAAGGAAAGTAATAGGGGCACATGTCGAATGGACGTATTTTACAATCAGCCACCATTGACATATTAACATCTTTTATTTTTCGTTTGCCGTTCTAAATAAAGAATTAGTTTGCCATTTTGAATGTCATCACGTTTCGAAGATTTTGAAATCTTGTCCCTCGAGGGTTTAATTCGACAACAGTTTTTTAGATATCCGTTGTCAGTGTGAGAAACCCGTTCAGTGAGGGAAGTATTGTTTTGACTTTCTCGGCTTCTTTTAACTTGCGGAATTCTCTTTTTCGCATTGATGTCATGCATTCGCAAACGCCAACAAGTATCGCGAACTATTACACGTCTCTTCTCCTTCTCTTTCTCTTTCTCCCCCTCTTCCTTTTCCTTCTTCTTTCTTTATTTTTCAATTTCTTTTATTTGTTATCTTTGTTTTTCTTCTTTTTTCCCTTTCTCATTCTTCTCACTATCTATCTATCTATCTATCTATCTATCTATCTATCTATCTATATATATATATATATATATATATATATATATATATATATATATATATATTTATATATAGATAGTTAGCTAGCTAAGTAGCTTTCTATCTTTATGTTCGTTACAGTGGGGACAGAAATGCAAATGGGTGTGTCTTCTATAACTTTGATTATGACTTCTTGTTTGCTTGACTTTTTATCAATGTGCGCACTTCCTCTATAACTGAATGTTTCAGATGGTAAGAGAATTTGCGAATACCATAAACAAATAATAGGATAACAGAAGTGGTGAGATTAATGCAATGAGTTGAAACCATAAAAGAGAGAGAGATATTAAAGAGAAAGACAAAAAGGGTGAAGGTGATTGTGAATGAGAGCCCTGATTATAAAATCACAAGGTGTGTTGATACCATAATAGATTTATAATTGTATTTATATTTACACACACATACATGCAATACTAAATGCACATCCGAGAAAAGAATAAATTAGTGGTAATACTTACAAGAAATAGAAAGTGAGCGTGAGTATAAGGAACGTTACATGATCAACAAAGTAAATAATGAATTCAAAAGCATAAATTCACAAAAGAGATGTTTATACATGTGTAAAAGGAAGGCCTACAAAGATAGGAACACATAGAATAATTGTTTATATTTTAGTGTCCTTACCGAACAAGGGAAATTCATCAGTTGAAATATCGAGGAAGCATGCGTCGATAAATTAAGGGCTGTGAATTGTCCACGAGTCTGAAAAATCGTAATAAAAACTCTCTCATTCAACTACATGAATTACATTTCATTGAAAGTTATTAACTAGAGGCAGTCATCATTTGTTTTCATAGTAGAAAGTTCAGTGAAAAATGTATAAATTATTAAAAAAGTTTAGTTTATAAGTTTCTTTTCAATCAGCGTAAATCCGATGACGACATCGAAAGGGGGGTCAAGAAGTGTGCATGCAAGGAAGTGAAACAGTAAACGCATTGTAGATGTGTGTGCGTTGGTGCCAGTGTGGCTATGTGTGCGTGGGTTTAGAAAAATGCATTCTCAGCGTTCCAAGGCCCTACAGAGGAAGCGATGTGGCTGAAGAAATGTCGATGTTAGCTCTCTCGTGGATTAGGCCTAAAACATGCAGTGAATGAAAGTCTGGCCGTATATGGGGTGGAGGTGGCTCCCAAAGCATAATTTCGATAAATTCAGAAAAATCCGCTGATTGGTTAAAATATTAGTATTTGTTTTTATTTATTCTGCCGGATTCCTACGCAAAGCGGTGTGCGCAGAAACAGGTGTAAGCACTTTCATTTTCGGCAGCGAAGTGTAAACTTTGCTACTACATATTTGTCACTGCGTGAGTTTTATGACCGTGCAGAGTGAAGACCTTTCTTGGTCCTGAAACTGACCAGATAAGGGTATCTTCTCTCACATGGGCATCTCTTCAGATATATGAAGGCGTCATGCGAACCAATCTCTACAGCGATGTTAATGTTGTTGGTCTTAGTGTCCCAGTGTTTCTGCGACACGAACTATTTAGTTCTGCGTCGATGTATTTGCCATGACGGAAGAGTGATTAGGATATATAAGAAAATGTGTCATGATGAATAAATAATTAAAAATGAACAAATACATATGAAATTAAAAATTACATAATTACCGTAACTGCTGAAAATGCTGCCAATTTCGCTGTGCATTTCAATTAGTAAAACAGTTTTCCTCGTTTTTATAAATAAGCGTAAATTGTGATCCAGATTAGTAGTATCTATTAGGGCGCTATATATAGATTCCAGAGGAACTGTTGTTTACAAACTTGGTTTTAAAAAATATGTCTAAATACTAAAAACATCGCTTACAAACATATGTACTATGTCAGTACGAAATGTGACAGCGTTACAGTAAAAAAAAACAATTAACAACCTATTGTTTTTTTTAAATTATATATTGAAACTTAAATTTAATACGAAGAGTATTTTTTGATCATGAACATTTAAACTGAAATACATAGCTACAAGATGATACATAGTGTTGCCATTGAAACGTTGCTTTAGTCTTAAATTTTAAATGACCAGATGCAAACATATTTAAAACATTAAATCGTTTGATACATTAGGTGAACTAAAAATTCTTATATCAGAAATCACTTTCTATTTCATGGTTTAACTTTTATTCATTTTTAAATTGCGTAGTGTCACGTTATGTAGTTATGGTGTAGTGAATTATTTTCATCAATACAACAAATACAAATGTATTATATTTTAAGAAGAGGTTCAAATGCATTCAATTTTCTTTCCTAATTAAATTAATTTTAAATGTTAAATATCATTTATATTTTATTTATTACTGATTTTTTTTTTCAATTGATATTTTTCATTAACACAACTTTTAGAAAACCTACGCACACACAGCTGAACGAGCAGAACTCACACATTTGTATTAATAAAGAGATTAGAGTTGCGGTACTGGAGTGTAATGAGAGTTCAATAAGGACTAAAGTAATCACCCGGCATCTAGAGAAAAACTGAAATATGAACCACATTTACGCGATCATTTCAGGGCAGATTTAAGGGTGTCTTTAATAATTTACTGTATAACTATGTATGTTTTTTTGTCGGGAATAGGTCAATTAGAGTCTGTCTACCAAAAGCAGTTCCGTCGATGACGTACGTATGTTTTAGTAAAACGCATTCTCTTATTCTTAACATTCAACGAACTAAGTCGCCTTACAGCCGCGCTCAGTTTGTACCACATACGATGATCACGTGGGGGAAGACACAGACAAATGTATCAAAGAGAACAACGGCAAATAACAAGCCATTTACAGGAAATTATATGAACATACTTTGAAAAGCGTTAACAATACGAAAGTACTAGATAAGGTCTGCTTCTTCGCTCCCCCTCTCTCTCTGTCTGTCAGCCACTCTCTCGCCCCCCTCTCTCTCTCTCCCTCTCTCTCTTTCTCTCTCTTTTTCTCGACATATAATATATAACATTTCCTCAATGTGAAAAGTTGTTTCGTGTTACTTTCTATTTCGTTGTAACGTGTATTTCTTCCCTGAACTATTTAAAAAAACTTTATACTCACTTGGGTCAAATCCCAACATAGAATTGCCATTATGGATTTGCTGTTCCAATTCAAAGTCGTTCTAATATCTCATGCGCAATTCTTTAGAGAATTATTTGAAAACGCAGACTACGTTACCAAATTTGTCACTTTTTTCTGATAAATCCGTTTGTTTTCCTCTCAAAATAGATTTTTGTCTTACTTTTCATTTTTATTATTGCATTTCTAAATACAAATTAGAGTTTCTTTTTGAGTGTCATTGAGTTTCGTAGGTTGTGAAATATTTTCCCTTGAGCTTTTAATTTGACAGCGGACTTTCTTCGAACATTCCGGTGTCAAGGAAACAAACCAGTTTCGGTAAAGAAGTGTGATTTGCATTTCCGTCTTTTTTTTTTCAGAAATGACGGACCTGTCTTTATCGAGTTGATTTCATACAGTACACACTCCAAAAACATTTTTTTAAAACTGACAGTGATTCATTTTTAGTAATATATATATATATATATATATATTTATTTATTCTGGTACAGAAAAATTAGTACAACATTCGTACCGTCGGTTTCAAGCACGGAAGGTCTTACCCATCCGGCTCTCTTCAGCTTCTGTTGTCATCTGTTTTGGAAATGTGAGGTCACATGACACTCTTGTTGGGACGCGTTATTTGCTCAGTGTGTTGTGTGTGTTTGTTTAAATTTGAATTTAGTGTCATAAGACCGTTGAGATTTAAAACACGGGAGAAGAAAGAGAATTCAAGATTAAAGGGAATAAAAAGGGGAATAAAAAAGGGGGGTAAAAAATAAAAAAATATATATATGAAAAAATATATATATATATATATAAATAAATATAAAAAAACATATATATATATATATAAAAACATTTTAATACTAAGAATAAAGGAATAAAAAAAGAAGAAAAAAAGAAGAAAAAGAGAAAAAGAGTATAAAAAGTGGGTTAAAAAATATGGGTTAAAAAATATATATATAGAGAGAGAGAATAAATTGTAGAGAATAAAAAAGAGCGAGAGAGAAAGAAAGAATAAAAATAGAAAGAATAAAAAGAATAAAAATATATAAATAAAATATATAAATAAAAATAATAATAATAAAAAAATAAATAAAAAAAATAAAAATTAAAAATTAAAAATTAAAGATTAAAAACAAAAATAATAAAAATAAAGAAAGGGTTTCTCTGAAATTCCCGTGAGCCAAATTATGAATTTGTATCATTAGCCGTTATATTTTTGAAGGTATGCGTTCTAAAAATCGTTGATGTGTAAGAATCTTTAGATTGGAGTGATTTTTAATGAAGGGATTCGGATCTAAGGGAGGTAACTAAGATGGAAATATGAAATATTTGAGTTTGTTAAAGTGGGTTTGAAAATTAATCTGGTGGTTGATAAAAGATAAAAAAATTAAAAATTAAATATTTTTGCATTTTGGTGAAAGTCGAAGTTTATGCTCTTGGAATTTATGTGGATATAATTTTTTGAGTAATCTAGTGATTGATAATTAAATTAAATATTTTTGTATTTTTGTGAAGGTCGGAGTTTTTGCTCTTGAAGTTTAAGTGGATATAGGTTGATGAGGTGTTTGTTCGTTTTTATTGTGTTTATATTAGTAGAGGGGGGGTAGTTAGACATTATGTGAATCGGTCAGACCAGTTTACAAGCAATGCTTGCCTCTTGTGTGCACATCCCTTGAATATTTCATCGCGGACATTTAAACAGGCTGTATTCGGATCGATGATGGCTTTTGAAATGTGGTATTTTTCAGCGTCACATAGAGGACATCTGTTTATGGCTGGAGAGAAGGATGGTTTTCTCTCAATTATTTTCCATTTGATGGTGAAGGGTGTGTTTTCTTCTTTAAGCTGCCATATTCGGGTCGCGAGTGCCGTATTAGCCTTGTTTTTGTATCTGAAGGAGTTTCTGTGTGCATATAGCCTTTGTTTGAAATTTCCCTTCGTCATCCCATATATATGTTTCTGCATTACTGGTATTCTGGTCTGTGACGGTTGCTTCATAAATGATTGAATTGATTTTGCAATTTCCCTCCAGGGGGCAGTTGTTTTTGTCTTGGCATGAGCAGCCTGCGTTTGTAATTGTTTTGGGTTCTGCAGAGATAATTTTTCTTATTGAAGGGGCAGTGGAATAGCTGATCTTAACAGAATTTCTGTTAAAAAGTTTGTGTAATTCATTTGTGGGTGGGAAGTGTTTGTCGAGCAACTTGAGGAAAAGTTGGCCTACCTTTGTTTTGGTATTGGTCGAATAGGGTGGGGAAAACCAGATCACCGATCTCCTTCTATTGCGGGTCCCCCGTGGTTGGTCTCGGTTGGGGGTGTATGAGATTTCTTCTCTGAACCCGCTGTCGCGGAGCGCTTTGTTGTAATATGGTGCTGCTTGGTTGAAAATTTCGGGACTGGATGAAAGGTTTGAGATTCTTTGGCTAATATTATTGATTAAATTTTTAAAGATGGTGGGGGGGTGGCAGGATCCCTTGTGTATGTATTGGAGTGTTTCATTGGGTTTGTGGAAAGGTTTGTGTGTATTGTTTTTAAGGTTCAGTGTGGTATCTAGGAAGTTTACTTGGTCTAAATTTGTTTTAATGGTAATTTTGAAGCCGAGATTATGGAAGGTGTTTGTTAATTCTTTTCTAAATCTATCTAATGTGTTTCCGTTGTGGTTGCGTGACAGACAAAGTCCGTCATCTCTATAGAGATCAAAGAAATGGTCTGGAAATTTATTTTGGAGTGTATTTAATATAAGCAAGCCGACTAAGTCACAGATGTCTGCACTGTCGTAGGCCCCCATTGCAACATCAAATGGGTCCTCTGGGTTTGATTTTTTAACCCAAGCCCTTCCCTCGAAGAAGAGAAGGGTTTGTCTTGCTTGCAGTATTGTGTCTCTTTCTAGTTGACTGATCTTTGTGTGTGAAAGTGCAAATGTTAAGGCCTTATCTAGGGTGTCTTTTGTAATGGATGGGTAGAAGTCTACTATATCTAATTGTGTGAATTTGCATCTGTGTTTATCTTGTATGTTATGGAACCAATTTAGGACTGAGTTAGTATTGCCCCACAGACTTAGGTTTATTTTTTCCTTAATTTTATTAACTATATTTTTAACAATGGATTTGCTTGCTAGTCCTAGTTCGCTTTTAGCTGGGTTGATAAGTCTGCATGAGGGTTTATTTGTGAAGTTTTCTTTGTGGTCTTTTAAAGTAACAAAGGCCTTCCTCTTATCTAAATAATTAATTCTATATTCGACGCCTAGTCTAGTAGCTATTTCAGTAGTATCATTATTAATAGATTTATATGTATCTGCCTTGGCTAATTGATATTTATCGGTAATGGAGCTAATTGTTAGGTCTGTTTTTTCCTTTTTAGTCATTTTATAAATATTTTTAGTTTAGTCGGAGAATACAAGTGCATTATTTTCTCTTTTAAGTTTTTTTATGTCGGCGGTAAGTGTCTTCTGAAATGTATTTTGCTTGTTTGTAAAAACTAGGTTGTGAGTAATGTTGAGTAGGTCTTTTTCGAAATTGTCTAAGGCCTCTACTTTTGGCGGGTATTTACCAGATTTTAAGCCGTAGTAGTTTTTTTCCGTTTGCCTCTGTTCTGTATTCAACACTTTCCACCTCATTCTTCCTATGACGTCCACTATTTTTGTCAGGAGTATCCTGGTATATGTTTGTTTTTTGGGGGTTGGGATATTTTTGGTAGAATATCCGAGAGTGTATAGTTCCATTTCCCAGGGTATAGATGGTAATCCCTGTTAATTAGTTTTTTCCGTGGTGTTGGTAGTTTTCCCGAGAGTGCTCGACTACAAGGCTAACAGGGTTTAACTGTAATTCCTGGTAGGGGCTGAGTAAATTCTTTGTAGAATGGTAGGAAAAATCCCAGCAGAGTGCTCGATTAATTAAGAATCAAAGTTAAAAATTAAGAGCATAATATTTATTTATTCTGGTACAGAAAAATTAGTACAACATTCGTACCGTCGGTTTCAAGCACGGAAGGTCTTACCCATCCGGCTCTCTTCAGCTTCTGTTGTCATCTGTTTTGGAAATGTGAGGTCACATGACACTCTTGTTGGGACGCGTTATTTGCTCAGTGTGTTGTGTGTGTTTGTTTAAATTTGAATTTAGTGTCATAAGACCGTTGAGATTTAAAACACGGGAGAAGAAAGAGAATTCAAGATTAAAGGGAATAAAAAGGGGAATAAAAAAGGGGGGTAAAAAATAAAAAAATATATATATGAAAAAATATATATATATATATATAAATAAATATAAAAAAACATATATATATATATATATAAAAACATTTTAATACTAAGAATAAAGGAATAAAAAAAGAAGAAAAAAAAGAAGAAAAAGAGAAAAAGAGTATAAAAAGTGGGTTAAAAAATATGGGTTAAAAAATATATATATAGAGAGAGAGAATAAATTGTAGAGAATAAAAAAGAGCGAGAGAGAAAGAAAGAATAAAAATAGAAAGAATAAAAAGAATAAAAATATATAAATAAAATATATAAATAAAAATAATAATAATAAAAAAATAAATAAAAAAAATAAAAATTAAAAATTAAAAATTAAAGATTAAAAACAAAAATAATAAAAATAAAGAAAGGGTTTCTCTGAAATTCCCGTGAGCCAAATTATGAATTTGTATCATTAGCCGTTATATTTTTGAAGGTATGCGTTCTAAAAATCGTTGATGTGTAAGAATCTTTAGATTGGAGTGATTTTTAATGAAGGGATTCGGATCTAAGGGAGGTAACTAAGATGGAAATATGAAATATTTGAGTTTGTTAAAGTGGGTTTGAAAATTAATCTGGTGGTTGATAAAAGATAAAAAAATTAAAAATTAAATATTTTTGCATTTTGGTGAAAGTCGAAGTTTATGCTCTTGGAATTTATGTGGATATAATTTTTTGAGTAATCTAGTGATTGATAATTAAATTAAATATTTTTGTATTTTTGTGAAGGTCGGAGTTTTTGCTCTTGAAGTTTAAGTGGATATAGGTTGATGAGGTGTTTGTTCGTTTTTATTGTGTTTATATTAGTAGAGGGGGGGTAGTTAGACATTATGTGAATCGGTCAGACCAGTTTACAAGCAATGCTTGCCTCTTGTGTGCACATCCCTTGAATATTTCATCGCGGACATTTAAACAGGCTGTATTCGGATCGATGATGGCTTTTGAAATGTGGTATTTTTCAGCGTCACATAGAGGACATCTGTTTATGGCTGGAGAGAAGGATGGTTTTCTCTCAATTATTTTCCATTTGATGGTGAAGGGTGTGTTTTCTTCTTTAAGCTGCCATATTCGGGTCGCGAGTGCCGTATTAGCCTTGTTTTTGTATCTGAAGGAGTTTCTGTGTGCATATAGCCTTTGTTTGAAATTTCCCTTCGTCATCCCAATATATTTTTCTGCATTACTGGTATTCTGGTCTGTGACGGTTGCTTCATAAATGATTGAATTGATTTTGCAATTTCCCTCCAGGGGGCAGTTGTTTTTGTCTTGGCATGAGCAGCCTGCGTTTGTAATTGTTTTGGGTTCTGCAGAGATAATTTTTCTTATTGAAGGGGCAGTGGAATAGCTGATCTTAACAGAATTTCTGTTAAAAAGTTTGTGTAATTCATTTGTGGGTGGGAAGTGTTTGTCGAGCAACTTGAGGAAAAGTTGGCCTACCTTTCAATAAGAAAAATTATCTCTGCAGAACCCAAAACAATTACAAACGCAGGCTGCTCATGCCAAGACAAAAACAACTGCCCCCTGGAGGGAAATTGCAAAATCAATTCAATCATTTATGAAGCAACCGTCACAGACCAGAATACCAGTAATGCAGAAAAATATATTGGGATGACGAAGGGAAATTTCAAACAAAGGCTATATGCACACAGAAACTCCTTCAGATACAAAAACAAGGCTAATACGGCACTCGCGACCCGAATATGGCAGCTTAAAGAAGAAAACACACCCTTCACCATCAAATGGAAAATAATTGAGAGAAAACCATCCTTCTCTCCAGCCATAAACAGATGTCCTCTATGTGACGCTGAAAAATACCACATTTCAAAAGCCATCATCGATCCGAATACAGCCTGTTTAAATGTCCGCGATGAAATATTCAAGGGATGTGCACACAAGAGGCAAGCATTGCTTGTAAACTGGTCTGACCGATTCACATAATGTCTAACTACCCCCCCTCTACTAATATAAACACAATAAAAACGAACAAACACCTCATCAACCTATATCCACTTAAACTTCAAGAGCAAAAACTCCGACCTTCACAAAAATACAAAAATATTTAATTTAATTATCAATCACTAGATTACTCAAAAAATTATATCCACATAAATTCCAAGAGCATAAACTTCGACTTTCACCAAAATGCAAAAATATTTAATTTTTAATTTTTTTATCTTTTATCAACCACCAGATTAATTTTCAAACCCACTTTAACAAACTCAAATATTTCATATTTCCATCTTAGTTACCTCCCTTAGATCCGAATCCCTTCATTAAAAATCACTCCAATCTAAAGATTCTTACACATCAACGATTTTTAGAACGCATACCTTCAAAAATATAACGGCTAATGATACAAATTCATAATTTGGCTCACGGGAATTTCAGAGAAACCCTTTCTTTATTTTTATTATTTTTGTTTTTAATCTTTAATTTTTAATTTTTAATTTTTATTTTTTTTATTTATTTTTTTATTATTATTATTTTTATTTATATATTTTATTTATATATTTTTATTCTTTTTATTCTTTCTATTTTTATTCTTTCTTTCTCTCTCGCTCTTTTTTATTCTCTACAATTTATTCTCTCTCTATATATATATATTTTTTAACCCATATTTTTTAACCCACTTTTTATACTCTTTTTCTCTTTTTCTTCTTTTTTTCTTCTTTTTTTATTCCTTTATTCTTAGTATTAAAATGTTTTTATATATATATATATATGTTTTTTTATATTTATTTATATATATATATATATATTTTTTCATATATATATTTTTTTATTTTTTACCCCCCTTTTTTATTCCCCTTTTTATTCCCTTTAATCTTGAATTCTCTTTCTTCTCCCGTGTTTTAAATCTCAACGGTCTTATGACACTAAATTCAAATTTAAACAAACACACACAACACACTGAGCAAATAACGCGTCCCAACAAGAGTGTCATGTGACCTCACATTTCCAAAACAGATGACAACAGAAGCTGAAGAGAGCCGGATGGGTAAGACCTTCCGTGCTTGAAACCGACGGTACGAATGTTGTACTAATTTTTCTGTACCAGAATAAATAAATATTATGCTCTTAATTTTTAACTTTGATTCTTAATTAATCGAGCACTCTGCTGGGATTTTTCCTACCATTCTACAAAGAATTTACTCAGCCCCTACCAGGAATTACAGTTAAACCCTGTTAGCCTTGTAGTCGAGCACTCTCGGGAAAACTACCAACACCACGGAAAAAACTAATTAACAGGGATTACCACCTATACCCTGGGAAATGGAACTATACACTCTCGGATATTCTACCAAAAATATCCCAACCCCCAAAAAACAAACATATACCAGGATACTCCTGACAAAAATAGTGGACGTCATAGGAAGAATGAGGTGGAAAGTGTTGAATACAGAACAGAGGCAAACGGAAAAAAACTACTACGGCTTAAAATCTGGTAAATACCCGCCAAAAGTAGAGGCCTTAGACAATTTCGAAAAAGACCTACTCAACATTACTCACAACCTAGTTTTTACAAACAAGCAAAATACATTTCAGAAGACACTTACCGCCGACATAAAAAAACTTAAAAGAGAAAATAATGCACTTGTATTCTCCGACAAAACTAAAAATATTTATAAAATGACTAAAAAGGAAAAAACAGACCTAACAATTAGCTCCATTACCGATAAATATCAATTAGCCAAGGCAGATACATATAAATCTATTAATAATGATACTACTGAAATAGCTACTAGACTAGGCGTCGAATATAGAATTAATTATTTAGATAAGAGGAAGGCCTTTGTTACTTTAAAAGACCACAAAGAAAACTTCACAAATAAACCCTCATGCAGACTTATCAACCCAGCTAAAAGCGAACTAGGACTAGCAAGCAAATCCATTGTTAAAAATATAGTTAATAAAATTAAGGAAAAAATAAACCTAAGTCTGTGGGGCAATACTAACTCAGTCCTAAATTGGTTCCATAACATACAAGATAAACACAGATGCAAATTCACACAATTAGATATAGTAGACTTCTACCCATCCATTACAAAAGACACCCTAGATAAGGCCTTAACATTTGCACTTTCACACACAAACATCAGTCAACTAGAAAGAGACACAATACTGCAAGCAAGACAAACCCTTCTCTTCTTCGAGGGAAGGGCTTGGGTTAAAAAATCAAACCCAGAGGACCCATTTGATGTTGCAATGGGGGCCTACGACAGTGCAGACATCTGTGACTTAGTCGGCTTGCTTATATTAAATACACTCCAAAATAAATTTCCAGACCATTTCTTTGGTCTCTATAGAGATGACGGACTTTGTCTGTCACGCAACCACAACGGAAACACATTAGATAGATTTAGAAAAGAATTAACAAACACCTTCCATAATCTCGGCTTCAAAATTACCATTAAAACAAATTTAGACCAAGTAAACTTCCTAGATACCACACTGAACCTTAAAAACAATACACACAAACCTTTCCACAAACCCAATGAAACACTCCAATACATACACAAGGGATCCTGCCACCCCCCCACCATCTTTAAAAATTTAATCAATAATATTAGCCAAAGAATCTCAAACCTTTCATCCAGTCCCGAAATTTTCAACCAAGCAGCACCATATTACAACAAAGCGCTCCGCGACAGCGGGTTCAGAGAAGAAATCTCATACACCCCCAACCGAGACCAACCACGGGGGACCCGCAATAGAAGGAGATCGGTGATCTGGTTTTCCCCACCCTATTCGACCAATACCAAAACAAAGGTAGGCCAACTTTTCCTCAAGTTGCTCGACAAACACTTCCCACCCACAAATGAATTACACAAACTTTTTAACAGAAATTCTGTTAAGATCAGCTATTCCACTGCCCCTTCAATAAGAAAAATTATCTCTGCAGAACCCAAAACAATTACAAACGCAGGCTGCTCATGCCAAGACAAAAACAACTGCCCCCTGGAGGGAAATTGCAAAATCAATTCAATCATTTATGAAGCAACCGTCACAGACCAGAATACCAGTAATGCAGAAAAATATATTGGGATGACGAAGGGAAATTTCAAACAAAGGCTATATGCACACAGAAACTCCTTCAGATACAAAAACAAGGCTAATACGGCACTCGCGACCCGAATATGGCAGCTTAAAGAAGAAAACACACCCTTCACCATCAAATGGAAAATAATTGAGAGAAAACCATCCTTCTCTCCAGCCATAAACAGATGTCCTCTATGTGACGCTGAAAAATACCACATTTCAAAAGCCATCATCGATCCGAATACAGCCTGTTTAAATGTCCGCGATGAAATATTCAAGGGATGTGCACACAAGAGGCAAGCATTGCTTGTAAACTGGTCTGACCGATTCACATAATGTCTAACTACCCCCCCTCTACTAATATAAACACAATAAAAACGAACAAACACCTCATCAACCTATATCCACTTAAACTTCAAGAGCAAAAACTCCGACCTTCACAAAAATACAAAAATATTTAATTTAATTATCAATCACTAGATTACTCAAAAAATTATATCCACATAAATTCCAAGAGCATAAACTTCGACTTTCACCAAAATGCAAAAATATTTAATTTTTAATTTTTTTATCTTTTATCAACCACCAGATTAATTTTCAAACCCACTTTAACAAACTCAAATATTTCATATTTCCATCTTAGTTACCTCCCTTAGATCCGAATCCCTTCATTAAAAATCACTCCAATCTAAAGATTCTTACACATCAACGATTTTTAGAACGCATACCTTCAAAAATATAACGGCTAATGATACAAATTCATAATTTGGCTCACGGGAATTTCAGAGAAACCCTTTCTTTATTTTTATTATTTTTGTTTTTAATCTTTAATTTTTAATTTTTAATTTTTATTTTTTTTATTTATTTTTTTATTATTATTATTTTTATTTATATATTTTATTTATATATTTTTATTCTTTTTATTCTTTCTATTTTTATTCTTTCTTTCTCTCTCGCTCTTTTTTATTCTCTACAATTTATTCTCTCTCTATATATATATATTTTTTAACCCATATTTTTTAACCCACTTTTTATACTCTTTTTCTCTTTTTCTTCTTTTTTTCTTCTTTTTTTATTCCTTTATTCTTAGTATTAAAATGTTTTTATATATATATATATATGTTTTTTTATATTTATTTATATATATATATATATATTTTTTCATATATATATTTTTTTATTTTTTACCCCCCTTTTTTATTCCCCTTTTTATTCCCTTTAATCTTGAATTCTCTTTCTTCTCCCGTGTTTTAAATCTCAACGGTCTTATGACACTAAATTCAAATTTAAACAAACACACACAACACACTGAGCAAATAACGCGTCCCAACAAGAGTGTCATGTGACCTCACATTTCCAAAACAGATGACAACAGAAGCTGAAGAGAGCCGGATGGGTAAGACCTTCCGTGCTTGAAACCGACGGTACGAATGTTGTACTAATTTTTCTGTACCAGAATAAATAAATATTATGCTCTTAATTTTTAACTTTGATTCTTAATTAATCGAGCACTCTGCTGGGATTTTTCCTACCATTCTACAAAGAATTTATATATATATATATATATATATATATATATATATATATATATATATATATATATATATATACATTTCAAAATGATTCGCGGAAAACTTTCGAGAGCTCTTTCAGTTATCATGTCGTCTGGTGAAACCGATAGTATAAATAAATCAATAATATTACTCAAAATAATGAGCAAAATGAAAATTGAAGTGCCAGATTTGACTTAGAAGGCCGGGATGTCCTTGTTGTTGGATAATGGCCCTGTGGGAGCGGACGCATCTTGGGGTAGACGTATCTGTGGAAAATGTTGGCTTGCGCGATTTCCTGCGGGTGGACCCGTACAAACGGGTGCGCAATAGGGCTGTTCTCACAGTTGGCGCTCACAGACGTGACAGGCCACCATTTTGATGATACCTTTCTCGACGTTAGTGGGTATCTCCAAGCAGACGCATAACTAACGCCTAAAGTCAAACAGAATTTAAAAGTTTAACAGATGGTTTGTCTCCTGAATCGGTCATGAAGCTTTTTGTTGTAGCGGCGAGGTTTACGGCAGAAAGAAAGAAGAAGGAATTCAACCACTAGACGGCACACCCCTCCACTCGACGAGGAAGAAGAGAGGGCGCGAGAATTTAAAGATATGCAACATATATGACGTTTGGTGTTACAAATGACGAGTATACAACACGAGAACTGCCACGGCCCGTTCCGGGACGAGTATACACACCGAGAACTGCCACGATCCGTTCCCGGGACGGTATGCAACACTTGTCACCTTTCCTCTGCGACTCTGCACTCTGCTATTGGTCAGCATTTGTTTGAAAATCCATGCTGTTTATGTAACTATAAAATAGAGCGTTTTGAAATGCTGCATGGTGCGGATTCAACAAACTATTTGAACATTTTGGAATATGTCTCTATCGCTATATGTAGAACGAGTTTGTAACTAACTCTCTTTCTGTTTATTTTGTGTGTTTATGCCACACTGTGCCATTTTTAAACAACTATTTAATTAAAATGTATTTTAATCGCGTATCAGTATTCCCTGTCTCTTCAATTTCCCGTTTTCTAATTATTTTAGCTAATCTTATTGATAGCTTTATTTATACTATCGGTTTATCCTGACGAGATGATAGGCGAAAGAGTCTATTTGTCTTCCTCCCCCAGGTAAAATGTGACACAAGGTCGGAAAGTGGGATTTGATAAGTCAGCACCCTAGAGGAAAAGCACTTATGATCCACGAAAAATGTCTGGGCAGCCTTGTCGGCATTCCCCGGCAGCAATAAACTAGCCCCTTCTCAATGGGCGAGAAGGCAAAGCATGGGAGAGTGCACCACTTAGAACTGCACAGGAAATAAAGTAAAATAAACATGAATTGAAAGAAAATTATTAATAAATGAGAAAATGAAAATAAACATGAATAAATATTAATTAAAAATAAAATTTTTAAAATAATGAAACTATGTGGTAGAAAGAAAAAGAACGAATATAAAGAGAAAAGAATGAAACAAGTAAATACACCCGTAGAATGAGGAAAAAGTGTGTGCGGATAGAGCGATGAAGAAATTATCATTACTGTTGTGTTTGTCTAAATCATTTTCACATAGTATAATTTTGGCTATGATGGCAGAGAAGTTCTTACACTAGACCTTTGTTGATTGTTTTATTTTTGCCTCGCTTGATTGAGTAAGGCATCGTGATTATACCTGCTGAATATATATAGCAATTGCTTTGAGCGGGTCAGCATGATGACTATTGTAAAGCATATAGGTAACTAACGAGATAAAGTGTCTCCTGGTTTGATTGGTATATTATTCTCATATATTTATTTTGTAAAGGATGTTAAGGCTTATCAAGATATATTGTCTGACACTCATGAAAGAGTATCGTGTATATTCTCGCGTGTGTGGTAAATGCTTTTTTTTTTCGTGTCTTTTTAGTATCCTATTTTCTAGTGAGTAAGGTATATTTGATAGTTCTACAACCGCATATCCCAAAATTGATTTTCTCGAGGAAAGTGATTTATTCCGTATTGTAGTGGAGAAGTTAACGTTTCTTAGTGTGCGAGGTATAGTGTTGGAAGATAGTAATTTTGGTGTAAAGATGTATATGAATAACATTTTCTTTAGTGGAGATAATTAAATGTTTAAGATATTTAGGGTTCTGAGAGAGGGTTGTATTGTGTTGTATTCGTTAATGAGATATTCTGGATAGAAAATACATAGAACTATAAGCTATGTATATACTTATTATCATGCTATGTGTATGCAGTGATTGTGGTGAGAGTTCTAATTGGTATACTCGGTTTATTTGTTCGTTTTCTGTAGATTTGATATGATAGGGATTTTCTGTGGATAAGTGTATCGAGAAATGCTAAAGCGTTGTTATGTTCACTCTTGAAAGTGAGACTTACAGTTATGTCTATTTTGTTGAAATTTTTTAAGAGGTGGTCTTTTATGTTCTTTGGGAGAAAATTAGAATACTATCAATATATCTGAAGTAAATGGCGTTTTTTTAGAATAATGTATGTAAAATAATCTAGTTAATATAATTACCGGAAAATTCATGCTAGTACGAAACTGTAAGCCAAAATATAGTAATGGATATTGTATTTAAAGAATACCATGGAAGTAATGTCTTCAGTAATGTCTATGATACTATTGATTCAGGAAGGGCTAGTAAAATTAATTTTATTTAGGTTTTTAGCGATGCGATTACCGCGGTTTTGACGAGTATGAGAGTGTATAGGGAAGTTATACCAAAGCTATTCATTGTATATTTTTGCAAACGTATGTTTTGTTTTGTTAAGGTGCCCTGGATTTCTGATGCATTCGGGGCTAATAGTGGCGATTAAGGGTGTGAGTATTTTAGCTAATGCTTTGTCGATTTTTGTGAGTATACCTATGATGGATATAATTAAGCGTACAGAAATGGGGTCTTTGTGAATAAAAACGAAACCGTAAAGTCATGGTTTAGTAAATTGCTATGTTATAAGAAAAGTACACTTTGAATTATTTTGTTATGATATTGAGACATTTTTTTAACTATATCAGTGTTTGCGTTGATGGTGTTTATATATGTGGGTGACTATATACTGTGGTTGTTAGCATGCCCATTATATTATCCTTTTTGTTGAGAATGACGATGCCTCCAGCCTGGTCTGCGGGAGAGATAATAATGTTTCTATAACGGCTAAGTTATTAATGGCATTGATATATCGTTTGATGAGTAGTCGCTCTTTATGTGTGGATGAAGCAAGCAGTGTGATACCTGGTGTGAAGCGTTTGCTTAAGTCGCGGTCCCTGTTCTTATAGTTGTGAAGAATGATTTCGGTGATGCAATTTTTTATCCAAGTTGCGAAATTTTTGCCGTGTTTTTTAACACCGTTTTTCACGGGTAAAATGTGTTTTTTTTATTACAGTGTAGCACACTTAGCATAACAGACTTAATATTGCCCGGAAACAGTACATTAATAATACTGTATTACATTTTGTAAGCGGTGTATGTTAATGTAGAAGTGTTCAATATCCTTCATAAGCAAGTATGTTCAAACACACCGTTTCCCGGCCGAAATAAATTATCTGTCTGTTGTTAAGCCGGTGTCGTTTGGGATCCATAATAGTAATAATACAGTATTATATTTGGTAAGTGGGATATGTCAATGCTGATTTTGATTATTATTTACTCACTAGGAGTTATCACACTGGTCATCGTCAGTGATCGCCCACTGCCAACAACCTGTGGTATTCCCTGGAGTCTGAGTGGCAACACGTCTCCTCAGACTTCCAGTATACTCCACCTCTTTTCGTTCATCACCGCTAATGACCTTGCGGTATCGACACAGCAACCTACTACCGATTTCCCGCTCATAAGGGCCATTGGTCCCCTCTGGGGCCCGAGTGGCAACTAGCCTCCCTAAGGTCCCAGAGCTGTCCGCGCTCTTCCAGCGGAGGTCTGGTTTGCGCTTTCCCTCCTCGACCCTATGTCCATAATTTTCGTGGCGTCACCATATGTTTGCGCCTCTCTCTAGTGCGGTTGTATTTTCCCCAGTTCTGTTGTCTTGTGCTTCCATGTGTTTGTTCCCATTCGTTGCTTATGTGAGTTGGTTTCCGCATTCAAGGACATTTCTCAGGATTGTAGCTGTTTTGATCATTACTGCGCTTTGTATAGTCTCAGTTATCCCTTTGATTCCTATTTCTCCTAGTCTTTTCTCCATGTTTTTGGGGACTGTTCCTAGTGCTCCTATGATTATTGGTGTTATACTGACTTTTTTCATGTTCCATATTCCTTTCAATTATCTGGCAAGTTCAGTATATTTGCTTCTTTTTTCCGTCTCTTTGATCTTCACTCTGTGGTCTGCTGGAACGGCAAAGTACACGATTTTGCAGGATTTTTCTTTCTTGTTGATTATTATCATATCCGGTCTACTTGCTGTTATGGGTTTGTCTGTTTGTACATTCATATCCCATATGATTTTGTGTTTTTCGTTTTCTAGTACAGTTTCTGGTTTGTGTTTGTACCGTTTTTTTTTGCATATTCGAAATTCAGTTGTGTGCACATTTCCCGGTGTACTACTTTCCCCACGCTGTCATGTCTGTTCTTGTATTCCCTTTGTGCTAGCTTGCTGCATTCACTTATTATATGATTTATCGTTTCGTCTCTTAGTCCACACAATCGGCATTTGCTGTTTTCCTGGGGTTTATCTATCTTTACTGTAATAAAGTTTGTCCTAATCGCATTGTTCTGTGCGGCCGTCAGCAGAGATTCCGTTTCTCTGTTCAAGTGTCCTTTTTTTAGCCATGCCCAGCTGTTTCTATTGGCTTCATCGCTTGTGAGTCTTATAAAGCGTCCATGTAGTTGTTTTTCTTCCCACTTTTCCTTTCTTGTCCTTTTGTTTCTGGGTTCAGTGCTTCCGGAGTTGTTTGTTGGGCTGGTGTCTCTTGCTATGGTGATCAGTCTTTCCGTGTTCTGGCTTACATATTTCTCCAGCTCTTTTTTTGGTGTCTTCCACACAGTCTTCTATACTTACCAGTCGTCTACCTCCTTCATTTCTTTTCATGTAGAGTCTGCCCGTATCGTCTTTTGGGTGCAATGCATTGTGCATAGTCATTAGTTTTCTAGTCCTTTGGTCAAGGTGCCTGAGTTCTTCTTTGGTCCAGCCTATGAATGGTCCAGAGTATCTTATTAGTAATACAGCCCATGTGTTTATCCATTTTACTAGGTTTCTGCTATATAGTTTAGTTTCTAAGAGTGTCCTTGTTCTTCGTAGATATTCTTTTCCAATCTTCTCTTTCATTTCTGTATATTTGATTGTGTCTGCTTCCAGAACTCCCAGGTATTTATAACTACTTGTTCTCCTAGCGCCCTCATCTCCTCTTAGTTGGGGACTTCTATACCTTCTGTCGTCTCCAGTTTTCCTCTTTTGATCTCTAGCAGTGCACATTTTTCTATTTCAAACTCCATTTGGATATCCTGGCTGAATATCCCGGTTGTATTTATCAGCTTTTCCAGTTCTTTTTTTGTTTTTTGCAAACAGTTTCAGGTCATCCATGTACACCAGGTGGTTTATTCTTTGTTCTGTATCCGTAAACCTGTATCTGGCATCACACTTTCTGAGTATGTAGTTGAGTGGCATCATGGCTATTATAAACAATAGTGGTGATAGAGAGTCTCTTTGAAAAATGCCTCTCTGTATTTTTATCTCAGACAGGTATTGTTATCCGGCTGTTAGTTTTAGTCTCCATGTTTCTATTGCTTTCTGGATGGGATTAATAACTTTGTCTGGTATCTTGTATATTTTTAAGACTCCAATTATCCATGTTTGGGGGATCCTGTCGTAGGCTTTCTTGTAGTCAATCAATGCCATGGTTATGTTCTTTTGTCTGCTCTTCACCTCCTTAAGGGTCTTTTGATCAATGTATAGTAGATCATGTGCCCCTCTTTGTTCTTTCCGGCATCCTTTTTGTTCCTCGGGGAGCAGTCCACGTTAGTCTAGGGATTGGTAGATTTGTTCTCTCAGTTGTGCTGTGAGAATTTTCCACATTATTGGTAGACATGTTATCGGTATGTAGTTGCTGGGGGTCGTTCCCTTTTGGGGGTCTTTTTGTATTAATGTTGTTCTTCCTTCCGTCATCCATTCTGGTACGTCTGTTTTGCGGATACATCAACTCAGTTTCTGCGCTAGTCTTTCATGCAGGGTCGTGAATTTTTAAAACCAGTATGCATGTATTTCATCGTGGTCTGGTGCTCTCCAGTTTGCCATTTTTCTTAGGGTTTTCTTGATCGTTTCTTTGTTGATTTCTGTTTCGGTTCCTTCTTCGATTTCCTGCAGTTCATCTTTCATGTTTTTCAACCATTGGCCATTCTTGTTGTGCTTTTTTGGTACTTCCCATATCTTGCTCCAGAATTGTTTTGTTTTTGTTGGGTTCGGTTGCTCTGTCGTTGTTTTTACTCCATTTACGTGTTTGTAAAACTGGTTTTCATTGTTTTCAAAGTTCCTTTTCTGTTTGCTCTGTTCTGATTTGTACCTGTATCGTCTAAGTCTTCCTTCTATTGCTGCTATCCTTTGTTTTATTTCTTCATGTTTCTCATTTAGTTTTTCCTTGCGTTTCTGATTTTTACTTCTTAATCGTTTCATGTCCTCCTTCCTTCTGTTCACGGTTTTAGCTTCTTTCCGAAGTTTGGTGACCTGGGTTTCCAGTCTGATTTCCCATCCAGGTTTTGTCGGTCCTTTCTTTTGTCCATTCTCTCCGTTTCTTAGTTTCATACTTACCGATTTTATCCCTACATATATCAGGTTGTTTAGGTCTGTAATAGTTTCTGTTGGGATGTATGTGAGGAGTCTGTTTACTCTTTCTGTTTCTGCTTGTATCTTCTTCGCTATTTCATTCCTGAGAGATGGGAGTTTTGTTTTGTTTTCTAACATGTATCGTCTAATGTTCTCCACTTCACGTGCTTCTTTTTCGTTATTATTATTATCATTACTATTATTTGTATTATTATTATTACTATTACTATTATCATTATCATTAATATTATTATTACTATTATCATTATTATTATTATTATTATTATTATTATTATTATTATTATTATTATAATTATTATTATTATATAGTATAATATATGGGCAATGTGCTATATAGTATATGTAGAGCATATGTATTTAAACGTCGCATTACGAGGAAAATACACTTTTAATACTGTTTTATATCAGAAAAAGTTCTCAGCATTTACCAAAAGCCATAATAGTTATACTACATTATTAAAGGTGTGTTTAACCGCTGTGCAACACGGAGGAAAGACTTCAGTACTGTTTAAAGTGTTTTTGTTCAGTGTTTATGCTCGACTATGTTTCCCCGGTAGCAATGAAATAATAAACCAGTATTACATTTAGTAAGTTGTATATGTAAATCTTAAATTTCTCATTTTCTGACATAGAGTAAGTGTGTTTACCAACCACGTTACCAAGAAAATAGATCTCCACTCTGTGTGTTGTAACTGGTATATACATTAAAAGGTATCGGCGTTGTCATGGGGTCAAAATAGTAATATTACAATATTACATTTGACAAGTGGTAGAAATTATTATACTGTGCGTTTATGTGTGTCCGTCTTAAAGTCAGAACAACAGTAAATACATCAGATACACGCTTATTTTTTCATTTATTATCTTCCTTTATGTTATCATTCATTTTTTTCATTAATTACCCGTATTAACCTTCTCTATTTCATTTTACTCCTTCATTCTAAACATTAAATTTTTTTAATTAATATTTTTCATTACTTTTTTCATTTATTTTTTATTCATTTCTTCATTGCTGTATTTTCATTTATTTTATTCCATTAATTGTTTTAATTCATAATTTTACATTTATGAAAAAACAAAACAAATATGTACTTTTACATTCAATTCTCTATTTTATTTTTCATTCATTGATTTTATTCGTTTTTCATTCATTTTTAACACCTTTTTAAATTCAATCTTTGCATTAATTTTTTCATTCATTTATCAAATTATTTTTTCAATTTTGCATACATTTTTAATTCAGAATGTTATTTATTTTTTCATGCATTTTTCTCTTTCATTTTTAATATCAATGTTCCATGTATTTGTTTCAGTTATTTTTCCTACAATAAAACATTTTAAAAAATGTTGATTCATATGTTTTCGATTATTTTTTATTCTTATTATTTCGTTCAAAAATTTTCATTAATTTTGTAATTCAATTATAGAAGGTATTATTATTCATTCTTCTTCAATATTTTTGTTATTCTTTTCTTAAAGAAATGTTTAATTCCATTTCGTAATTTAATGTTTTCGTTTAGTTTGTTACATTCATTTTTTCATCTCATTCTTTTCATAAAATTGTTCATTCATTTTTGATTAAATATTTTCCATTGTATTTTCATTCACTTTTTCATTTAATTGTTTCATTTTTTCCATTCGTTTATTTATTCAATTTTTTAAATTCATTTTAATTATTTAATTTATTCATAGGAAGGTGACAGTGGTTAACCTGTTAACGACACGGACTGACGACCAGGATATTCCACGTTTCAGCTTAGTTCGTTCCACATAAACACTTTCACTTAAGATGATGTCACCCTTCACTTGGTTCTCCCGTAAACACTTGATGCATTTCTAGAAAATAATTCTTACTAGAAAGATATCGGTGAAACTGATGCCAACACTATTATCATCTGATTAATAAGAAAGGAATTACTGATTAATTTATATATCATTTATTTGGGTTCATCATGTTTTATTCATTCGTGTTTATTTCATTAATTGTTTTAATATTTATTTTAATTTTTCATTTATCTTTTTATCATTTTTTAATTCATTAAAGTGATATATTTTAATCAAAAAGTGTTCAATATACAAGGTAGAAGTGGTGAGTTAAAACGGCGCGTTGCACTGGTGCAATAATAGTGATAATACAGTATTATATTTAGTATGTGGTATATCTCATGACAAAAATGTTCGATACACTATAGAGAGTAGTTTGATTTACACGCCGCATGGCTCGAGAGAAATACGTTCATTGTGGTTTGTTATACAAGAAAGGGTGCATAGTAGTGTCCGGAAGAGAAAGAAAAACTACAATAGATCTAATGATATTTTTATAGAAAGGGGTATATTCGGTGTTATCCAGGGGCAATACGTTTAAAACAGATAGCTTATGTAGAATACTTAGCTTATTACTTTCAATACATTTAAACAAGAGTGAGAAATAGGCTGGGTGGAGGTAAAAGAGGGGCGAAGGCGAAGGATGTGGAGAGGAACAGAATATGGGCTGAAAGAGAGAGTGAGAGAGAGAGAGAGAGGTGAAGAGATGGTAGTTTTAATATAAAGATCTTACACACAGTTTTGAACCTCTTCTTTTTGTGTTTATGAGCCGGGAAACGTTGGATTGTCCATTAGTATTATATAATTATATTACCACATATTTTATCATGCATTTGAATGTCACTAGGTTATTTATACATAAGTAGACAACACTAATAAGTATAAATTATATTAGAGCTGGAGAAAGTAAAATACTCACGTTATATTACATACTTTCATCAGTTATATCATTTTTGATACATACATTTTTCTAATTATTTATGATGACATTAATATTAATAAATTACCGACCATTATTTTTTATTAGTATAGAGTGGTCAATGTCTATCCGAATTCTATTCTGTTACTTAGCATGGAATTTTAAGGCCGGCTATTGTATATTTTCCGAGAAAATTGTACTAGAACTTTTGTGTAGACAGCTGAAATTATGTTATCACAATATGCATATGCGCGTGTGTGTGTGATCTATTTGAACAGATCGAGCCATGAATGTCGACTCGCACTCCTAGTTTAAACGTACTTTTTTCATGAATTGTATTTCTTTATATATGTTATTCATCCGCTCTTCGATTATAGTCTGGTTCTTATTTTTGTATAATTTTGTTTTTAACAATTGTTATTTCGCTCGAAGGTTTTCCCTTGCCCTTTCATGCCCTGCACCCAAATGTTTATCCTGCAAGCTTTCGTTCCGCCGTTAATTCCCGCTTTTTCTCCCCTTAACAAATTATTAACCTAAAAAAAAACGAACCTCGACCAGCAAGCCATTCATTTTCTCACTCATTCATTCATTCGTTTATTTATCCGCTCATTTGTTGATTTTTGCCCCATTCGATTGTCCTTTCTGGACGATGCATTTTTTTGGTGAATCACATTCAAGCTTGATTAAATATATTGTTCCGGCTTCTACAATCGAGAATTATCCACCAACCCTTTCCTCGATTTTATTTTAGCCGTGACCCCGGGGCTGCCCCGTCGAAAACCCAGAGGCCGAATATGGCCGACAGTTTGGCGGCATTCTGGACATTAATTCAGGCGCAGCCAAAGCCGAGACGAAAATCGAAGGCGCCTGTGTGATAAGCATAACAATAAGGGGTAGGAGGGTGCGGTTTGCAGGAATCACTAAAAGACAATAATAATGGCGATGGTGGGATAACAATATCCATCCGATTATTCAATGCGAGGCGGGCGGTCGTGAGAGCCAAACATCTGTATTAATGTTGATAAAAACAAGCAATCCAGCTCGAGATAAAAAAGGGAAAAAATCATGTGAATCGGATGTAGAGATTGGCAATTCTCACGATTGCTTTAGTGTTTGTCCCCTGAAATATGCACTAAACTGATTGATTCTGTTGAACTGCATTTAATACAGTCATCTAGGTGATCTTTGAAGATATTATTAATATCATTAATAAGTATAATAAGCAAGACGAATTCATGTTACAAAACAGGTAACATTGATTACTCGAACAGAACAGTTTTCACTACATTTATATTACTTCACGAAGCTCAAATTCATATATAATGCTACTAAACCGTATATTTAGAATAAATATGACAAGTTCGATAAAACCAGATTACGTTTTTGTTTATTTTAGAAAATGCATGAAGTGTAAGGTTTTAGATCCAGGAGTCTTAACGAGAAATAACATTTTAGGAATATTGTCCAATTTGTCTGATGCATTTGGATCAAATTTAATGCAAATCTGAAATATTTGAATACTCACATAGGAGGTTCTGTCAATATTATGGTAACTTTATCTCTTATAAATTATCCAAAGAAACTTACATTTTGGGAAAATATATTTGTATGTACTACCATCGCTTTTGCTGTCCGTGTTTCTTTTCTATGTATTAGCCTACAGGGGGGATGTTATGGTGAAGCCTGCCATATCCAAGTTCAAAGTGTCTTCAGACAAGCATACATACTGTAAAAACATTCTAACTTTCTTTTTACTGATCTCTGCTACTCATTGCCAATGAATTTAATTTGATATATGTTCGATAAATTAGACGAATGAATACTACTACAACCACAACTACTATTACTAATCATAATACATAAGCTTGTTGAGATTAGACACACGTTACAGGAACGCGTTTTTATCTTAAAGAGGTACTCACAAAAAATAATTTATGTGTAATTAAGTAAAAGTAAAGATGTTGGCCATAGTCAGCGGCTACCCAAAAGCTCCCTTTTAATTATCTACTTAAACAAAATGTAGGGAAATACGTAATACCATTTCCCAGGAGTACTCCCCAATTAAGTTACACGCCAGTATGTAATAATTAACAAATAAAAAGAGTTATTGATAGACGTATTGGTAAAAAGAGAACCCCGCAAAATTGTTAGATAAAATGTCCATTGTGTTTTACGTGATCCCCTTACAATTAATTATTAAACAAATCTGCATTTGTTATCGAGCCATTCGAACTAAATAACATATAAGGCGGATCTTTAAATATTTCTAAACTTAACTCAAACTTTATGGATGACATGTGAGTCTCCGAGAAAATAATTGCCTATGTTCACCTATATTTACCTATGTGAGCCAATTTTGTTCCATTATTATCACAAGAATTTCAATCTCAAAGACGGCTATACACTAATTCTCTCTTATATATAGAGAGAGAGATAAAGAGAGAGAGAGAGAGAGAGAAAAAGAGCGAGAGAGAGAAAGAGAGAGACAGACAGACGGTCAGGTAGACAGACAAACAGACATACAGCCGACAAAAAGACAGACAGTCAGAAAGACATGATGGTAGTTTGTTTGAATCATTGCTGGGAATAGTAGTAATATGTTAAAAAGGCTGAAGGGCATGCAGAGTGCCGGATTCGTAATTCACTTGAAAGAAAGAAACACAAATCGAAGTGGGTTAAATTACTCTTTTATTTGTTTAAAACTTATATAAGAGCAAGTGTGGTGTCGGCTGTGTGTGTTGTCTGGATGATGATTAAGAATCATTAAATAGTTCAGGAACATTTTCCCTTTGTCAAAAATAGACATCAAAAGAAAAATCCGTATGTGTGGAGAATTCACCAAAATGGATGGCAGAGAGAAGGGTTGGAACAAGAGAGTACCTATTAATACATTGTAATATTAGATACATTATTTGGGTATTTTATTGTTATTAATTAACAGTTTGTTTTAATAATACACTTGTATTTGTTCATGTGCGTTATTGTTTTACTTTCGTAATTTTTGTTTTATTTTAATATAATGCAATTAATTAATATTCTTTTTTATTATAAACTTTAATATAATGTTCATTATTTGTCATATATTAAAAACATATTATTAATTGTGTGTTTCCTTGAATTACTTTATCGAATTAATGTATTTTTTTACTAATTATAGGCATTTATATATTTAGTTAAGGCTTAGTTGAATTTAGTTCAATTTGAATGTAATTTTTTGGTATATTTATTTGTATACATTGTATATGTATTACGATCTGAAGTAATACTGTATATGTATTTAGATTAAAACTAAAGTGTTTGATTAATTACTTAATTAATAATGACAGGCTATGAGGTGAATTGTTTTGCTGGGATACTAAGATTAGTTAAATTATAGTATTGGTTGTTAAAAAGTGAGATTCTTTCTATGACTAAGTGTGTGTTGAGATTAATGTGTGTATGGTGGGCCTACTTGATTATTATGGGTGTGGTTGCGGTGGTAGCAGTGTATGGCTTTATATAGAAGTTAAGCAGTGATGAAATTGAAGAGGAGGTAAATAGTGAAATTATAATACAATGAGTGTTAGATATGATAGTTGGTCAGTTTGTTAGAGGGTGGACTATCAAATGAACGGTAGGTAGACCTCGTGGCGTTGATTGAGTGAGAGGTGTAGTCTTGAGATAAGGATCGATTCCGTGATTCTTAGGTCCCCAATGTGTCTAATAGAGGCAACGATAGATACTTGCTGTTATATAAGATTGTAACAAAAATCAATATTAAGTCACTCCACTTCGATTTATTGTGTTTGTTCTTTCCATCTTATTACCAATGTGGCACTCTGCATTGCCCTTAGCCTTCTTAACACATTACTAATATATATATATATATATATATATATATATATATATATATATATATATATATATATATATATATATATATATATATATATATACACTAGCACAAACTACCCGACCCCCGGGAAGCCATTACTTAGACAGTAGTTATAGTCGTATTTAATATATGTTGATTATAGCCCCGGGTATAAACCATTATAAAAAAGACGTCGATTGTTCATGGCGAGCATCACTGCGTTTTAATATGCATGCTTTATCTGCGATATTGAGCACTATTATAAGCAGTTTTTGGAGTAATCTGCTCTTTCAAAGATATTTATATGAAAGACAATAATTTAATGAGAGAAAATCAATGTAAAATGAAGGAACATAATGAATGAAAATATCAATTAAAAAGAGTGGCTTCACTAAGTTATACCATTTATCAGATAATATATTATATTATTACTTTCATGACTCCCAAGAAAATCATGCACTTTGTCTAGTATACTACATTACAAAAGACACATAAGTTATTTCTCTCAAGCAATTCTGCGTATAAACACACCATCCCTATCTAGGATATTCAGCACTTTTAGATTACCACTTCTCATATAAACTACATTTGTGTTGCTGTTATTTCTCCTGAAAAACTCCGAATGTGTTTTCCTGTATAAAATAGTATAACAAAAACCAATGATTTGATTTCCCCCTGGCAAATCGGTTTTTATACATACTTTCTCTATCCAGGATATTGAGTAACTGGATTGACTAACGTATACCCTTTACCAGCTATCACAATGTGTTAGTAATATTTATGACCCCGGGCAACAACATGTACTTTTTAAAGACACATTAATTATTTCTCCTGTGCAACGCTGTATTAGGAAAAACCCTGCTCTATCTAAGATATTAAGATCTTTTCTGTTACTATATGCTCTATATATCTATTGAGAAATTTGGAGAATGTCTCTAAAGGTATATGGCAATATTAACAAAATACATGTATGGTTGTTCTATTGATTAACACCGGTTTGCAATTTACAGTGTCAAATAGGACGGCCTTGATCAAGTTGATAACTTATATTTTAACATTGAACAAATTATTGAAAAATATAGTATTATTTGCGAAAATATATCATGCCTCAAAATATAATGTAATATTTTTCTTTTGATTAACACCGATTTGCAATTTCTGATGTCAGATAAGGATTTTGACCAAGTGAATATCTTATATTTTACAATCCAACAATTATAGAAAACAAATTATTATTGGCAAAAAAAAATCCGTTCTAAAAAAGATGTACAATTATCTTTTGATTGACACCGGTTGGTAATTTTTTTATGTCAGATAGGGCGACCAGGAGCAAGTGGATATTTTCTATCTTACAATTCAACAAATTATTGAAAACAAACTATCATTTGCGAAAATAAATCAAGCCTAAAATATTATGTAGGAGTTTTGTTTTGATTCATACCGGTTTGCAAATTTTAATGTCAGATAGGGATTCATGAGCAAGTGGGTATCTTTTATTTTACAATCAAATACATTATTGAAAACAAATTATTATTTGCGGAAAAAACCGGCCTAAAATATTCTATAGTATTCTTATTTTGATTAACACTGGTGAGCTATTTCTGATGTCATATAGGGGGAATGATCAAGAGGGTATCTTTTATTTTACCATCAACCAAATTGATGAAAACAAATTATTATTTGGGAAAACAAAAAATATATGGCCTACAATTTGATGTAAGATTTTTCGTTTTATTAACACCAGTTTTCAATTTCTGATGTCAGATAGTGTGGCCATGATTAAGTGGATGTATTCTATTTCATAATTAACCAAATTGATCACAACAAATTATTATTTGCGAAAAAAAATCCTACCTAAAATATAACGTAATATCTTTTATTTGATAAACACCGGTTTGCAATTTCCGAGGACAGATACAGTGTCCATGAGCTAGTGGATGCATTCTATTTTTCCGGTATACAAATTATTGAAAATAAATCATTATTTGCGGCAAAAAATTCGGCCTAAGATATAATGTAGGATTTTTGTTTTCGATTAACACCGTTTTGAAAATCCGGACGTCAGATTGGGCGGCTATTTAAGTGTATATATATTTTTACCATTAAACACACTAGTTATTGTGGCCTTGTAAAAGAGACGGAATGGAGACACCGACTTTGGGTTTAGAGAAAACAAGTATATTGAAGAAAATCTAATATCACAAGGAAAAAGAGTGTGTGTACATCAGTCTGGACTGCCAGTATAGGCTGGGGGTGATTCAACACTGAGGAGCAGGTTATCTCATTATTTATGGTACATGGCATAAGTAAGCTAATATAACACTTCGTCAGTAGTCATAGTATCGTTTCCTTTTTTGATTGACGCAATTATGAGGCTGCTTGAGTAGTTGTATATTGAATGTGTTGTTTCTGGTAAGCATAACTTCTTCCTGTGGTGTACTGTCGGTTTATTCTGATAGTCGTTCCCTAACGTGGTTAAGGTGTCTTATGAAGGAACTGAGGGCCTCTATCAAATTCAGAACTGATATCCTCCGGTTGTTTTTATTCTAGACTTCTGATTTTGTAGTACATCGTTAAACGTGGCAAATGTAGTTTTGTTTTTGACATTCAACTTCAAATTTACCTTTAATGTATTTAGCTTTTATAAAAACACCTCTTTGAGTTGAAAAATTAGCGATTCTAGCTCTGAAACCATGAGCTCACTCTCTTTAACCTTTAATTGGTTATCCAAAGAATTTAACTTCATTTCTGTCAGTTCAGTGTTGAGTGTTGTGTTTTCATGTGCCTTAATTTCTGTCGACAATTTATTTTGTGTCAAGTTCATACAAGTTTTAATGGTTGAAACACATTTCTGCGTTCGTTTGTCTGACTCGATCGTCAGATGTTTTATTTTCTGGCTAAAAGTGTTGGTTGGTAACCCCCATACGTCGAGACGTTGCATCAAGTCTACACCCAATAAATTATGGGTGTTATTTAATACGAATATGTTTACTTTTTTGTAGTTTTGTTTAAAGTAATGTCGGTAATTATTTTACTATCGAATTTTGTTTATTCACCAGTCACCGTTCCGGCTATTTGGTGTGTACTTAGCATCGTCCATTTTCTCAACTTCGTTTACGTCTATACCATAATCCAATTCTAATTGTACGTTTTTATTTAGAATTTTTTACTTGAACATAGTTTGCCATGATTTTGCCCTTCTGTTTGTTCGTTTATTGTGGATTTAATCTGAGTGGTATTTCCATTATTTTATTTGCAATAAGACCTTTTATCGTCGACTTTTTTACAAAGTACACCGGTTTTCAAACTATATGGGTAATCTGTTACCCTATAAAGGCTTCCACAGCGAAAACAGTTGCTCGGCGGTCAGTTATCTTGCTTTTATAGGGCTGGTTTACTTGTGTAGTGGCGAGAATATCTCTGTTTTGTTTTGAATTGTTTTTGAGGGAGAGTTGAATTTCGATGTTCAACGTACGTTGCTTATGTTTGCTATGTCCTTCGAAACTTGTTTACCACTTATAAATCTCTGGCTGCTATCAGTTTATTTCTGCAGTGTTTAATTTGGTTCAATTTCTAATTCATTTAGAGCCCCCTCCCCTGTCAGCGTATTTTCCTGATACCAATCCTCGTACAAAAAGTAAGAATTTAAAGTTATCAGCACAACGTTCGGCTAATTTTACAATGTCATACGTTTATTGACGATTTATGCAAACGTTGAATAATCATCGTTATATTTTCAGACAGCCCAAACACTTCTAGTGTCTGTGACACAAACACATCTTAGGGATTAATAATTCCGTTAAAAGATTAACAGCTTAACAAAAGTGTTTTTCGCAAAAAATTCCGCAAAAAATTTAAGTTCACGAACTTAATATGTTCGGTGTTGCCTTATTCTCGGAGCAGTGTACGACCCTTTTTAGAGGCTGCCCAATTTTCACAATCAATTTTCTATAGACTCTTATATCTTCTAAAATACGATGCAAAGGTTATATACTTGTCTGGAGAGTAAATAAAAATGTCAATTGCACTACAAACGGCACTCTGCTAGAAAGCATTAACGTTTTCGTTATTTCGACCACATACATATGTTGTTTGCGTTAATACTTCAATTTTTCTGTAGGTTTCTCTTGTTTGTTCTAGGAGTTTTCATTTTGTTCTAGGCGTTTTTCTTCTGCCTTTTGTGGCCTATTGTAGGCTTCTTTTCTCTTCTTTCGGTAGTCGAACATTCTCTTTTGGAGAGAAGGGAAAATATCATGTATACCGTTCTTGTTAAAAATGAACAACAGTGTCAGAATAGCTAAAGCAAATGATTTCTCCACATTTTTTGAAGTTTCTCCTCAATATACTGTGTAGCCAGTGGTGGCGTCCATCTTAAGGTTCTCAAGAATCCTTTACTCTTACCACGTTGTCGGTCGGTGGTGTGTATTGTGTAAGTTCGAATACCTCGTTGCCAGGAGTTGTAGGGTCAGTTATAAGTTCGAATATCTAGTTGCCTGTTGTTGTGAGATCGTATTTAAAGTTTTTCAGGGCGTTTGTTGTTGGGTCACGTGTAAATTAGAATACCTCGTCGCCAGCTGTTGTGACTCTGTATAGTGACTGGAATGAAAACACGGACTCTAGGTTTTAAGATGATAGGTATATTGAAGAAAATATAATATAATAGAGAAACAAGAGTGGTAGCCTGTCAATATCAACTGGGGTTGGTTCAGGTATTTAATTACTTCCCATCGCAGCAATGTGTGGCACAAGGCCCGGAAAGTGTAGAGAGTCAATCAAGCCCCGCTAAAGAAGGAACACTCCGCCATCTAAAATATAGCTTTGCAGGACGGTCAATATTTCCTGGTCGGGGCGACTCAGCCAGTTAGCAATAAACTTACTCTATTCCAAAGAGATGAGGTTAGGCCTGGAAGGGTTTAACTTTTAGGACTACCCAGGACTAATGCCTCATACCGACTAATAAAAGACTACCGAAATGCCAGACTTTCTGTCGGATTGGCGTTGATTTACCACTGAGGAGAAGGTGCACTAAGTATTTATGGTGAATGTAAAGTCCAAAGTTCGTTATAAGTAAAAATATTATTTGTTAAAAAAAATCTGAATTACATATATCTAAACAATTTCTTTAAAGATAATGTATTGAAATAAAATCTCCAGAAATAAATGCACCCTTAAAAACAAGATGGGCTTCCTCTACCGTGTAGACAACTTCTCAAACCTGCCATTATCCTAAATATCTACAAACCCACCATCCGGACATTCAGGGAGTATTGTCGTCACTTCTGGACTGGTGTAGCGTCCACTAGTCTCTTCCTTTTTAAACAAGGTATAAAATAGAGTCCCTAATCTAATATGTCACTCTCTATAAACCAAGCTCCAGCCCCTATCCCATCGCCGTAAGTGTGCATCCTTGTGCTTGTTTTACGAGTATTTCAATGGAATGTGCTGCAATGAACTTGCTGCTCTGATATCGGTCGAGGTAAATACACTCGATCAACTCGACCATATCGACAATCAGCTAAATCCCATTCGTTAACTGTGGAGGTACTCACATGCCAGAGAACTGACTATTCCAAGATGTGTTTTACTCGACTAGCGCCTTTTCACAAAATCACAACCCGTAATTTTGCGAAAACATAAACATTATTCATCTGTTTAACTAAATGCGTAATCATTAGATTTGAGTACATGGGTATTTTGAGTATAGAAGTATATAAAGTTGTCTTAACATCTTTTACATTTGACGTTGTTTGTTTCCTTTCTTCATTTGTAATCTTCTCAAGTCCACTTATTTACTTTAATTCCCCTCTAATTATCTTTATATATATATATATATATATATATATATATATATATATTTATATATATATATATATATATATTTTTTTTTAAACAACAAAAAAGTAAATAACCACTAACTCAAAAGAAATATATATGTGTTTACATCTTCTGCTTCTTTCCCCGATGGCTAGTACTTAAAACTATACACAGCAGCAGTAAAATATGAAATACCCATATTTAATACCGTTTCATCATTTTTTTGTTTCATAATGAAATGAATTCATCATATATCATTTTAGTATGATCCAATTTAAATAATCATCAGTATTCTTAGAATTTAAGCGTGGCTATAATATAAATCAATGAAATTGATTAAATCAGCCACGGACCTCGGGATTCCATATTCCACTGTTACCGGAGGTTCTGTTCAGCAGTGAGGGAACATAATCTACATCATATTGTAATCGGCATTTTGTTATAGAGCTGCGCATTATTAATTATTAAAGTGTGTATTTTTACTTATTTTTAACTAATCAATATATATATATATATATATATATATATATATATATATATATATATATATATATATATATATATATATATATATACATATGTACAGTGTACCATTTCTCAAGACCCATAATTACTGGAGTATAAGAGCTAAAGTAATTGTCAGTAAGACGATGGTCGCCCCATGACAGGATAAGAAACCGTATGTGGAATGGGCAAAAGACTATTAAGAGGTTAACATGGGAGGACGATAACACATGTATCTGTTTACATTAGGCTTGAATACGACCATTTTATTCAGTTTGGGAGCAGCATGGGTGGATATTTTCAATAGATCGGATTATCAAGAAAAGTTACTTTGTTCATGGACGTTCCGTTTAATTATTTTTACAGATACACTGAAAATGTAGCTGTTTCTAGGTTGCTGCTATGAATGTTAAGGACATATTTTACTCTTATACACGGTAAAGATCGCGTCAGGAGTTAAGTAATTTCTCGAGCGGTAAACGGATGTAACAAGTTTTCCAGCAACGTTAGTAACATATTTGATGTAAGGCTTCTAATTCAAGTGCATAATAAAAAAGGTCCGACTAAGGAGCTTTTCAAAGAAGAAAGCTTTCCTAACGAGAAAGCCATTTCTTTTAACTGGGAAGAAATGAGGTTTCATGAATTAGTGATGAACGGAGTGCAGCTGGTGTTTAGAATTGCCAAAAGTAACAACCCTCTTTTTTCATTGGTGGCACCACATATTCCAAATCGTAATTGAGATAGATAGAGAAAGTCAGAAAAATCTTCATTATCAATGCTTTTCGAAGTGTTGCAATATATAGGTTTGTCATCTTCATACATGTCAACGAGTGATTTTAGTAGACATTATAATTATTAACATCAAGGCACCTTCATCATATATATATAATGAAAAACATAATATATATATATATATATATATATATATATATACATACATACATATATAAATAATATGTAGTAGCATAACATATACCCATCGTAAATAAGCTACACAGTACTCTGTGTGTTTTATTTGTCATTCACCAGGCTTAATTCTATGAAAATGGTCAGAGTAAAGCAGCGTCCACTCCTACTTTCAAACAATCAGTGTCCTGGATTTATTTGCCATATTACTAGATGTTTGTTGACTTCAGACAATTAGTTTTCCTTGCATTAAAAAAAGGGTCGAGCTCTTCACTAAGTTGGTAAAACAAACAAATAATCACTACTACGGTCACGTTTTTCTTTAAGTAACATACGACATTTCATATGGTTTATTCAATTGACAAATGTGCAAGGTTTAACATTATAAAAATAAGTATTAGTAACTTTTTTAATGGTTTAATTCTTGTCGTCATTTATTTTAATTTAGTAGAGATACCGTTTTAATTTTTTTTTACTTAAATGCGTTAGTCATTTATCATAATATATATATATATATATATATATATATATATATGAAATATTTAATATGATATTTGTTTATTATTGTATAATTTGGTTTAAAATATAATTTTAAAAACGTCCCTGTTGTGTTTCGCTACGGAATTTTCTAGGTACAAAAGATCAATAAATAAAACAAGCAAACTAATGCTATGCAGAAGTCACGTCGTTGCAAGACAAAATGCACCCACATATGTGTTGTATTAATTACAAACGTTCGATAATACATACACCCATGATTAAATAATCGTGATTTGGTGACAGTAGACATTTTAATATTTATTCTATTCATGATGTTGCATGTGTAAGTCACGTATTTGTCAGAACGCACAATTCTCAGAAACGCTGCTGTTGGATTAAGTAAATTAAGAATTACACTAAACAAATGTTTTAATATACTTAATGTGACACAGAAATTAGTATCAGGTTTTTCAGGGAATTAGTGATTAAAGTTTCTTTATGTAAATGTAGGAAATACAATCTCATGATTTTCTGTAGTCTGTGTACAAATTAATGAGTGGCATCAAGGTAAACAGTTTTATGAATGTACAGGCAGTACAAAAGTAACGTCGTTCATCTAGGGAAACAGAATGACGTATATAGTAAACTCTTTTATATAGTAAAGTATGTACATATATTTATATTTTCATAGATATGGGAGTCTCATCTAAACTTATCAACCGATTATCATAAATGTTGGAGTAATGTTAAGTCTAAGAGTACGCAATGTTTGGTATATTTACTTAATATATAGTATTAGAAAAGAATAAGAAAATATGTGATTTCTCTTAATATAAATATAGCTTTGTTCTGTGTACGTACTCGCTTCAAAAGGCCTTGTATCCATGTAAGAAGAACTTAAATGAAGTAAATTTGTGTATATATATATACCATTAACCATTACAAGTTGCATACGATATATAGAGTATTAACATAAGGTCTCATCGTAAGCTGTTTACTAAACAGTAACATAATAAAAGAAATAGAAGAAATAAATAAGGCAAAATATATGTGAAAATAAATTATATGTTGATCTATTAACAAGATACAGTTAAATGTGATGCAATGTATTTTTTAGATTACGTCAGATTATTTTGTCGTGCGGGTTATTGTATAATGTCTAGTTAATTAAAATATTTTAGACAGCATCAATTACCTTTCCATAAAACGAAAGCAAGTAGATACTTGTCAAACATGAAGGGCACCTCGATTTTGATCCGACTGAAACTCCAGTAAGTTAAAAATTAAAAAAAAAATAGACAGATGTTTTGTAGTATAAATATATAGATAGATTACAATTATTCGACATAAATATAAATAGAATTATGTACAGTTACTAGTCATCATTCAAGGAAATATTTATTATCTTACAAAACGGACTCACCGCTTTTAAGCGCTGGAGGAGAGAGTAAATAAATACAGTGTATTCTGTATCAGCAGGAGTAAACTCTCTACCAGATCTGTAGGAAAACACCAAACTACTTGTCGGTGAACCGTTACTACTTCACCATTACCAACATCTGGTCCCTAACACGTCTTATTGCAGATGTGTGGAGCGAAGTTGGAAAAGCACCAAACATTAGGCCTGAACGAGCAGGTCGCACCGATCAAAGTAATGTTCAGGCGTCCCTGACGGTTTCGTTAGAGGCTCAAAACGACATCCTTAGTCGCACAGTATTCCGTCAAATATCATCTTAATCATTCCTGTTGATGTAGTACGATACATCAATGCTTGTAAATGTATGACGCTTTTTCGTTTCAAACAGTGTTAAATATGTCACGAACAGTATCTAATATACTTGAAAGAAAATGATATTACTAAAAAAAAAAAGGTTATCATTAATTTTTAAAGATCGCGTTTTTTTTTATTTTTTCAAATTCCCGAATATGTTTATGCATTGATACCTTTATTACTTCTTTTATTATGGATTATTCATACATAAGAAAGAAATGTTAGATAAGAGACGAAGATTCCGACTAATTGTATCGAGTCTCTTCGGGGCATAAACCTACGTAAAATACATGCATAATAGTTGTATTTTGCATACACAATTTAAAAATATTATTTTTTAATAAAAATATGATATTGTACATTGAACGACATCTATGAACCATAGTATAACTGATGAACAAATTGAATATTCTGTTTAATAATCGAGAACATTAAATGCGTGAATATTCTCTGCAGACAGACACCTCGTTGGCATAAAATATTAACACACACAAACTCTCAAAGAAAGATAATAAAAACATAGCTAGTATCTATTTTCATATATCGTTCAATTGTCATTTAATATGAATTAAAATGTTTTAATTAATTATTTATGATAATTTCATACAGAAATATCTGATTTTAAATAAATGGGGTTTTGTTAAAATATACGAATAAAGAACATTTCCTGACACAACGCCAAATAAAGAATGGTGAGTAAATAAAATATACGGTTTAAGAATCCTATCGTCAGAGTGTTATTAAAGAAAGACACATGTGAACTTTAAAACGAGTATATTTTCCATTCTTGAAACTACTTATTTGCAGATCGACGCACATGCATTTTTAATTAAAAATGGCATGTCTATCCAATAACTCCAAACAAACATGACTTTTGTGCAGCAGTTTCGATTTAATGTTGTGATTGTAAAATAGTGTTTGCCTTATATTTGCAAGAATGACGATAATACGCGGTCGGCGACTACTGAAGAGAATAAGGACACCACCCGACCTTTCAGAGCAAGATACTAGCAGTATAAACCACACTACACGTAAGTTGCTACAATATTTTGTTACTGCCTGTAAACATACTTAAAATAGAAAAGATACACTAAATGCATAAACATTTAATGAATAACGCGAAAAGTATAATACTGTCAAAAGTAAATTTGCATTAGAAAATGTAATAGTCAATATATGTTTATTCAAGTAAACATCAAAACAACAAATGTGTTTGTTTCGTTAAACACATCCATGACCTAAATGATTCTTCTCATGTATTTAATAATACACATATACTAAAATAATAGCCGTTTCAAGATGTTTAAGCTTCATCCCTTGAACAGAAAAGGTGAGCACCACATTTTATGAGACCTTACAAAGGAGAAACTCAATATCTACTGATATTAAACATTATATAGAGAATCTTTAGTTAATTATGATGAACATCCATTAGACACAATAAATTATATAAAATGTATTAACTTTAAAGGTTAGATTTATGGGGCTATAGTATATAAAGTCCAATGAAAATCTGATATATTTTAATTTTAAAATGGGAGACCGTGCCGATATTATTCCTCGTAAATTATTTTTAAAATACTCAAAGAAACTGAAATTTTGTGAATATTTATAATTAAGTTTTTTTTAAAAGTAGTTCGTCCCGATCAAGGCAGGCCGCCACTGTAGACGTAAGAGGCTACTGAGAAGAAAGAAAAGGGGAGACGGTTGAGGGGGTCAACCTAAACTGGGATCTGCGCAGCGAGATGTCTGTTTACATTAATTTTAAGTTTCTGCATGTCAGTACTGTCGAGGATACAGGGGGCAGGGAGGGAGTTCAAGAGGCCAGCAGCGCGAGGAATTAAGCTATTTGAGTTGACAGCTCTCAATAGTGAATAGATGAGATTTAGTTGATTGTCGAGTTGGTCTTGTGAATTTACGTTGAGGGGGCACCAGAGTAGCCAATTCATCGGAGCATTATTTATTGAAGTATTTGTAAAACAAGCACAAGGATGCTACATTGCGGCGATGGGACAGGGACTGGAGCTTGGTGTACAGTGAGGGACCTATTAGGTTAGCGACTCTTTTTTGGACCTGGCCAAGGAGGGAGAGACTAGTAGATGATGCACCAGCCCAGATGTGGCAACAATACTCCATGCATGGGCGGATGGTGGCTTTGTAGAGATACAGGATAATGTCAGGTGTGAGGAGTTTACTAGCACGGTAGAGGGAGCCAACCTTCTTTGCGGCAGCCTTGGCAATGTCTTCAATGTATTTGTTCCAATTCATGTTACCTGTTACGGTTAGGCCAAGGAGTTTGATTTTTTTACGTATTGTGAAAATGTAACAACATTAGAGATATCTGAATGTTTACAAAGGTAGTACACTATTTTACCATCTGTAATCTAAAGTAAATTACATATTCCCTAAATACAAATATATACATGTATAAACATGCCTATTAAAGACATATATACATCATTATGCCGTGAGTACATAATAAATATTGAATTGAACTATTATTTTGGCCTTCGTAATTTATTTAATATTTGGTGGGATAGTACATATATGGATTTTAGAAAGAGTAGGTTTACGTATATCGACAAGACACATGGATAATAATTAAATTATATAATAATAACAAATTATGCTATAAAATGTTGTTTTATAACAAACAGTAAAATAACATTTATTATAAAAGAAAAAAAATGTAAAAAAATGAATTAATAATTAACATAAATTAAAATACAATCGAATAATTGCAAATATTTTATAACTATCATGTAGTTTCTAATATTTGACATTTGTTATCATAAGTTCGAGTTACTTTTTTTAGAATATTTCCTATTCACACTTTAACAAATAATTTGAGAATATCTGGGCTAGAAAAAATGAGCGACAATTTAAAACAAACAAACAAAGTTACATCATGAAAAAATAAAATTACAGTTAATGAAAAGCGATTAAATTCAGAAAGGAAAAAAATGGAATGATAAAATTCCATTTTGTCCTTATTTAAGTAAGATGAGTTTTATGTAATACGTTACTTAACGTTTGGGAGAATTATTATTTCTGAAACAATATAAAATGGATAGAGAAAATGGACGACGATTGCAAACAAACAAATACAATTACAATATGAAAAATATTATTTCTGAAATAAAGTAACTATTATGGATTATGCATTGCATACAGGTACACAGTTATTGAGTGCTAAATATAGTGTATTTTATTAACAAAACAGCTTAATATATAGTAAAAATTTCTTCAATATGTGCATAGAAAGGTTACATTTTGGAGGATATTAGGGTCAGATCATAATACATATTGCAAACGATTAATTTCATACGGTTATTTAATCACTAGGTGATATTTTAGTCAAACATGCTGCTGTTGCTGCTGATGATCATCACCATCATGCCCATGATGATGATGATGATGATGATGATGATGATGATGATGATTATGGTGGTGGTGATGGGCATTATCATCATCAGCAGCAGCAGCAAATAATGTTTAACGTTCGTTTTACATGCTGGCATCTGTTTGATTTTTCCAAATGTTCAGTGATGCAATCGTTAATAAAATTAAAAAATCTTTTCCGCAATCAGATTTAGAACACTAACTTCAGTCTACACCTGACTAGTCTATCAAGTTGCATCATTAATGTATATCAGTCAATTAATTCAGTTAATTACGAGGTTATTTTACTTAACGTTTAATCTTTAGAAGGTGTGATTCAGAATGGGATTAGCATTAACCGGAGTTTTACTCCTATATATTTACTTGTAGTGATGTCTAAAACTCAATACCCAGTAAAACAACTCCCTAGTTTATTACTGAAATAAAGATCGCTATCGCAGCTAAAACAGTGCAGTATGCAGGCAGTAGTGTGTCACAGTTATTCAGAATTTGGAACATAGTGCCTATGTGTGCTTACTTTTGAACAGTGATAAACCAAAGATTATTCAGAATTAATCACTGAACGAGTCCATTTTGTAAATGTAATTTTGATTAGTGGCAAATATACGTTGATTAATTTTTCATGACCACATGTATGATATGTCTAGCGTATTATGTCAGTATTAGAATAAAACGTTTCAACTATCGTTTCTAATACAATGTATACTAACCGGATTCCGTCATATAACGGATCTGAGTACATATATTTCCTCATTATATCCCCTTTATTAAATAAGAATGATATATTAAAAGTGATTTGAACTTATTATGCGTTATTCTCTATTGTGCAGCACTTTCTACTCAGTCAATTATACATTGTAAAACCGAAGGCTATCTATCAAATTTAACATGCACTTAAAACGCGCCTTTTTTACTCAATACATTGGATATTTGAAATATATTAAACTGATTGTAAATTTCATATATTTAAATTACATTTGTTTTTTTTATGTGTAACCATGATTCAATGCTGTTTTAGGCGTAATACGCCCTTGGGCACTGGTTCTCATTATGTTAACTTTACGAATAGACAAAAGAAAGAAATTGAAGGGATTAATGGTCTGACGCCTGCTTCAGTGTCCACTTCATTGAGTTTGTTGACCTTTCACATAAAAGAAGTAATCAGATTTATTTTGTAACAAAAGGAGCATCGTCATCTACCCACACAATGACTCATTTATATCCACGAGTTGAGAAACTATAATTTAAATGAAATAAAAAAAGAAATACAAAATAAACTTTTAGCTTGGGATGCGTTTAAGATATTAAAAAAATATATAATCACAGACTTGACCTCTGAATATGACCCTGCACTAATTTTAACATGTTTAAATTATAACGCTATTTACATATGACTAACATCCATGTTTGCTGTCTTGTCACTTTTGGAGTAGAGTTTTTACTGAGAACGAAACAAAAAAATCAACGTTGGACTTAAGTTGTAAATTACCTTGCCTGAAAACCGAACGCCTCCGGCCAGTCAAGCCTGGCTCCAACGCCCGTCAACCGCACTTAGTTCGATAAACGGCGAGACAAACACACCCTACCCATTCTTAAGTAGAAGCGATCGTCACCCCGGGTCAATTTAAATGTCCTTCAATCACATAGACCCGCAGGGTTAGGCAAACTTATAAGAGAAGCAGTTGACGCCACTGATAAAACTCAGTATTTTTTTGTTTCTAATTGAGAGGCATTTGTCTACTGCAACCAAGATAGCCTATTTTCACAGCTCTCCACACTGTCTCAGAAGTGCCTGAGGGTAAAATATTCGGAAGAGCTCATAGAAGGTGTGATTAAATTTTGCCAAAAAATGTGTGGTGGATCCAAAATGTCAGAATCTCAGATGTGAATAAATAAAATAAAATAAATATATATTTTAGCCACTCAGTCTGTTCGAATTCGATTCCACTTGAATAGACTTAATCAATTTATTTAACCTTTTTTTCGCTAAGCATATCGACAAATGTTTAACTGGCAAAAAAGTTGACATGACGGCGGAAGGTGAGGGAGGTAGAGATTCGCCCCATGTGTTATAAAGGGGATTTATGTGTACAGATGTCTCTCAAAATTACACTAAGGTAAAAGAAGGGATACAAAAATATGCGCGTGCCAAGCCATCTGAAAAATCGGCCTCTTAAATGAAAATAAAAAAGTAAAATATTGTTTTCTTAGTGACGTTTTTTATCCTTCCCCTCACATCTTTGCTAGGCAAATGGTGGCGTCACGTGCACGGGGCATTAAAAACGAAGCGTGGAATAAAAACTACAGTATGTCGAGTAAATTGCTGTATTTATCTGTTTCCAGTTTAGTCTCTATATGAACGTTGTTGAAATAAAAAAAGATGAATGATTGACCACTTAAGCACTCGAATTAACGAATAATGTATGCTAACCGCATCTAAAAATAAACTCACAAAAAATCAATGAAGAATGCGTCCATTCTCGTGAACTCTGTTTTGCATTGAAGGTTAACACGAGCCGGTCTAAATGCGTATATTCAATTTGCGTATTTAACACATTTCAGTGATAGGTTAAATATAAGTGTGACATAAATACATCTATGTTTAATCTGAGTTAATCAACATATTTTTCCCTAAAGCATTTTTCGATGTATTGTAATTAAACCAAATACATGTTAACATATTATTGTGTTTTGAGTTGTATTAAAAAAAGAAAATCCATGTAATTATTCTACTCAGCTCTACTTTACAAGTTACTCAGCAACTTACTCATCTGTTACAAAACTTGGTCTATTTTCCTTAACCTCCATTACTCAATATTATTTGTGATCGTATTTTTATTTGATACGGTGCCGCAGTTCCTTCTCTGATATTCTCTCTTTAACATTGTGTTTATTAGCAAGCACATGTTATACAACTAAATATAAAATAGAAGATTTGAATTGCCCATCATATGAAACGCGGAATCACCACAAACTTATAAATACTATTTGATATCTAGCTGAGGGGAAAAATGAAATTAAAAGAGATCATGAAATTGGATTTTCAAACTCTCTTGTGCCTGATTCAAACCATATAACCCGAGGGAAATGGGTGCATCGAGGAGGCCCATTTATTCAAGTACTTCGCGAAAAAATAGGTCTATGCAAGTTACTAAATCGCATTAAAATGATACTTTAAACATAAGTAAACATAGACCAACGACAATGTGATTGTATATTTAAAAATGGCAAACTAAGTAAATTGCTATCCCAGACTTAAGCGTTAAATTAATACGAAACATCTGTAAAGTAATTTGCGAATGGTATTCATACAAAATGTTATTGTAAGCGTCATTGACTGACAATAAACTCATTTCGAAGTTAAGCTGCCAACAATAAGCCACATGCCATTTCAAACTTAAGCGAGAGTGGCTGACCGATTAATAAAGTTTCATTCAGTTATCATTGGACTCGTCTATATTAGGATACGTCTATTCAAATTCAATCTGAACATTATCTTTTAGACCAACAAAAAGTATGAGGTATTTTGTCGAAGATTTATGTTAAAAATAGCACGCACTCTCAAATTAAAGACACAATGCCGGTTGTAGTAAAGAAATGTTTTATTATTTACCCAAGCCGATGGGAGAAACTCAGCTCATTAAGTAGTAGCATACAATAGCGTTTACTTTATATTTCTGCCTACATATTAACACACACAAATATATGCCCATCATTCCCCGATGCGTTTAATGGTGACGTTTATTCCGGATTTTGCGTAGTCGAAGCCTAACAATAGCTGAAAATTTACTCTACGCCTTACGCTAACCCTAAATATTTTGCGACTGTGACCGTAACACTAACCCTATGAATATCTAAGGGGAACTCACCAAATTAGTTTACGGCTGTGTTCGCGCACCGAGCATCGAATAACGGGACTATTTTCTGCACAACTAAATTTGTTAGCAGTTGATGTGCTTTTCCACAAAATACCCAAATTATATTTCAAATGTTATTGTTACAGTGGCTGATATTTATTGGACGCATATGAAATAAGATGCGTCTATTCAAACGTTTAGTACTATAAATGCAATTTCAAATTTAAGCGTGACATACCGACGGTCAGACAAACTGGTCGACCGAATACATCAAGGCTTAGTGGACGTATCTAATGAGATAAATAAATTAATTAAAATCTGAGATTGAAACGCAGCCCGATCTTAGTATTTACCTACCTTACATTGCAGGAAATTACAAACTAAGGACATGGAAATGGACCCTATCAGGTTATAAAATTAGGCCAGAAAAGTGACTTTCAGAAATGTTCGATGGGGGCGCCTCAAGTGACCCGTAATGAACCAATCACCTCTCCCTAATGAAGAGTTAATGGCTAGGAAGTTGCCGTCTAGTACATAACCAAGCCGTACTTCATAAAGACAAACGCATATACACAAAATTTGACTTACCTTCTGATCCCCGCATGGAGGTTAGACATGAAAAAGGGGCACTTTCCTTCTTATCCCCGCATGGAGGTTAGACATAAAAAGGGCACTTAAGCTATAAAGATAACCGAAAAATGGCCCTCATTATAATTCTCATGTAGGTGCATCTCGTGTTACATCCAATAAACCAATCACCCCCTATTTCTCTCTCTCTCCCTCTAAAGAGGAGCAAGTAATGCCTGAGAAGATAGGCTTCTAGGTGTAAATCGAAACACCTTATCACGAGAAACAGTGCTTGGCCATAAAGAAAGCCAGTGCTTAGTGTAAGAATGAGAAAGGTAAGTTGACCTACGTAACCTAATACAATCTGATCTGTTGTGCGTTTGTGTATACCTATAATTTGAACTAATTGGTGAATAGCCGATCAAAACGAAGACGCTGCCTTGTTTACCTACTTGTTTAGTTACTAAATAGATATAATGTCAAAGACATATTCCACATTGTTATCTCATTAACGCATTACATTACTATTTTTCTACGAACTGATTCAGAAATAATATAGTTAGACTAAGATGAATAAACACCTTCATTGGAACGATAAACACAATTATGACCATGAATAACACGTGCATTTTAGTAAAAAATACATGTTAATGTTAATGGTGTTTCAAATCTTGGAGGCCATTGTAGTCAGAGAACATCTTTAAAACTCTTCATTTCGTATTGCTTTTTTCTAATCATATATTATCACGGTAGAATAAACTCTATCGGGACATTCTGTTGATTCGGATTAACACATATGAATCAAAACATTCCATTTTCGAGTTTCGTACGTTTTCATCCTCGAAAAAATAATTGAAGTTTTGTTAGCTAAATTCCTACAAAAGACACGAAGTATCTAATTTTCGTAATAAATTTATTTTATGTTAATTTTTTTTAAATAAAGAAAAACAATAGTTTTGCATTTATTCACGGTAATCTCTGTTCTATTATATAACACAAGTTACTAACTTAGTATTGCCGCTGATTAACGACGGTTGTTTACACTGGAAATATAATGACAATTTGCCATCTGAATATTGTAAGTACTCTATCTCTCTGTCTAGTGGAGGTATAATTGGTGCGATCCCACCTCGGTCGCTTTATATTCACAACACCTCAACGGCCACGACGTAGATACTACAACTTTTTTTAATGGATAGTATGTCAGTATTAGCTGATAATACATTTTCTCATTTATATTTTTTTAGCATTTTGAACATCAAACCATTCGGGATAATGTAAAGTACATTTTACTCATAGAGCGCATGCGGTATTTTGGTGACTGAAACTAGTTCAGAAAACTGACCAATAGGACAGAAGCCGACCACTATCCGACCCCACTCAATGTTGTCCTTGTGCTACATCTTATTTTATAAAGACAATTGATTATACCGTGGACTTTGTTGTCCAATCTTAAAGAAAAATAAACTCTTCTCTTTGCTTTCTTTGATTCGTTTGAATTACCTTCCATCGATATTTCCTATAATTTTAGATCAAATAGTATTTTATTTTAACTCGTCTATCATTGTCTACTCTATCTTGACTAGCCTATTATCTTTACTGTGCTGTGAATTCCATGGTGTGAATTTTTTTTTCCTTTCACTTTCCCTCCGTCTTTTTGTTTCGTAACTGTACCTACTGCTCCAACAATTATTGGTATTGCGGCATATTTTATCTTCCATAGTTCATTCAACTCTGGTAAGTTTTGTATATAATGTTGTTGTTCCACCTTCTTCAGTTTTATCTTGTGATTATTTGGAATATTTTACAAGTATTAGTAGTCACGCACCAAATGTCCTCACGCTAGTTATTATCAGTTATTCCTACATTACCAAGTGGCAACAAGTCCGCTCATATTTCAAACACGTTCATTCTCTTTCAATAACCGTAGCAAATCCTTTCGAGTTATCACAACACTTGGTTCCCATTGATTTAATGCTGAGAAAAAACAGGTTTTTTTTCTTTTGAATTATAATAGGAATTAGCTCACGCAAGTTTCCAAGAACAGGCCCTCCCTTCCAACAACATTGCATAGTACAAGCAAATGCTGTTTCTATTAAATATGTCTTTTAAATTATTATTATTAGTAGTAGTAGTAGTAGTAGTAGTAGTAGTAGTAGTAGTAGTAGTAGTAGTAGTAGTAGTAGCATTTATAAGCTCTCGTGTATCGGGCAATAACCTAATATCGATTAGTTTATCTGACCCCTTTTTCAATAGATTGGTGAATTAGTATTCTATTTTCGTATGGAAACTCTATTACAATGATGATAATAAGGAAATTGGCCCAAACGTAAGTTGTTATAGATGATAATTGTAAGATGAGACGACATTGAAACTCGGATTAATTGGCTATACTGAAATGGGGAGTATCTTTGTCTGTCTATATGTTTGTGAGTCTGTTAAGTGCTTATAATTCGGTGTTCTTTAGAAATTGACATTTATTAAGGATACTCGATATTCGCTGTATGAAGATTGCTTTAGAAGATGTATACTATCTCATTAATTGATCTATAAGGATGCACTCAAAGTAGGGTTAATGCAGTGTATGTTCTGTTGTCATGAGACCATCTTCCCAGGTACTACCTTCTCCATTTTTTGTGGTGTGGATGTATAGTATATTTTTGTTGTTACTTCTCCTTTTATAGATACGATCATCATAGGTTATACATTCTCTATTTTGGAGGGTGTATTGTAGTATATGTGTTATTGTAATGGTATCTCCCTACCAGGCATTACTTCCTTCATTGAGTGTTAGTGTATGAAATGTGTTCATTATGACATTATTCTAGCCTAGCATATATATATATATATATATATATATATATATATATATATATATATATATATATATATATAAAAATATAGAGGCAAAAATGCCTTCAAAAACCATGTATTAGATGCGAGTAATTAAATCAAAAGAAAAAGAAAAATATTTCGAAACATTTAATAAAATATTTCAAAATACCTTCCGTTTTTTTTTCTTCATCTTGATTTTTTTTTTTAGCTAATATTTTGCTTGACAAAAACAAGCTTCGACAGAGCCAAGACAAATAAATGTATAACCTTTTTTTTTATATTATATTATATATTTTTTTTATATATTAACTTACAAAAGATGCTTTATAAAATGAACTTTCCTAATTTATAATATATATATATATATATATATACATAACGTGTGTCTTGTAAGTATGGTCTTACGTACTTTATTGTTGTTTGTTTGTCAACTAATTTGTATTGAGTTGATACAGTATGTGGCTTCTTCCGTTGATAGAAGTGTTGGAGCGATTGATCAGAATCAGAATAAGAAATCTGAAAAATCGTAGCTTTTTTGAGTATAGGCATCGATATCGAAATCCGAAAATTTTACGACTTTAAACTGATGCAAAACACGGTTATTTAAATTATATTCTTGTTGTTGTTAAGGTTTAATGTTCTATTGGTGGTTCTAATGATAAAATGATTAATATGTATTGATTTTAAACTAGTAGTAAAACTAGAATATACCGACCAACCCCCACAAGTGTACTTTTTAAATTTGCGAAAATATATGCACATCTTTCATAGGTTTAAAAGTAATTCAAAAATACAAAAGAGTCAGCAACAACTCTATAACTACATATTTAGAAGTTTAAAAGAGTTGGAATCTTAATAAGTAATTGTATCAGAATCGGGAATTGTGGACAGACTCGGTGATTGTATCGGAATCAAGACAAATATTGAGATCGTCCAATTACTAGTTCATAGAGAATATAGATACGCTGAGTTTTGCTCCCTGTGAGATGACGAGAATATAGTTAAGCCACATTTTCACAAAAGCAGATTCACATCTTCTAAACCGTTTCTTCTGCGATAAAAAGGTGTCTAAAAAAACTAGAATTAATGTTATGAGACACGGAGAATGTGCACTATTTTAGAATGATCAACGTGTCTTTAAATGATATGCACAAATGCGGGTGTGGGTGTAAGGATTTCATGTGTGTTCTTGCATTGTATACGTACCTTGTATACGTATATATTCACCGCAAAATACCTATAAAATCATAGACACTTTACAAAAACTTGCCTGCGTAAACAAATAAGAACATCTTTTCTTTCCACTCTGTAACTTTAACTAGTAGCAACAATATTGCGCAACTATATTGCAAACTAAATTAAAATGTACTTTAATTCCGTTTTATCATTAATAAATTTATTCAAATACATTAATCTACTTTACATCTTATATATAAAGTAGAGACGATTTTTCCCGTGTACCTTCTCTGAGAATAGGAAAATAACCACACGCGTCACAGGCTACTAAACTCACCATTATATCACACTTGTTCACTCGAGCGTGTTTTAGTAAAATTGTTATTATTTTTTCCAGCACTAAATATTACATTTCGCCCAGCAACTACGGCTCTCCGACAAACCAACTCCATATAGGTGGTAGAAAAAACTTTTCTCCCTAACAATTGTGTACTGTGAATACACTAATCGACACCGGGAACTAATAAAGACAGTTTCATTTTCACAAAACACCGGTTCTTATTTATTATTTGCCTGGTATTAATTTAACACGCATGTAAATAATCAAGCTTAGGATATTTAGTCTATTTTCACGTGCATTTTTAACCCGGAAGTGTGGTGCAGTCGGTGAGAAGGTAGGTTTCATGATCGCCAGTTTTAGCGTTCGATCACATTCTACTCCACCACGTTTTTCTTTTTTTTTAATTTAAAACATTCGCCAACACGGTAGACGGGGGAGAAAAAACAATATGCCGTATCTTTTTTTATTCGACGTCATGCTATAGGTAGCACTTTCTCCCGTGCTACGCCGGGCGACGGGTTCCGATAGATATTAATAACACGTGAAATAGTATACACATTGTAGCTAAAGTATGTATGAAATCATGTGTGTGCGTATACCTTACACACCACAAAAATGCGTGTGTTGTAGATTATTTGATAATTTGAGCGCGAGGTCATTTCAATATAGATAAACGCTAACGAATGCACACATACTTGTGAATACTTTATGTGTGTAGGTGCACTGAATATCATCACATACTAACGACTATAAACATCTACAAAAATAAATGACTAAAGTCCCCTTCTCTTACAATCGGCGCCCTCACAGATCCGAAGATCAAAATGATTCTTCGAAACACGGATGTCATTTGTTATCAAACAAGAGATACGCTTAAAAGTATATTGGATGCAATTAAGATCTATCAAGTAATATATATATATATATAATATATATATATATATATATATATATATATATATATATTATTTCATGTATCCACATAACATTTTATGAGGATATATAATATTTTATGTATCAATTGTCCATATTTACTTCAAAAGTGATCAACGCGTGAGTGGAGCTAAGTAGTAAGTTATGAAAATATAGTTATTGTTATTAAGCTACACAGAGCCTTTCGCGTGTCATCCCTTTAGGGAATCGTAAGGCAAAAATACATGGAGTTTGAGTTGCTGGATGTTTTTATATATAAACGTGGTATCTTGTCAAGCTAGTTTACCAATGCGATTTTTTCTTATTCTTTTATCCAATAGTCGGGGTTCTCACAAACAAAGGTTCCGTTGATTTTACTTCTGATTTTCTATTCTATTGTTCTGTTTTCTATAGGGTGGTCTATCCCCATTTTGTTGTGTCGAAAAAATGGTTCAGTTTTTTAATTTATTTATTTGTTCATTTATTTATTTACGATGTATTGTTAACATTATGTGAATTTTATTCTGTGCAAGCGGTTGTTTGCTATTTCACGTCTACAGTTTAATAGGTTTTGGGGTCTTTATGGTTTAGTTTCACAAATCTGTCATGCAGGCATAATTTACACAGGGAGTCTTAATTTCTATATGTACTGTTTGTCGTATTATTTTCTATTCAATTATTGGTGAACGTCTACTATCTTTAAGCTCCCAATAATGGTTTGCTAATGGTGTTTTAATTCGACCTTCTCTGTTTTTTTGAATGTGCTGTTGTGGTCGTAATATCTCGTTTAAAAATAGAGAGGTCATACGCACGTAGTACTTCTTGTTATCTTGTCTTTCTTTGGCCAATATGGTGGCTTGGTAAACAATACTTTTAATTGGGCATTTATTTTGTAGTGAGCAAAGTGTACGAGTTATGCGGTTACAACGTTTCTCTTCATTACTTACTTTTTTTCATTTCTATTTGGTAGTTGCTATTAAGGTTTGGGTTAGTACTATTTGTAGTTCTTATAATTTTCTTATTCTATATGGGTCACTTTTTACGCAATTCGTTATTTATTTTTTGTCTACTGTTCTCTTGTAGTATTCTTATTGTGTGGCTTAATTATCATTTCTATGGTTTTGTAGCAGCTCAAGGACAGTTTTAGGTTATTTTATTGAATATTTCATGCAGGGGATTTGTTATATGGAAGTTTTTCTCAATAAGCTTCATAATTCCTTGCCAAGTTTAGTTTTAAGCATCTGATAATAAAGTGGTGTATACCACATTGTATTTCTTTATCTTTTCTTTTTAATTTCATTATAGTTTCCTATTTTTTATATTCAAGTTCGATATTATGGTACCCAGTATTGTTTAGAGCTGTATTGTCAACCCGGCTAGATTTTTTAAATGCATTTTCCTTGCTAGATAGAATTCGGAATCTGTATGGTGATTGATGGGGCGTAATTGGATTTTTGGTGTACGTATCTTTTAAATATGCTCGTAAGTATTTTCATTCAAGTTTAAGTTGACATGTAAAAAGTGTGTTGATTTAATGTTAGCCAGTACTTTTACTCTTAGCCCTATATTTTTCATTTCCATATGTACAATTTTCCTGAAGTTTACTCTCTTGACTTTGTTGGGGCCTTTATTATAGCTAATTCATCATGTCTATATAGGCCGATATAGTGTATATACAATAAATATGCCCACAAAATATGATGCCTCGGTGGTGGCAAGACAATCCATAGTCAAATCAAAGAAGTTTGTCATTTTTTGTTTCATTTAGTGGTCATTATTAGTGATTAACACTGATTGTCTACATGCTTTAATAATGTGGGGTTCAGCTTTGCATATATATATATAGGTATACATTTCGGTAAAATTAGGGCGATGTTAAAGAGTTCTTCGGATATGGTTGGATAGAAATCAACTATGTCAAATTGTAGGAAGGTACATTTATTTTCATTTTCGATATTATTAAACTAAGTGATTGATTCGGTTGAGTTCGGAAGCCTCTTTGTACTTAATTGTCATGAATATATTTTCATAACTTATTATATATATTTATATATATATATATATATATATATATATATATATATATATATATAATCGGCAACAGAAGATTACGTCATAAAATAATTAAATCATAGATCATATTTGGAGAAAAAGAGGGGGTGGATGAGATATATTCAGTAGACAACCTGTGAACTGAAGAGAAACGTCTAAACCTCACTGAAGCTGCCCATGATATTTAACACTTAATCATACGTTATTTAATCACCCAAACACCATGGCTTGTAAAGAAAGGTTTCAAATAATAAATTAATGATGGATATATTTTTATTGGAAATCAGGCCAAAAATATGGCGACCGTTTTTTCTCTAGTCGCAGATAATCTACATATGGATGAAATGCGAATATAAAATGCACAAATGAGAAAGCATATCCATACACAATAATTCATTTTTATTGAAAACATACGACGACTGAAGATAAAGCGTACTTAGAATACGAAAGTTAAGAGTCCCAAAAACGTTTCGATGAAAGAAGAGTTGTTTGTTTGTAATGACCACATTTAATATTTATGTTCGCTATAGCTGGCACCGCGTGCCTTTACGTTTGTTTAAATAAGATTAGCATGGCAATTTTTGTTTTGTTTCTTTGAGACTGTATTTACTTAATTCCGTGCGAAAGTGGTTGATTAAAAGTGGGTATATGCTTGCGTTGCGTTTAATATTCAATGAAAGTATCTCATAGCGTGTATTGAGAACCTTTAGAGTTAGCTATCGTACGCGAGTTAAGGAAGAAAATACTTGAATCACAATATAATATTATGTTAGATAAGTCCTGAGAGTCGTAATATAAAAAGTATATTATCAAAATTAACATGAAAAAATGTATTAATCAGTAATATAACCACCATTTTCATTAATTAGGCGCTTACAATGACGTAATCATTTTTACTACTTGCTCATGATATTCATTATCTGGAGTGTCTCTTAGCACTCGCAACGTCTCAATCTTTACCTCCTCGGAATTATGAAATGTAATTTTCCGTAGTTCTGTCTTCAGTTTATGGAACAACCAGCGGTCGCACATGTTGAGATCAGGTGAATAGGGGCTCTGCTTCAATGTAACAATTCCCGACTTTCGAAAAATGAACTGGTCTCACGTGAAACATGACAGCGTTCATTGTCATGTTGCCATGCAACAGCACGGAGATTAATTGGATGTTTCCTCAAAGTTCGCCACTTCGTACCACAATCACGTACACACTCTCTGTAACCAGCACTATTGAGATAAGTTGTACATGTATACAAATTTACATAAACAATCAATGAACTGAAAAACAGTTATTAATACACTCTCATTACTTACAACACATAGTATTATAAAGAGAGAAACGATATGTTTTCGTATTTATAGAAAGCGCGAGATTATTTTATTGTGCTGTTATTGTTTTAAAGAAACAGCTGATCTGATTTGAACTTTTGTCCATTAGATAGCCACTATGTAAAAACAACATTTACTGCCGCTGCTACTTCGAGCAACAATGCTCTGTAAATGGTTAAAGTAACATATAATTGTACACTTTAATATACAGGAGTAACATAACTATAATGTGTATCTATTTATGTAAATCTAATTCAGACAATGCTTCGTTTAATATGAGGGTATACACGCTGTGCCTTAATGTGAAGGATCGACAGGAAGTAATTGACTGGAATCAGACTGAATTAATTTGTTTGATCGTTAATTACACAAACTGGGGAAAGTTTGCGATAAAAGCTTGTTTGATGTTCGTCATGATGTCAAACTCTGATGAAGACATATTTTTCACAATGTCACTCGTGTTCCCAACAAGACGGTCGTAAACAAACATATCAACATTATCCACTGAGTGTAAACGTCTGCAATGCAGGGAGGAGTGAAGGTGATTATGATTCTACATCGATGTTATCAACATATCCATTACGATCTAAGCGCCTCGGATAATTAAATGTTTCTAAGAAAAGTGCGTTTAATTTAGACGAGTGAAAGCGAACGTATAAGGAATCTTTTGAAACCTTACAGTTCGGCGGAACAAATAGAAACACCGAATCGTCTTTAGAAGGACGCGAAAGTGGACTCAAAATGGGAAAGCCATTTGGCTTAGTCGTCACATTGTCTATGCGTTGACGGTAAAAATAGACTCTGACAAGCCATTTTATATATTAGAAAGCTTCGAAACTACTTTAGAAGATGCTGCGCTCTCTACATTTATGAAAGTTAATTCAATTTTCGTAATGTTTGTTTATTTTATTTGGGAATAGAATATGACTTCAGAACATCTAAACGAACCATTGATTTGCTTACAACTGAGTAGATCTATTACAAAATGCTGATATGTTTCCATTCATTTCGCATTTTTTTCATATTTCGCGCACTCGGTAACTCACACACTCTCTCTTTCTCTATCCCTCTTTCCATATACACACACACACCCACATATATATATATATATATATATATATATATATCCCTATGTATATATATATATGTATATATATATATATATATTTATCTAAATATATATTATAGACATATGTGTATATGCTATATATATATATATATATATATATATATACTATTTATATATGTATATCATATATACTATATATAATGTGCATTATACATATTATATATGTACATATATACTATGTACTTTGCATATTCATATACACTATATAATATATGTATATGCATGTATATATGTGAAATACATATATATATATATATCTATTCTACATATACATATATATATATATATATATATATATATATATATATATATGATTATCTTTATTTACACAGACATGTACAAAATCTGCGACACTGGCATGTCGATGTTATCGATCAACAGTTATTATAAACTTTTTATAATTTTGTATTATTAATCTTATTATTTTTATTATTTCTTTTGATTATTATTATTATTATTATTATTATTATCATTATTATTATTACTATTTTTATTATTACAATTAATAATTAATAATGACGGCATTAATTAGCACTATTATTGTCTTTCATTTACATTACCACTTTTATTATCATTTTATATCATTTCAATTATTATTGGTGTCTATTATTATTACTAATACTTCTGTTAAACTTAAGTAATTTACTAAAATATTTGTTCAATTTATTAATTTATTAATGATAAGTTGGTAAACTCTAGACAATAAAAATAAAAATCTATAAATTCAGAATTAGTAACACATTTGAGTAACACCCTCCATTACCCTCCTCCCCCATCACGGTTGATCTAGGGGTACACACGCACGCATACACACTTATATTACAGCTGACTTGAAAATTCGCCTATGCGCCCTGAATCTATAATAACTGTCGATTTTCTGACATATTACCCTGCATGTCTCTTTCCCCCCACCTGTTACCTCTCTCGGTCTGAATCAACAGACGTTTTCAAATCTCTATCTGTCTATCTACCTATCTACTCTCTTCATTATATGTGTCTCTTTCCACTTTATTTTATTTAATTTTATTTCATTTATGTGTTTATCTATTTGTATTTGTTTTGTTTGTTTTAGATTTTAAATTTTAGTTTTTAGATTTTAGTTTTTAACTTTTTAAATTTTAACGGCCCTAAATCACGTGACTCCCTAAATGTTGAAATTCTAAATTTCTTTTCTTCTTCTACTTTTTCTCTCCACTTCATTCTCTTCAAATATGATCTGAGGTTAAGATCGGATTCTAACTCTGCCTGATGAGATTATTTATAATAACTGTGGATCGATAACATCGACGTGCCAGTGTCGCAGATTTTGTACATGTCTGTGTAAATAAAAATAATCATATATAAAGCTCTATTTGATATTCAGCACTTTTTATAAACCCGGTTGAAATTCTTTGGATTACTACCCTGTGGATGTTTTTCCCTGGATAATTACCATTATGTATGTATATATATATATATATATATATATATATATATATATATATATGTATGTATATATATATATATATATATATATATATATATATATATATATATATATATATATATGTATATATATTGTATGAAATAGAGTTGTAATTTCTTTCCGTTTTTATTTAACGAATTCCTCCTCGGTTTAGGAAGATACACATATGTTCGTAAATTCAAATATCCAGGGTAATTTCTGAAGTGTATCCACTTTCTTCAAAGAAGGAACAATTATATCTTTAGTTCTCAGTTCGCAGCTAATAAATATATATTATACGCACCACTTTTACGATATATATCATGTCAATACTCAGAGTAATTTGCGAAATATATTTTCAATTTCTAAAAAAGTAACGACAATATCGTAGGATGTGTGTTCGCACCATTCCTGAAATTAAAATGGTACTTTATAATTATTTAAATAAAACTATTAGAATGAAAATGGTTATAAAGAGTGCAAAGCTTGGAGCAGGGGTGAACAGAACATTTCATCAAGTCTAAGAAAAAACACTGTGGGTTGCTAAAGAGGAGTTACAGATTAACGGCATTCCTATAAATACATCTCATTTCCAATAACCTCCGATATGTAGAGCACGTTTTTTTACAATAAACGTCAGCGCTTATCATGGTCGACAAGTCACTCGAGGATAAAGATTTTTACTCGAGGAATTGACTTATAGGGTTTGATAAGAAGATGGTGACACAATATCGCGTTAACGGGCACGAAAGTTGTAGCAGAGTTGATTGATTATTTATGGGGACGGTTCAACAATAACTTGTTCACATTGGACTGGTAGAGAATCATATTGTAGTCGACAGGAAGCAGGCCATGTGTACCACATACGAGCAGTTTTAGGAAAGAAGATCTGCCCATGGAAGTTTCGTTTCGTTTTGGGCACACAGACTGAAAAAAGAAATCGTTGACAGTGGTAGTAGCTAAGCGGGTTCTTATTGTGAAAGTGTTACAAGGTGCATTAGAGTTGAGCTCAGTCGAACATCTGCCATGAAAATAAAGGTAAAGCAAAGAAAGACTAGATACATCTCTTCCGTGAGAGAGAGAATGTAGCGAAGGGAAGAGAGCGAAGTCAATGTTGGACTCTGTCAATGCAGGAATTGAGGCTCTGCGCGGCACCTCCCCATATGTGTCAGCGGTGCTCAATCTTAGGACGTATTTTATCTTTGTCGGACGTGATATACCTTCAGGAGTTGTAAAATGACACAACCATTGTTCCAGCGGTCTTATAAACATATTTGATGTAAGTATTCCATTTCAAGTCTGAAGAGAAGGTCAGCCATATCTATACTATTACTTCCATCAGGGTTACAAATGGTCATCTACAAATATAATTTAATAAAGATTTGTAATCAACTGTCCTCATGAACCATCCAATTTTATTCATTCGATTCATAACTTTCAATCATCTCATAACAGTAATCATGATTATATTTACAATCCATCGATTGATACTCATCCCCGAGTGTCTTTTACTCTTAGTAATTAGCGATTCAGAAGTAAAAATTTTAAAAAAATGTGATTCTGTAAAATATATCGTTTATTCTACTATTGATGTATTCATAGTAAATATTTAATCTATATATTTCATGATCTTTATTTCTCTTGTATCATTGGTGTAATGATGTTTTCAATCGATAACAACTAATAATAACTAATCGCAAACTAAGTTTCCTGATGCAGTTTGGAAACATCGTATTAAACATTTGGTTCATAAACATTGTGATAACAATTAATCTTTTTTAATAAAAAAATACACCGTATGAAATTACCTTGATACATACGCACTTAATTATCTACCATTATATATGCAAATGCATGCATCTACTCATGTAGCATTGTTCTACGCTAGAAAACTCATTTGAAAATTTCAATGATTTTCTGAATCATTTATGTTCATATTTCAATTTCCATATCGTACTCAACTTTCTTACTAATCTCCGCATAACGAGAGAATACGAGAAATTATAATGTTTCCCTATATTACGGTTAGCGAGTAACTCTTTTTAATTATTTTAAGTAATGCTTTTTCGCAAAATGGAAAGTGTTGCCTCCTCTCACTTGAGAGCTTATCTAATGAGTGGGGAGCAAGTATCATGGTGTGCGCTAGGCTTGTGCCAAATTTAAAAGTAAATGAAAAAAGTATTGTTTTTAAGTAGTTAATTAACAAAATATAAAACATTTCGTTGTACAAATGTGGCCATGTTTCATTCAACAAGAAAAGTACATTTCCTCATAATTGCGGTAGGTTTAAGGCAAATAAATCATAGAAGATGTTTTCATGTGATCCACAGAATTGAGGTTTTTTCAATTAAGATTATTTTAAATATATCTGACAAAATGGTAATCTGAAGAAACAAGAGTTGATGGAGCTTACATTTGTGTTGCCCAATCGCAGACATTGTGTTAAATGGTTGTCTTTAATACATCAATTGTAAGTGATATTTTTCAGAATAAATTGTCGGATTACTGGGCAGAAGCTCATAATTCTGAATTACTTTCAAATTTCAACAAACACAAAGATTGCCTTTCTCAAAGTAAAAAGGTCTGGTTTTGTTCATGGTTTTGTTCGTGTCATTTTCAAGGTAGAATCTTGATAGTGGTTTCAAGGTAAAACTATAAAAATAAAAATTGTTTAGACTGAATTCAAAGTGGATGAGTAACCGGTCTTGATAGGGAAATATCAAATAAAATACAAATACTTGCTTGTTTCCCCATAAGTTTGAAATATTTTTACACAATAACAAATCTGAACATACTTTGTTTCTCAGGACAAACAAAACGTGCTAATTCAATTTTGAACGTATACAAAATTGAACTGTTATGTTCACGTGTCGACACTATTTTTAACAATCTGTTAGCAATAACATATTATCTACTAGAAATTCCGTTAAAACTTCAAAGTGTACTGTCTCTTCTGATACTACAATGCATCTTTTTTGTCCTAAGTCAGTGAATGAGAAATCCTTCTAAACAATTTAAATTTGTGTCCTAATCCAGAACCCCGTTTTTGGAAAGCTGGATTTACCTACATTAAAACAAAACGGTTCGAAGGGAAAGGTTATTACAAGACAATACATAGACATATGACTGGTTATTTCTGTCTGAAATTATTTAATCATTAGAAGAGAAAGGTTATAACAAGACAACACGTATACATATGACTGGTTATTTCTGTTTGAAATTATTTAATCTTAAGAAGGGAAAGTGTATTACAAGACAACACATAGACATATGACTGGTTATTTCTGTCTGAAATTATTTAATCTTAAGAAGAGAAAGTTTATTACAAGGCAACACTAAGACATATAGCTGGTTATTTCTGTCTGAAATTATTTAATTTTTAGAAGAGAAAGGTAATTACAAGACAACACATAGCCATATGACTGGGTATTTCTGTCTTAAATTATTCAATCTTTAGAAAAAAAAGGTTATTACAAGAAAACACATAATCATATGACTGGTTATTTCTGTCTGAAATTATTTAATCTTTAGAAGAGAAAGGTTATTACAAGACAACACATAGCCATATGACTGGGTATTTCTGTCTGAAATTATGCAATCTTTAGAAAAAGCGACGACTAAAACATTCAATTGAATATATATATTTATAAATAAATTTTAATTTTTCAACACATTGAGTATTTTACCCCTAGAGTAAATGTTGTATTGTGGTGACTAATGATTCAAGCAAGGCATAGGATAGATAAAAAATGGCCAACGACATATATCTCCCCACAATTCTAATGGATTTGTGCCTAATTTGTTAAAAATGTAAATTGTATTTGTACATTTTTGCAATGAAATAAAATAATTAAAAGTGTAATAATTAGACGTATATTACCCCTCTTTTTTTCTTTACCCAGTCAGTAAGGGTGAATGGGTAATTCTTATAGATTGAGGCAGTTTAAATTTATGTCACAATCGAGAGTGTCCCTTTTAAAGAGCTTGATTTTTTTCACATGAAAAATAGATATTCTGTTTAACTTTGTCCTGTTCTCATGGGGAGTATAAAGGTATATGAGACAACACAATGTTTGTTTACTTTAACAAAAATAATCAGAATAAAGTATTGCGTTTGGTAATTGGCATACATTAACTCCTTTCAGACTCTTTAGTTCATTAACATTATGTACCTTTTTAATATCACGAAATTGAGAGGAAGGGAAACAAATTGAACAGTGATCATCATGATAAGAGTAAGGAATGGTCTGGGCGAAAAGATAGATACAATGAGGAGAAGGATATACAATTTGGGAGAAGAAAAGGAGAAACATAAAGATGCAGCTAAAGAGAGAGAGGGGGAGAGGGATAGAAATTTTCCTAAGCAGATTTACATACACTACATAATTTCTTCCATTTTGTTTTTATGACCCCGGGCAATGCCACGTAGCCATGCTAGTATTGGATAATGTCTATATTAAGCATAACACGAATCAGCTTCCTTTCTTTTCTTTTTTAAAATGTAATTTTAAAGTTGTCTAGTACTTGTTTTGAAAAGACTCTCATTCATTACAAACTGTAAATGTTCGACATATTTCGCTTGCTACTTAATAGCATGACGTCACTTTTCAGTGCACCGGCCTCCTTTTACGAAGATCATGGCTCATCTCGTGCGGCTCGTTTTCTCACAACATTGCAGTAAATTATCTATGTTTATACGCCTGTAACAATTGGTTTAAAAAGGGTGAATTTTCATTCCGTTCATAGAATAACACAGATTTGATTTATATCCAAACACTTTTTTTACTCAAATTACACACATGTTTATTTGTATTTTCATATGCAATTTTGCCACTGAATTAAAAAATCACATTCGTGTTGGCATAACATCGATAGTTTTTTGAATTGTTATTTAATTTAATATTTTAGGTGTTATACACAACCTTTCTCTACAGCAGTATGTTGTAATGATAATTACACAGCATTTAGTACTTTTTCATATATTGAATAGTATTTAGTAAATACAATGTGTGTTAGAGCGAAACAAACCATACAATTTTGCAATGGAAATGCTTTGATAACTCTTTACTTAAGATTAGAAGTGCTTTGACGATTGAGGTTTTCTAAAGTGCACATATATAATATATATATATATATAATCTCCCATCATAGCAGTATCGCATCGTCCTTGCTATCTTCTTTCCATTGTTCCGATGTCTTGATGAAATCTCTCACCATATTCCTCACTGACATTACCCAAGTTTTCGGGGAAGAAATCTAAGATGAGAATGCGAAAAATGAACTTTTAAGAAAATACGACAACCTAGTTTCCTGAAGTTTTCAATAAGCTCTGATACCAGCTGTTTGTTATTAAAATACTTGTGATTTGGTAAGACTCCATGAACTTCATCACGCAATGCGCACCAACCTTCTTTTTCAACTTTTGTCATCGCTCTTTCAAGTTTCTCCGACTTTAACATTGCATTTACGTGGGACCCAACAAATATACCACGTTTGATCTTAGCCTGTGATAGCATTGGAAACATGAGACAAATTTCTTGAAAAGCTTCTCCTCTAAAATCTAATACCTTCACATACTGTGTTACCAATCCTAGTTTAATATGAAGTAGGGGTAATAAAACTTTGTTGGTATCTACTAGCAGCTGTCTTAGAACATTTTTCATTCTTGGCTGCAGTTCCACTCGTGGGGGGCGATAAACTTTCCTGTAATGATCATCATAAGCTCTGCTATCCCATAAGTAAAAGAAAACATGTATACTTTGTGTATACCTATTGAAAGCCAAGCAAGAAGGCAATACTCTTGAAATCACAACAAAGATCCCACTTAAATTCAGCATAATTTATTTTGTCCAGTTGTTTGACATTATCATAGTGTTTTTCTTCTGTACGGAGTGTGCAAAATGCAAAGATAGGTACTTATTTCCATTGTGCAGCAATACTGCTTTGAGAGTTCGTGTTGAGCAATCTATGAGCAGTCGCCATGTGAGTCCAAGAGCATTAAACCAACCAGTAACATCATTACAATAACACCGATCATCACTAATGTCATATAGAAATTTCAAATGTCGTTTTCGGTACACAGATGGCCTGCAGTCTTCCCCTACTAAATTCCATTCCTTCAGCCTTGATGTAAGAAGTTCACCTCCTGACTAAGTGAGACCTGAATCCCTGATTAAATCATCTAGCTCACTCTGATTTTGAAAAGTGAGGCTTCAAAGTCGTTCTTGGTACAAAAGCTTCCTCCATTTCGTGGCTACTGCTACTTGCTGACACTTCAGATGAGCTATCCATTCTATATTCTGTCTGTAAAGAAAAATAAGTACATATAGCAATATTAACAAAGACTTCAACAACATTAATATTCCATAAATCTGTAGAAAAACGAATGCATTGTAAATACTTAATATTCAAATTAATTAAAAGAAAACCTTTCGGAGAGTACGATGAGAAGTAAACTTACATGATTTGGTGGTTGTGGTATTGGCATGCTGTCACCATGTGGAGCAGGTGCTCTACATGATGGTATGTCTGGATACTGAAAAGGTTGTCTTCCTTTAACGTTTCTGTACTTTGTCACATCAATAATACAGCAGTCATCGTGATGGTTATTCGGCTCTCTCCAAACTCTGGGAATAGGAAAATGCATTGTCCTTCCTGTAGCTCTTAGCCATCTTTCTTGAGTCGATCGACAGTTTCCACATATCACATGAGGGGCACATGATTTGTTCTGGTCACCCATGGGAATTCTGAAATAGAGTATGTATGCTATCTACAATTTGGCCTTTTTAAGGATCTTATGTTATACTTGCTATTTTCCAATATAATAACCACACACATAGCAAAATGTATCTGAAGAATGTTTACATCCTCTGGTAGCCATATTAATAAGAACAGAACATAGTAATTGATCTGAAAGAGAAAATTAAATATACATTTTGTAGCGGAACATATAGTATTTCACAATATATGATAACATTAAAAAGCCTAACAGACCACTTGTGCCTCTAGTATATATACATATGGATATGTATATAAATAAATATAGGAAACGAGTATGCATATGCTCATCTACAGATCTATTTATTTCTCGAGACATATCTTTTATTTTGTGATCTGAAAGAGAAGATTAGATATACATTTAGTAGCGGAACAATTAGCATTTTCAAATATATGATGACATTGAAAAGCGATGTATTTCTATAACGGTCGATGATATAGAAGAACATTATGATACTCATCAGCGCAGGGAAATAACAATCTCAGACGGCCATAGGGCGCGAACACGGTTCAGAGACAACTGGAATCAGTAAGTGTTCATCTAGTCTCATAAGGCCACGAAAAATATCACGTGATAAAGGATAAATTAAGTATTATTTAGACTGTAAGCGGCGAGTATATCTATATAAACATTCAATAGTACGCATCGACAGAATCGGAGATAGCAACTATTCACACACACCCCACACCCACATACATATATATATATATACACACACACATATATATATTTATATATATATATATATATATATATACACATATATATATATATGTATATATATATATATATATATATATAGCTGTTGCCATCTTTTTCGCACGTTTCCACCTAATTTAAATAGAATACGTGGTCTAAACAAACACGTATACATATTAGATGGAGATACATAACTATTGATAGTTCGCTTTAATCCATGAAGGTATGCTTAAGAATTATTTGTATAAGAATAACGTGTGTTATTGTAATTATTCGGAATACTGTTCTTATTTTGACAATTTCGATCGATAGATGTAAGTCTAGGCGATGTTCATCTACGTGTTGTCAGGGTATCTATGTCAAACTTGAATATCTACACTGAATTTAAAACTGAAAATATTATTTATAACGTGACACTTACACATTACTACAGATTTCTACCGTAACATGACTGACAGAATGAGAGCACCATCACCCCCTTGAATAAATGAAGTGTTTCGTGCTAAAGTACCCTGCAGATTTTCGAATTCGGCATAAAGGTATCTGATATCGACCAGACATATGTGAGACAGTTATTGCGTTTCATTTGTCCACACGTTATGACAATTTTATCCAAGATTAGAAAAGTAGTAAAGATAGTCTAAATAATAAAAAAAAATATTTTTCGCTATGGAATACGAATTGCTTAACTAATATGTCACAGTTTATTAATTTTTTAATAAAATGAAAGTAGAATTAATAGTGGTTCTGTTGTAGCCTAACAGACCATTTGTTTCTCCAGTATATATATATATATATATATATATATATACATAAGTATATGTATATAAATAAATATAAGAAAGAAGTATGCATACGCTCATCTAGACAGTAATGTATGTTTCGAAACTTACCTCATTTTTGTCGGTATTTCTTTCATTTAAAAATGTTATTTTCTGTTTGTAAACTTATTGGTCGATTTTTAAGTTCATTTTTTATTTTTCAAAACAGATGGAATTCGGGTTTCATTCGTTTTAATTTTTAATTTTCTTATTATCTTTACTGATTCATTTACTTAGGGGCATATTATGGCTTCGTTTACTTTTCCCTGGAAATGTGTGTATATATTTTTTGCCTAAAGGATGATGCAGTTTACTATTCGTACACCCTTTATCTTAATATTTTACATTTGCTTCCGTGTTTCCTTTCTTTTCTATTTGCTTTTAATGCAGTTCTTGTTCTTATGATTCTAGCTTTCCATGCCGAAATGGTAAAAGATAAATGGAGAAATGAGATAGAAATACATACATGGCGACAAGAGAGTAAATTATTAGTGAATTCTTATATGCAATATGACGAAAATATCTGTTATGCGTTGTAATAGTTGAATGATCGAAATCTTGAAATATAATTGAAGGTAGTAAATGGAGAAACAGGAAAGCTACATCTATGAGGAAGGTTGAATGGACCCGGAAACATATCAAACACATAGAGAAATAAATAAATGTACGAAAAAGATTCCAATATATAATATATAGAAAAGTATGAAAATAGGAAGAATAATGGAAGACAAGAAATATTCAAGAACGATACGTCAATAAAATAAATATACGAGTATGAGTCGAATAAGTAATAAGTGGGGTATATAATACACTGAACACAAACAGTTTAAAAAAACATTAAGATACGTAAGATGATAGAATACGTAAATACTGGAATAAACAGTGTATGTTAAAATATACAAGAATTTGTTTAGAATTTGTAAAATATATGAAAATATATATTAGAATGAGTGAAATTAGTAACAAAGTGATATTTATGATACTGAATAATGAATACCCATACTACATTTATTAACGAGAAGAGCTGAAATTCAATCGTAGGTGTGATTTTAGAGTACTCTACATTTGTTTGTCTTTCGATCTCATCAAACATTTATTGAAGTTCATACTTTAGATGCATTGCTGTTTCTGCTTCCTGTAAAGTCGGTTCTCTCTATCGCTCTAAACACTTTCTAACACCTGAGGCTATTTTCTATATCTACAAATCCGCAATCAGACCTTGTAAGGAGCACTACTGTGATACTTGGGCTAATTAATCTCTGTCATATTTGACTTTTATTGATAATGTGCAGCAACGTATCTGTAATATATTAGCATTACTATAATACATAAAGAACAATGTATCTCGAATATTCAAAAAAATACATCTCCCAGAGTTTCTAGACAATTAAGAGAGAGAAATGTACAAGAGTGAGGTGCACCCTTAAATAAACAACATATACGAGATGGAATCACATCCTTTAATAAATATAAATGCTTAAGTTAAAGATGTAAAAAACAATTTTACGAGAATTAGTCGAATATTTAAAGGAAATACACGTTAGAGACCAAATAACATTTTAATAAACTAATTTTGATTTTTTTTAAATGCGTAATAATAATCATAGACGAATACATATTACGTAATGAAATAAAATTGATAAGAATTAATGGAATACGCAACAGAAATAAAAATTGAATTATGTGTAAACTTTAGAAAAACGTGTACACATACGAAAGTAACAACGAGAATTATTAGACAACGTAAAGTAACAACTATATAGAAGAATGCTTTATACACGTAAATAAATTACATCAACGAGAATAAGTAGAATGCATGAAAAATAATATTTTCTCGAATGTATGGCCTCTGTTCTATCTTGAGAAACAATGGATAACCCCTGTTTATGTGATTACGTGTGTAATTCTACACCAACTATTGCGCACTCCCCAATAAACCTTTTCTTTAATCGACACTGTTTGATTCCAGTTGCGAGTTGGTGTCCAGCACGACTGGAAATAATGCCGAGATAAGTCGAGAGCACATACAGCACCTGTTATCACTAAATTGTTACTTATTAAGTATTACGTTATGAAGAAGTCTAAAATACAACGAACACATAGCGTAAATTGATTTATTAAAGTACATAAAAGAAATAACAATGTCTCGACGAATTCACATAAAAAGAAAACATCATATACGTAAATATTTTCGTGAATAATAAAAACATCAACATACATATAAGCAATTTAAGAAAATACGCTGATTACCTGTCATAAATTAGTTAACGAGACTAATTCGAATATTTTAAGACCATGCAGAAAAGTTTTTGGAAAACTTACAAAAAAAAAATATATATATAAGAACATAGGTATTGAAAATAAAACAATGTGCAATAAATTGTAGGATACGTAAAAGAGATAACGAGTTTAAGTTGATTATGTAATAGAACGAATTCGTACAAGTATAAGTAGAACACGGAAAGATAAATTCGAGCATGGTTCGATTACATAGTACAAGCTACGGGAATGAGTGATGCACGTAAGGAAGATTCATATACGTTAACAGCTCGATGAAGTCAAAATGTACATTAATGTAATTATTATTTTATAAGTATTTGCTCACGTTAAGATAACATGTAGAAGAAAAATAGAATATAGATATTTAACTACACAATTTATCAAAAAGTTGGTGTAATGAAATAAAACCTGAACAATTAAAAGATTATTCATCAAGATAAGAATGAAGAGACAATGTGACACATATCTATATAAAAAATACAAAGATGTGTTGAGTACGTAAATACATTATATATATATATATATATATATATATATATATATATATATATATATATATAAATGCAGTCGAATCATACAAGAATTAATCAAATACATAAATAAAATACATCTATGAGCATAAGTAGAATATTTTAACAGCAAGTATATGCCCAAATGACAGGGTCATTATCCAAATACCACTCTCATTAATACCTATCATTGAGTGGTGTTTCGCTTTGCTAAGTAGTGCCTCTTTAGTATTAAAAAAAGGTCAATACTAAAATAGTATAATAATTTCGAGAATTCATCGAATACATCAATAAAAAAGTAAGAGATAAACGACCTGTCAATAATTTAAAAGATTAATGACCGGAAGTCAGCCCAGAGGAGCAATAAAACTATATATTCGTCTCCAAATTCAGATACTTTTATATCTGAACATTGTGAACGCCGACGTGAAACCAACGTTAGAGTGAATTAAATCAACTTATTATTTTATCGAGCATTGTATACAAGATAATTGTAACACTCGAAGAAAAATGTAACCGATTGGGCAACCCATTGAGGATCGGTTAAATTGTTTGCTTCAGAAAAAAATTATGTTTGCAAACCCGTTAAATATAAAAATTAAACAACAAGATGCAAAAGTTGCCTCCTCCCTCGATTTTAATCCCTCACTTTCTCTCCCACTACTGCTGAAATCGTATTACTGTCGACTGTGATATTCCCTTTTCTATAACGGATAATTCTAATCTATTTCTATGTTCATTTTTTATTACCTTCAAGTGTTAATAAATAAAGCGATATTAACAGAGGCGAGGATGTAATATTCTAGAATAAGATGGCGGGATTAAAAAATCCACAGTGAGAGAGGGATACATTGATAGATATAATGTTAGTCAGCTTCACTTCATGTATCAATTGATAATAGAAACCTACAATTGACGGGTGATTTAGAACGGATTTTCTCTAAATAAACGTTTATAGGAAAACAAAAACTTACTCTAACAAGCGTTCATTAACTGAGCTTAAGTATAATAATGATGTTAATAAAAATAATAACAATAATAATAATGATAATAATAATCATAACAATAATAATTATAATTATAATAAAAATAATAAACATAATACTACTACTACTACTAATAATAATAGTAATAATAATCATATTAATAATAATTATAAAAATAATAATAATGATAGTAATAATAAAAATAATACTAATAATAGTAATATAAATAATAAGTATAATACAACTAATAATAATAATAATAGTAATAATAAAATCAATAAAACAATAATACTAATATTAAAAATAATTATGAAAAAATAATGATAGTTATAATAAAAATAATAATAATAGTATTAATAGTAATAATAATAATAAATTAATAACAGTAGTAAACATTTTAATATAATAATAATAATCATAAACATACTACTAATAATGATAATTATAATAATTATAATAATTATGAGAATAATAATAATTATGAGAATAAAAATAATTATAAAAATACTACTAATAATTGTACTACTACTACTAATAATAATGATAATAATAATTATTATTATAATAATTATAATAATACTAACAATATCACTACTACTACTACTACTACTACTAATAATAATAATTATAATAATAATAATTATAATAAAATAATTATAATACTACTACTAATAATAATAGTAATACTACTACTGCCACTACTACTACTAATAATAATAATTATAATAATACATCCGTATGTATATAAAGTTAGGCATGAGTATAAGGTTATATGTTCGTATTTACATAATTCACTTAAAAACTAATTAACTGGTCATTTTTTAATATTTTGAACGCAACTGCTGAGAGTAATGAGTAGTAATGTAGCTATTTTTTTATTTTTTTAGTTATTGGTCAGAGGGGATAAAAAGTGAGTGGAAGTAATTCGTGACTCTGCAAATACCTACGATTTTTGTCAAATTTTCTCAATAGGTATTAGGCATAACTTAATAAATATTATATTTGGACTATTTGAAAGAAATTTAAGACAAGTACTATAGACACAACTTCCCAGTAAAGAAATCTAATACTTTGGATTCTCATTGGCTTTTATCCAAAAAGAAATAGACAAAAATTAATTAACATTCCATGAATTTTAATTTCACCTTAAATTCCCTAAAGACTGGAATGTTATACATTGTTTAAGATCAAAGTAATTTAAAGAAATGTTGATCCAACTTTGTATAAGTGTTCTAGAAATAAAGTTGATTATCATTATATATTCATTTCAATTGGTGGTTAGGAGCATAAAAGTGGTGCAAAATTGGTCTTCATGATTCTGATTGTAAGAACTGTCTATCTTTTTTATTTGTGTTTTGTTCATATAACATTTATTTCACACTTTCTCTTTTTACATCCTTATTTCCTATTTTTCTATATATACCCGTCTCTTTATCTATCCTGTTAACACTCGTGTGTCTCCATTTTCATACACCTCCTCTTTCTCTCCTCTCTCTCTTTTTCTCTCTATCTTTCTCTCTTTTTTCTTTCTCTTTCTTTCAGTATCTTATTATCTGAAACTAAACTACTACCGAAGACCACTATTGTGCCTTATTCCTCCCTGGCGAGCACCCCATCAATCCGTCCACCCTCGAACCACCCACGTGACTCAGCAGATTAGGACTTCATTTAATTGTAAATTTCCCTTCTTATTTTAAAATATTCGATTCTTCATAAATCCCTCGAATAGCTGAAAATCAGATGATGGCAACACGGAGAACAAGTAGCATTGCATCTGTGGTGGTTAGGGAGTCGAGGTAGGAATTCTGTAAATCATCGGGTGGTCGGTGTGTGGGGCGACAGTGTAAATGTCCAGCGGTGACCGGTAATGCTGGACAAGCAAGGTTTAGTAAGGGTTAGGACGGGTAAGATGCGGTGAAGTGCGCGTTGATTGAAGTGATGAAGGGACTGCGTGGTTGCTTTTCAGAATCGACAGGCGTATATTATCAATGTTACAAAAAGAGTAAGATGATAGAGAAGACCAAGAAGAACATGATGAAGAAGAAGCAAATACAGAAGAAGTCAATGTAGAAGTAAAACAATCTTGAACTGGCAATAAAAAGAACTAGGCGACTCGTAACAATGATACACAACTATACGCAGAATAACAACATGATAATGAAATACTAATTAGAGATAGAGAAAATTAATGTAATCCTCAATAGAAAAGTAAAAATAAAAGAAAACACGAAACATTCGAAATAAAACAGTAAAGCAGAACAATAATAAAAAATAAAAAAAATAAGAGACAACGAAGAACATGAAGAATAAAATATGTAGAAAAAAGGAGAGACATTGAAGAGAAATACGAGAAAGGACATGAGGAACGGACGAAGAAGGAGAATAAAAGATGAAAAAGATGTACATGAAGATGATCATGAAGAAGACAGCGAAAGAGAAAACGAAAGGTAAGATAGAGAAGAAATGGGAAAGGAAACGAATAAGGAGATGACTGATGAAATAAACAAAGACTAATTATGCAGTAGAAAAGAAGAGAAAAATAATTCACAGACCATAAAAATACTAATCATGACGATTATAATAAGAGTGAGAATTAAATTCAAATAAGAATCATATAGAAATACATTGTTATATATGGGAGAAGAAGAGAAGGCAGACACATTGTGTAGAAAAAAAACATTTCTTAAGATCGCTTTTTGCCGTATTTTTATGTAAACGAATGAAACAAATGATCATAGGAAAGAATCACGAAAAAAAATAATAGGAAGGATATCATTAGGAGAAGTAAGAAGAAGAATCCGGAAAAAACACGACGAATCTTTATTCGTCGTGTTTTAAGAAGTTAAAAAAGAAAAATGAACCTATAATAAGGAAGAATACGGAGTATAAGAAGCTGGGCAGAAGAAATAAGAGGAGAAGAGGAAAATAATAATAAGATAAATCAGGAAAAGAAGAGGAAAACGAAGAAGTTGAAGAAGAAGAATGCGAAGGAGTAGAAAAAAAGATGATAGTGATGATGAGAATTATAACGAATAAAAGAAAGACGAAAACTAAAAAGCCTAAAATTACAAAGAAATATATCAAATGTTGAAGGAGATGATGAAGATGACTCCGAAGAAACAAACGCAGGCGAAGAAAGAAAAAGAACAAGAAGACAAATGACGGAAATAAATATGACAATCACAAATAAATAAGTAGAAAACAAGAAGAGTCAGAATGATCACCAGGGAAACAGTTCAAAGTAAAACTAAGAACACGAATCATTAGAACCGCTAAAATAAGTGATAGTCATGAAAGATGATGTAAGAAGAGAATATTGTTTCTCAACACCGATGTTACCGAATTTAATAAATAGAAAAAGAATAACAAGAAAAAAGAAGGATGCCAATCATAAGAAGATGAAGATATCAAGTACAAAAGAAAGCATTAACACACGCTGCATCTCACCAGGTTTGAATCAATAACTTCCCCTACAGAATTGTCGACAAGGAAATCTCCAGAATGCTATTAGTTTCACAGACTGGTTCCAAACGTCTTTTCATGCGTTTATCGAAGGATTTCAATACGCTTACATAGCTGTGTATTAAACCCATACAATCCAGAGGCAAATTGGGGTCCACAGAGTAAGCCGAATGCGAATTGATTTCCTTAACCTTGCAAGACACTTTAAATTTACTTTTTTGAGAATCATTATCAAACACTTAGAACTACAGTCATTCTAAATTAATTCACAGATAATAAAAAACATTTTGGTAAGTCCTTTCATTTCCAGAAAGGGTTACTTCGAACACTCTTACAGAGTTGAGAGTCACTGAAAGATGAGAGGTCGGGAATATGATAATTAGACGTGCACTACTACTTATACTAATAATAATTGTAGCTGAAGTAGTCCTTGTATAATGTTAGTGCACTGCAACAAAGCCTACATTTAAATATATGAATCGATTTTGGAAAAACAATCATATAAAAATAGATTGAATGTCGTGTGTTTGATAGGACGTCTATATTGATAATATTAGAAAGAGTGTTATTCCAAGCACTTAGATGTATTACACACTCCAATATGGGCTAACTATATTTGCAAGAATGAAAGTAAATTTCATATAAAGTAGCATTGCATGTCGGAAGTTTCACCAGGGTCAAAATTAAACATTACTACAAATATTAATTAGTACTACTACAACTTGTATTTGTAACTTTAGTTACACGTACTACTACTAATAGTAACAGTACTAACTACTACTGATCAAAGTAATATAGACCTTTATGACACTTACGACATTGAAAGGGTTCTTTTTCTTACATATAGTATAATTCCTACAAATATATTTTGACATTTAATTGTGTATTTTATATGGTTGAATTGGTAAAACGGTAACTAATCGATAAATCGCGGGTCTAACGTATAGATAGCGCCACAATTAATAGATATATTTTTTTATAAAAAGGTACTCATATTGACATGCCACGTATCATAATTTGATCGAATCTGTTTATTAGTTTACAAATTACAGTTTTTGTAGGTGAAGCTATTGTTGCTGATTTTTTTAATGATGGAAAAATCTAAATAATGTTCTGATAGAAAACATACAATTCAACAAACAATTACTTAACAAGTGTCATTCAGAACGTTGCCCCGTCAGACAACAACGGCATAGATGTTGTATACCGACAGGAACCCCAGTTGTAAGACCCAAATTATGCTGAACGCTCAGGTCGACAAAATTAAGAAATTGCAACAGAAAACCTCAAATAATTCCAAAAGCTCGTTTTGACGATCGTAAATTTAAGTTGCGTGACATAGCAGAGTAATTGAAATTCATGTTTTTTGTTTGTCGTTATTTTTGTGATCTTTTGTAAAATAAACTGAAGAAGTGACATATTGAAATTAAAAAGTCAAAAATCAGTAAATAAAACATCATCATCGTCTTTAGAACGATCATATACCTAATCATTGTTGAGATATAATCATTTGAACTGAAATAAGTAATTTTATAAATTTATTAGGTTATACTTACTATATATAAATAGTTAAATATATATATATATATATATATATATATATATATGTGTGTGTGTGTGTGTGTGTATACATACTGCAAACACTCTTGTATTTTGGAGTATTAAAATGCTTGTATTTTTATCGTGTATTTATTCTCTACTAAACTCAAATATTTTTTCCGTGAGATTTTAATTATGTATATATCTATATAATAATGAATACATGCGAAAGTTGTTATATTAACATCAAAGCAAATTATTCTTACTTAATTCTATGATACGACATGTCATTTGACATTACCATATATAGTCGACTTCAAATACCCACGAACAGTGTTAGGTCTACTTAGTTTGCATATTTGTTTTATGAAGAAATCCTAATTAATTAGGATTCTGTAATATAGAGTTGTAATTTTGCATCATAATATTTTCTTATATATACGCAATATTTTCCTCCATAGTAAACGTCTTATGTCTTTGGAATACTGTGACTGTTCACGTCTGATGTTGCCGGGATGTTTAGAACATATACTACACTTCGATTCTAGAGAAAATACTAACGAACCATAAAACCAATGCTGTAATCTATTATTGTATTATCTTTTAATAGGAGGGAAGTATCAGGTTGCAAATAAAGTAATGTCGGGGTTGTCCAACACATTCATTAAATCTGAAACATTCGCATTAGGGCATTTTTAATCTTTAAAATAATTCCCCTGATTTTCTATGAAGTCTGTCCAACGATAAACTAGCTTCTTGATGGATTCATCAAAAAAATTCTATGATTTTTTAGAGATAACAAAATGTAGGTCATTTTTGAGTTGGTCGTCATTTTCATAAATGTTATTGTTTAAGTCATGCTGCATCGACCCGAAAAAATGGTAGTTGAGAAATGTCACATGAATAAGGCGGATGAAGCAAAACTTCCCAATTGAAACCTATGACCTTTTCCTGGAATAGTTTTGCTGTGTGAGGTTTCCCATTATCATGCTGAAGCACTACACTCTTCCTATTGAGTAATGCTGGTCGTTTTTTTTTTGATAGATCAATTCTTAGATCATCCAGCTGCGCACAATATTTTACTGCTGTTATTGTTTGATTAGCCTCTAGTAACTCATGATGAATCTGTCCTCCCATGACCCACCATAAAGAGAACATAACCTTATTTGGGTGTAGTTCTTGTTTTGGAACATGCTTTAGACTTTGGGTTCGGTGTAACCATTGTATTTTGCGTTAGGTATTCTCGTAAAAAAACAAAAACATTTTTCATCTCCGGTCAGAATTCGATCCAAAAATGGTTCTCGATTATTTCTGGTAAGCAAAGATGTGCAAACAGTCAATATTTGATTTCTTTGAGCGTAGGTCAAATCGTGGGAAACCCAGAGTCAAAGTCTTCAAACTTTTCCTAACTCTTGAATGCATGACATAATTGTGATATGGGTTGTATTGAATTGTTGAGCTAATACTCTGCTGGTTAACTTTGAATTGCCCTCCACAGCGTCTTTAATGGCGTGTGTATCAATTGAGTGTGGCCTTCTCGAACGCCGCCGACCTGACAAGTTAAAGTCTCTAGAAGAAAATTTTGCAAATCACCGTTTACATTTTCGATCATTCAGAATATTTGTTCCATAGACAGTTCCAATATTCCTTGTAGCTTATGCAGCTGAGTTTCCTTTTTTGAATTCATAGCGCATACAATGTCTCAGATGCTCCTCACTAATATGCATTTTTTGACGGCTAAGACCGTTAAACTTTATATGTTCCAACTAATTACTATATCTGAAAGGCCAAGCAATATATTAAGACACCAATTCACTAGAAAATCTATAACTGTGTACAACTTAGGAGGCTGCAAAGTGATGAAGTAAAAGATTCGACATTACTCTCTTTCCAAGGTGATATTATAACCACCTTTGGGGACGGGGTAATATCTAATATTTTATGTTGTTATGAGACTATTTTCTAACAGACTATTTTCTTCCTTTTTGTGAGGGTGTAGTGCAGTATAGTATATGTTCATTCCTCATGATACCATTATTCCATGGTTATCTTCTCCGTTAATAGAGTAGGGGTAGTTTACCATCTGTTATTTTGTCATAATTTTTCCAGTATTAACTACCTCTTTTCGTGGTTGAAGGAGGGAGCGATATACATATACGCACCACTCAGTCGTTAACCCCTCCTTGGAGGGTCAGTGTAGCATATGTTCGTTTATTACGATATCATTATCCCAGGTTATCAAAAATATGCTCCCTCGAGTCGCATATTTTTGCTAGTGCATATATGTATGCCGGCTAAGAAAACATTTGCTTACATAGTATGTGATTAATCAAAGACTAGATAAAATTGTGTCTCTACAATAGTACGTTACAGACCAGGGAAACAAAATTTCAAACGTAGAAGCACCTAGCTACATATACAGATACTTAGACTCAGAAAAATACGATTCATCAATTCAATATCTGCTATTAACGATACTTGTAACCTAAATGTGACACACCGACAGACGTACGTCATTTACTTCGGGCAAAACCTCCTCCTCTTATTAAAGACGTAGATTATAAAACACATCCCTGCGATTGCGTAAAAATTGCGTTTTCGGACCCAAATATAAATGTAAAGACTAAAGATCGGCACAGATTTAATTTTATAAATGGTTATAATTTACAGAACCGTTTGATCGATATTTGGGTGACGCAGTTGATTTTAACTACATCAGCTGTGTTTGAGTTTTGAGTATTCCAAGATATTCTGAAAATATTTCTGAGAATTAATAGATTACTCAATCGAATATTTCATTCATCTCCCTTTCTCTCTCTCTTTATCTCTAACTTTTTATTTGCCAGGATCCCGATGTTCTCTTAATTTCCTATCTGTCTATCTTTCTCACTATATATTGCACGGAGTACTTTTGTCGTGGTTTGACCGGTACATCTCTGTTCAATTTGAGGATTCTTGATGAGGTTGAAAAGCATATCTGCAATTTGATTGACCCCACTTTTTTTTCTCTACACCTTATATTCAACATCAGGTATGTTGCTGGTCTCAGTCTGCTTTATGAGTTGTATTACGACATGTGTCTTTAAGAATTGTCTGATTTTCTTCCTGCTTCCTTTGTTTTAGCTCGTTAGACTTGTTCGTCTATTAGTCTTCATCAATTCGAATTTCATACACCTCGTAAGAATACATTTTCGTTTTCCAGTAGCTTCTTCCCAAAGAACTGCCAGCTTGTGTAAGTCTCTTCCTCTTAACTATTTTCCTCTAGAGCCTCTTTCTAAAACTAAAGAATAAAGCAATAGGTATAGTCAGCCTATGTGTTGATCATATTTCGTTTTTAAGCTTCTTACATCAATTAGCTTCATGTCTTCTCAGGAGCGACTTTCATTTAAAAAAAATCGTCTTTCTGTATACCAGTTATGAGAGAATCTTGGATCGACTCGATGCTTGAGTGTTGAAGAGTTTCTAAGATTTTGTAAGTAAATTCTCTCGTGCCATGACGGTTAGTAATCCCCCCTTGAGATTATTGTGTCAAAACTAGTAAACTTATTCTTTCAGGGTTCGACATTATCGCTTATTCTTATTTATATTTCTCATTAGAACGCCTGTTCTGATTTTTCATGCTGTTCCGTGCTTCCACATATTCGTCAGAATTCCCTAACTCGTCACTCTCTTCCTGATGTTAAGAGTTTTGCAATAGTCCTTTGTGCCCAGCTCTTAAATCATCAAATACCACATCAAAACAGTTATGCACTTTACCGGTTTTAAATAGTTAAAATTACCCTGCATATATGACAACTATAAGAACAATGAAAATATATGTATTATATGACTGTTATTTAATTTCTTATATATATATATATATATATATATATATATATATATATATATATACATTAGACTAAGATTGTTTAAAAATACAGGTTTCAGAACAGATAAAATTAATTCGTCGAAAAAATAGTTTAGCGCAACTTTTATGTCTCCTTCTGAGTACAATCAAAGTATACTGACACAAAACGTTGTTTCAAAAATGCTTATTCTACTGTTGATCAATCATTATTTATCTGATGTTGATAATGGAAAATGTTAAAAATATAATGCTTAAGCGTTAGATGTGAGAAGACCTTATTACTATGGATCAATTTCAAAACAAATCGGAAATATTTTAATTTTATAATGATAAGTTCCGCTCATATTATGTCTGGTAAACCTCATTTGAAAAACTAACACACTAAACATTTGAGAATATTTATTAAAGGTCTAAAAGCTATTGTACAAATGTCCGCAACGTCGGATATAGCTGTTTTCTTTCTAGAAACGGCTACACTCGTTTTAACCCCTTTTAATAATACTACATTAAAGTAAATATAGACCACATTGCGACTACGCGTAGTAGTTGTGCCCCAAAATACATACGGATCGGTGTATTAGTTTGGGAATGTATCCTGTGAATACGAATATATAAACATATACATAACATTTACTACATAAGCCACAGGATTAACACATAGGCGACAAATAACACATCCATATCATATTTAGTGAAGTACTTGTAACAGACGAAGGGCCAGTAAATGTCACGTCCGAACTTGTTAACAAACCATATCATAACATAGATACTTGCTGTGAGGGTACGTGTTCGCTAATTCTCATTCTATAGTTTCATATGACACTGTCGGTATACCATTTTTAATTACTTGGCTGAGTATAATTATAAGACACTCTAGTTGTTCTTTTTCTTTAATAGCTATTGATTTAACTTCATGTAATTATCTTCCAGAACAATTCTTATTCTTTCTCGTGCGAGAAATTAGTTTTGTTTGCGATAGAAATCACCATATGATAGCTATGTGTGTTGGCTCGAAAACAAGAAAGACACATCATGTGCAGGCAAATCATGCATTACGGAAGTACAACTCTACCGTTTTTAGCAACTGCGTTTTGAAGGTGGTGTAGCCCATCAACAGAACTATAAGTTTAAATGTTTCATAATTTTTGACTTCCACCCGTACACATGCTAATGTGCAGTTCGTCTGAAGACATGAACAAGAAAAAGTGATATTCAGCTTTCTTAAAAAACTATACGAAAACATCCTTAAAATGACATCCAGGCAAGTAAATAGTGTTTGCATACATAGCTATTATTTCTTCGTTTCAGGGAAATAATGCGGTTGGTAGTCGCGCCATAACGGCATATGGACGAACCCCTTTATAAAAACGCTGTATAGGGATTGTGTGCATGTTGGAACGTAATGCGCTTACCGAGTTGCTTTCAAGAGATGACCCTGAACCTTCGAGCGGATTTACACCTATTATTTCATTTTTTAGCAGAGATATCTTGAAAAGAAGAATGCATACGGTACTTGCTAAGCTTAATGGAATAATAATAACCCCTACGATAATATGTTTTATTTCCAGATTACAGAAACAATATGTATCCGCTGACTGCTTGTGATGGAGCTAACATTGATGCATTTTTGTTATATTTTCAAATGTAAGATCTTCGAAATCCTTTGTAAATCCCGTGATATTAATTAATACCATTTTAAGAAAATATTTTTTGTAGGATGCCTGCGTTAAATATAGAGTCGGGTTAAAAATACAAGTTGCTCAGAAAAAAAGAGTTGAAAAACATTATCTAATGGCATCTTTATTTCTCATGGCTTTATATTTATCTAACCTCCCCATTCTTAATGTGTAATATTTATGGATATAGTAGTTCGATGAACTATGGGATTTGCGAGGTAGCAAAATAGAAACGCCAGATAAAAAGATCAGTTGACGGTCAAAGAATAGGCAACATTAATTATAAAATATGCATCTCAGCTCAAAATGATGAATATATTGACATTAAAAAAACATGGAAAATATAAAGTATGTGTTTATATTAGTTTATAAAAGAAGTATAAAAAGGAAATTCATTCATTAAAAAATGTAATAAATACTTAGTTTAAAAGTTAGTGTAAATATATATTTTTTATCCCGAGAATATGCAGCTGGGGTAAATCAAAACCTACACTAATACGACAACAAAACTGATGCTATTTGAGAGTGTTAACCAATTTAAAACTAGTGTTTATCGCAAGGCTTGACAATCTAATATGACCTCATTTCAATCTATAGTTTATGATATGAGAGATAAATGAACTCCTTGATTTACAGAACTAACTTAATTTAAACACGGCGACGCAATCTGTTATCCAATATTGACATTCATTTTTCATAACTTATAAATACACAAAAAGTAACTTCCATTTACCTACTGGCTGTCATAAACTTAAAACTATGTTTCTTTTTCCGGTATTATCGAGTTATTGGCTTAGCATAGATATGGTTGTTCAATTCCCAGTTGTATAACGAATGACAGTAACAGTGGAACAAAATGAGCTACTAATATCTAAACCCAAAGCATTTAATATGCTAATCTACCAGTAAAGTACCCCTTGGCGACATTGTTATTCGGTTAGTTGTGATTAGCGCTGAAAGTAGGTGTGACGTAACGTATACGAGTTCTAGTGCTAGTCACTTAATAACTTTCACTAATATCCTTGGAAATGATATAAATGTATATGTCACTACAATGTCGGTAAAAGAGTTCAGTGGACAAGACTTCAAACTTTGTTATAATACACATTTTAATGAAAAAGAACAGACTTAAATAAAACGAATCGTTCTAAACAAAAAAAAATAAGGTAATATATATATATATATATTATTTTATTTTATTTAGCCCGACGATTTTCTAATATATTATCTCATGTAATTTCCCAACACGTATAAGTAGCTTATTTGCCATGTACATATTTTCACACACACACACACACACACACACACACATACATACATACATACACATATAAATATATATATATATATATATATATAATTGCATAAACCATGTTGTTAACCTGAAGAAATGTTGTTATATTCAATGTATAATCATATTTGAACTGTATCAATCAATTATATATATATATATATATATATATATATATATATATATATATATATATATATATATATACATTATGCAAATACATTAATAGCAATTAAGCTACGACTACTCATTGAAATATGACTGTATAAACATTCAAACCGTGTGCCCGGCTGGGATTATCTCGTGGCATACTGATGATTGCAGGTTTGGCATAAAACACATCTGTATATGGGTTCATTTGAAATATATATATTATTACTACATAATTATTGTAAGCTCCTGCTGGATGGTTCACTTTAAGTAAGTTGACATTACGCCGTCATTCATAGCGTATTTAACAATCTCAGCCCCGCTAATTTACTCTTCCATTTCCAGACAATGCGTGGTGGGCATATCAGTGCGTTTATCAACTACTAACTTCTAAATATGATTTTCGTATCGGGGTTAGAACCGTGTGACTGGCAGTGATGTTCTCCTCTCATACTGATGATTGCAGGTTTTGTATGAGCACATGTAAATATTTGTTTTTTCTAAAATATAATTTATAAATACGATATATATATATAACTATGAATATTTTTTATTAAGTATTAAAGTAAATTTATTACGTATGGACGATATTGTTTCGGGCTTGTTGCCCTCATCGGTGCAGGAGTGGTGGTTTCATCGTATCTAACGCTGTTCCTAGATTCAGACTATATTTACGAGACGAACGCTCGAGACCACACGGCTATGGTCAATCAGCACAGATATGGAGTTTAAATTGATATTCACTGATCCACTTGTGTGTGTATATATATATATATATATATATATATATATATATATATATATATATATATATGTATATACAAATGGATGTATATATATATATATGTATGTATATATATATATATATATATATATATATATAGAGAGAGAGAGAGAGAGAGAGAGAGAGAGAG
>OY744548.1:33570353-33600353 GCA_963556195.1 Sepiola atlantica
ATTTTCGTCTTTAATTTGATCAGTGTATCCCGAATTAAGTAGTGCGTTATTGTAGAAGTTGGAATTTTGTACCAAGATAGTTTTATTAGCAGATAACTTTGAGATGCTATTAGAGATTGAAGGAACTATTGAATAAATGATGGATTTTAGGTGGTTAGATAGCTTATGCACGTAGAAGAGGGCTAAATTAGGTTTGTGGTAGGGGCTAAAGGGTTTGGAGTTCAGATCTAATGTTAGGTCAAGGAAGTTAGATTATTTTCTCAGGTTCTATAGTGATCGTTAATCCTAAGTTTTTAAAGAAGTTGTATAGATTCCAAATGGTGTTGTTGTATTGCCTCGATCTCTCCCTAGAAACAAAATGTGCATCGTCCCTGTATAGCCCACCGGGTAAATGCCCGAAGTAAACATATCAATTCTATTAATAAAGACTATTCTAAAAGGGCAGTAAGCTGGGCAGAGTCCGAAGCTCCCGTAGTGATTTCGAAATTATGGGGGGGGGGTATCCTTTCTAGTCCAGAATTAAACCATTTTACTATAGGTTCTGTCTACTAAAAGTATACTTTTAGTTTCATATTTTATTATATAAATATATATATATATATATATATATATATATATATATATATATATATATATATATATAGTAACACATTTGTAGAATACTAAATTCGTCGGTAATCTCAAGTGGGAGCGATCAGACGATAGACAATTTATCAACCCCTACCGAAGCAGGATGTAATGCCTGCGAAGAAGGCTGCTGAAGTTCAATAGAGAATATCATACAAGAAGCTTATACATTGCCCCAATAATGCAATGGTTTCCCTCAGCTTGTACGAAAAAAGTGAGTTTGAAAAGTCAGTTATTTATTTTTTAAATTTAAAGGTACATCACAAATAATACTTTTATTGTTAGCTGTATACTTTCCTGTTTTCTTTCACCAGTCCACATATACATAAAGGGTTATCAGTTCGCACGGTGATCTTCCCCACTGTTTATACTAGATAGTTTCAATGTTGTATGTTATAGTAATTCATTCAACTTTTACTCTTAATAAGGCGAAACAAAGGCAGTGAGAGAAGTGGCGCAAATCAGCATGATAGAAACGGTATAAAAGCCAGAGCATGCGGGACAACATAACGTGGTGAGAGTGAACAGCATATAGATAACTTGTGTGATACAGGCTTACATGCTTATGAAATTGCAAATCATGACTAAATGTAAGAATTAACATAGATTTACTTTCAAACATAAGTCAATTACAATCACAATTTTTATATTACATTTTTGGGGCATTATTTATATATATAGAAAAAACTAATTTAAAATTGAATACGTACTCAAATAAGCTTAATATAATTAATATATATATATATATATGTTAAATATATATATATATATATATATATATATATATATATATATATATATAGAGAGAGAGAGAGAGAGAGAGAGAGAGAGATTAATATATGCGTGTGTGTGTTCGCTTTAAAAGAATCATTGTGGAAACATATATAGACAGAGAAATAGAGAGAGGTCGAAAGTGAGAAATATATGTGTCGGTGTAAAAGTCGAGTTAAGAAGCCGTCATTCAGCGCTCTCCAAACGTCGTGCTAACTTCTGAAGATTACAGACATGTCTTTTAACAGGCGAATATCTGTGAAGGCTTATCATATTTCATGTACAATGGCGTCGGATTTTAAGAATGCCGTAGAGCTTTTTCAACACAGGCAATCATTTGTTGAAAGCTCGTAAACACAAACGAACTATTTAATTCACCGAAAATACCCAAAGACAAATAAACAAAATATTTTTTCCATTGTTAAATTATTTATATATATATATTAATACATTTATATATATATACATATATATATATATATTTATATATATATATATATATATATATATATATATATATATATATATATATATTACATATATTACTCTTATTGAAAATAACATTCTTTTGTTACTTTTGTCGTCGACCTTTCGCTTATTCTGAGTCCATGGCTACTTTAGGTAATAAGGAATACTTATATGTCTTGGACTTCCGACCAGAGAATTAACGAAATGTCCATGCCATCCAGAATAGGCAAGACCATGCACCTGTACAATTAATTCATTTTGTTTTGTGCATATCTCTCTCTTTCTATTTCTCTCTTTCTTTCTCTCTCTCTCAATATATATATATATATATGTATATATATATATATATATATATATGCAAACATTGTTAAAAATAACAGAATGTGTCTGATTAATTATACGTATTCTGTTATTCTTAACAATGTTTGCATATATGAGAAAATGCTCCCTCAAAATACACAACATATATATATATATATATATATATATATATATATATATAGAGAGAGAGAGAGAGAGAGAGAGAGAGACAGAGAGAGAGGGAGAGATATAGAGTGATAGAGATAGAGAGAGAGACGGAAAGAGATATACCTGTGTATGTATATATGTTTCAATATTTAAATTATGTCAAATATATTCCTCCGTGTATGCCCAATAGGTTTCAATTGAGTAAAGCCGCTGTTAAAAAGTGTCGTGTTATACTGCATAACCGATAATATACATCGTTTTAAAACAGCTGGATCCGATTTGTTTACTCATTTTTAGAATATTATTTGTAAATAATCTTTCTCATATTCAAATATATATATATATATATATATATATATATATATATATATATATATATATATATAAAGTAACAAACTCATGTTATTTTCCAAACTCTTTTTTTTGCTATTTAGTAGTATATATATATATATATATATATATATATATATATATATATATATATATATATATATATTAGTAGTAGTATGTTTTTTAAAAGCTGTGGACAATGCAAATTCCGGGTAAGATGCAAGTTGTAAGGAACAATATCAATAAATCGAATACGAAATATGAATTACTATTTATTTTTCCTAAACTCTTACATAACAGCAAAAGTGTTGTTAGCTGTTTGTGTGATGAAATTATTATTTAATATTTCGGAAAAATCAACTCCCCTTTCTCAGAAATAATCAATATCAGAAGAATTACCCGACTATGCAGAGAATCTGACAAAATAAAATGGCTGCAATTTCCTGAAATTTTTAATCATCCGGACTTCACACAAACAGCTAACAACACTCTTGCTGTTATGTAAGTTTTTAGGAAAAATTAATCGTAAGTCATATTTCGTATTCGATTTATTGTTTTTGTTCCTTACAACTTGAATCTTACCCGGAATTTGCATTGCCCACAGCCTTTAAAAACATACTACTACTATACACAGCAATGCTTCAAGCAAACTACCATTCTCTACTAATATATATATATATATATATATATATATATTAACCTTATCTATTATTTTGAATTAATTGTTCCCATATTGTATTAAATTATATACTAGGTCTGCTTAGTAAGTCATTATTGCTCAACATCATGAGCTGCTATTTGAGAGATTCCCTCTGCCCTCTACATGTTGTCAACCATACCCAATTTTTCGAAATCGCAACGAATGACTGCTTTCTGGTGTATTTCTCGCCTTACTTTTAGTAGGCGACATGTCTCACTTTTGTATATTTTCCCACTCTTACATGGGATCGCACACACGCAGTTCTTCGTCATACATTTTTCCCGTGTGAGGTTTTAGTTTCACAAGATGCTTTCGGAGAGTTGAGTCGCTCCTGAATACTGGCCAGATGTTAGATTGATTACATATTCTTTGGATTTCTACCGACAAGCTCTTCTTGTATAATATACAAACTGACCAGATTCGCCGTTTTGCTTTTTTCATAGAAACATATTCACTATTTTAATTTATATATTATTTGTAAATGTGATAGTTCTACAATAGTTATTCTTATACATTTACCGTCCGACCAATGACCGGTACATACGCTAGTTTTAAATATAAGATCTTAAAGAATGTTGAAGATTTGCGGCAATTGAGTAGAAGAAGACGAGGGAGGTAAGTGAAGCGGCGGTTGAAAAGAATAAGGGATATGCAATCATCAATAGGCTGACACGCAGATGAATCCACAAGGTCGGAATTGGTCAATAAATAAAACGGCTGCCTCCCGATTCAAGAAATGGCGGGAATCCCTGTAGACTAAGACAGATCGCACAGGATTCTCATGAATAGCAACGAGACATGCGATCCTTTCAATGCGGCGGGAATACCAGGATAAAAATACATTGAGATATCCGCCATGAATAATTGGGTACATTCCCAATTCCAAACATTTCACATTCCTCATTCTTTCATAGTGAATTTTATTTTTATAGTAAAAGCAACAAAAAACAGGATTTTTCATATTTATCTTTTATATTTAAACATTCCAGCTTTTTTAGATCCTGTAGGCCTTTCGAAAATAATTAAAATTATATAAATCCTTTTATGAATGTATTTTTGCATCGTTCGTATTTTTTAGAATCTTCCGTTTTGCTGATGAATCAGTACAAACGAACGGAACTATCGTTCTGACACAAATGAGACTTTCCAATTTATCCATTTCTCATATCGTCATTTCTATAAGATGGTCTATTATTTAGTGTGTATACAGGAGAAAGTAATACAAATATCTGAAATCATTTCAATAGTTTATGTATTCGACGAGGTATTTTCCTTATATCATGATCTAAAGCACTTTACTGTATAAGGAAGGGATGGCTATAGTGTGTGTTACAATGGCAGGCGAACTTAATAAGGAACTCCTCTTTACCAACACTGTATTGAACACTGACACATTTCTGACACAATAGCTTTTCCTCAGCTGTAAAAACTTCGACACTGTCTGATTTTAATCCGTGATTTTTAACAGTAGTTGGTATCCATACATCCAAGTAAGTTGTTAATTAATAAGAATTAGTTACACCTATGAAAGTCTACACTTATCAATACTGTCAGACACGCGAATTATTTCATACGCTTCGAAGCTGATACTTTTTGTGTTCGTCTCAATGGTTGCATAACCTTTGATTACTTACATTAGTCACCATTTTCCGAGTATTGTTCTTCACTTAGTTGTTGTTATTGTTCTTACTTTTCACCTGTTGCATTGACTTACACGTTTTAGTTATTTTCACTTGCGCTATCAAAATTCTGGATATACTCCACTGACAAATATCCTTGTGATTTCGCGTTGTACGTAATTCAGATATCTCTTATCGGTTAATCTCTATTCATATAAACTTAGATATATGTATATGTTTATATATTTGAATCAGAATAAACAAATTAATCAATCATTACAAATGTTGGTACAAATCTGCTTTGCACTGGGGGTTGTGATACATTAAGACCTCCAGAGAACCAGCTTTGTTAAAACTATATATATATATATATATATATATATATATATATATATATATATATATATATATATATAGTAATTAAATGTTATTCAAAGTAGGTAATAAAGTGCGAAAATTCAGATACCTCCGAAATGAACGAAACTTAAAAAATAGTTATTATACATCAATTTCTTTAATGGAACTTGCTCCATACAAGGCATTAAGTCAATTGATGTAAAGAGCTAACATTAAGAAATATGGTTATGAAAAAGACAGAAAATCCCTATTGAAAATACCAAAGTAATAGAGATGCAGGAAAACAATGAACATGAATAGAGTTTCACAAGCCTGTTGTTCTTGGAAAGAAGCTACTTAACTACGAGGTTTGTATTACAATGAGGTATCAAAACAGCGAAGTGATAGAGACCACTAGACCAATGAGTAAACCGAGCTTGAACAAAAGAAGCAGAGAGTAGGTCACACTATTCTGAAGAACACATGTCGAAATAGTATTCATAGAAAAGACTGACGCAAGCAACATCACGTTTGTAGGAGAGAGAGAGTGCAGAGAAGAAGAAAGGGTATGGCCAATCAAATTACAGCTACGTTTCTGCACCTTTAATAAGGTGCAGAAACGTAGCGGTTGCATAGTGTTCTTAATAGAACACTCAAATTAGACATATATTCATCAGCCCAAATATGACAAGAATACTCCATATATGGTATGATTGTAGATTTGTAGAGATAAAATAGTGGCTGATTTAATTTTGTCTCGTCTAATAATTATGGAGAAGGAAAATGGGGGAGATAGGCAGTAAGTAATTTTAATAAGATGTCCTTATTTTTTTAATTGAATTAGGCGACACCGGTTGATATCAATAAACTAGGCTAAGCATTTTAAAATAGTTTTACTTGTTTCGTATAGAATGTTATTGATTTTAGGTTGCTGCGTTTTTATGTATACGGCTTCAAGTATTTTTAATTTTTTTAAATTAGTTTCTGAATGTATTATTGTTGTGGTCATTACTAATATCTGTCTCAACTCAGATGTCGGGCAATTGTGCGTTTGTAGGTGTTTGTATATTGAACTAGTGTTTGCGAGGTTCATAGTGAGGCGGCATGATAGAGTGGTAGTTAAATCAGCCACTATTTTAAAATAAAAATAATAAGAATAATAATAAATAAAATTAATAAATAAACGAAGAACTGTTTCAATTGTCACATTTTAAAATGTAAACGTCCGTATTTTACGCGAACGGTTGGCCGGCGTATTTTTTAAGAAATCCCATTCTTTCACTCGCGTTGTATTCATTTTTGCCATTAAAGACCTGAAGATGATTCCGGAGAGAATTGAAAACGTTAGTCAAACACATGGATCCTTCATCAATTCATTCCATCTACACGTCAAAAAGATCATTCGACGAATGGAAACAATAAAGAAAGGAATCACTAAACAGAAGATTTCTGTCGTCTTCAATAACACATGCCTTAATATATATATATATATATATATATATATATATATATATATATATATATCCCTAATTTAAAATTCTTTGGAATATTTGGAAGCGGTTCAGGAAACATACTATTAGAAAATAGAAATATCTAATATCTGCATTGAATTTGATCTATAGTGACTTTAATGTTATCCAACTAATATAATGCATTTTGATCAACATTCGAATAATATTTCTAGACGTAAAAGTGTGTACAATTATATTTAGATTGCCATAAGATGACAAACAATTGTGCTAAACACTTATGTGTGGGATAATACTTTTACTCGTCCCATAAATGTGTTCATCTAGTGTCATTTGAAATCGTTCTATCAGAGAATTGGGAGAAATTAGACATGGAATCCGAACACATAACCAAATTATGAAACAGTATAACCACTAATGTGTATCTTTTGAAATCTGTGATAACTAAATCAACCTTTCTGCAAATAATAGTAAGGCTTGTTTACCCAGTTTAAGTCGTAACTCTCTTACAGTGTGTGTTCTATCGCTCTGTAATGATGCGCTCAAAATGCGCACTTCTCTGTTGACAAATACAGCTCAGTACCTTGTTGTGTTTAAGATGCGTGTGAGCAGTTGATGTAGACGTGAATGTGTTGTGAGGACAGTGTTAACAACGTAATCTCGCAGTTCACCCATTTCAAATGACCCGGTAGGATAGCCATATAACCAGGTTGGGGTTTCAATATATCTTAAAATGTAATAGTTTCCCTGTGTGAGGCTTTCGTAATGTCGATAAAAACTGTAGCATAGTATTCATAAACTGGAGAACAAAGGCATCCCAGCCAAATAACGGAAGTATACACAGAAGAAGAAGGTGGTATTGACAAGTGTGTGCGTGCTATTAGCACGCCCTATACGGGTCTGCTTTTAAAGTACATGTACACATTTAGACATTTTCTGTTTTCCCGAACTATCTCTACCATGACATTTATAGAGATTGTTCTAATGCAAGAATATTGCGATTGTTAGCTATTATTGTAATAGTAATTATTATTGCAGTGGAATGTGAAGCAGGGGGCACTACACTTGTAACTAAATATCCTCATTCAAATGTTGTACATGCTTTGTTTTTATTGTGTTTGCCTGATATTTTGACTGATATTGGGAGTGGGTTTTGTAGTGTGATCTTTAGATGTATACCATATACACGTAATTAAAAATATTCATATTTATCAATCTCACGATATAAATATATATATATATATATATATATATATATATATATATATATATATATATATATTCAAAAGATGCTTAAAAAATCAACTTTCCCAAATGAATAACTACCAGCGACCATGCGCGAACAAGTTCTAACACAGACATTTGCACCGTTCAAGATGAAGAAAAACATTTTTTTTTGATTTAATAAAATATCTGCGTCTAACATATGGTTTATTTGAAGGCATTTTGCCTGTATCTGTAAACTGAGCTCTCCATTCCGCCGTTAGTGTTGCCACTAAGCGGACTAACCACGAAAATTCAGCGTCGTATGTTGAATTTCCGATCAGCTGTTGAATCGATGATTTGATTGAATTGAACTTCGTCTGTTGGAGAAATGCGTACATAGAAGCAATCGATTCTTCAATTACAAATCATTTCAAAGATCAAAAAGTTAAGCAAACCATATAGTGCGCTTGGAAAACGCCATTGTCATGAAAATAAAGTTCCGTGTATACAAGTCGTTTTCTAGATTTTCGTTTTTTTTAAGAGACATGAACCACGTACCGCCGACACATTAAAACATGTAAGTTTCTACCAAACATGCCTCAGGGCAATCATAAGTATTATTTGGCAATCGCTAACACGCAACCCAACTGTACTACAGGAAGCCGATGTGACTCACTACAAAGAGCGTGTTATAGATTCACTAGGCTGGCCACTTCTATTGGATCAAAGATCAGATTCTCCCTACATAATATTTATAATTAAGAACTGCAGCATATCAAACTTAATTTGATTAAATTAGATTACACGACCGAAATATCGGTGTACTTTATTTATGCATCTATGTTATTATTTCAATAGTATGATTATATGCTTATAAACTAATCTAATATATTTACCATGTATATTTATTTCTCTCTCTCTCTATCTCTCTCTCTCTATCTCTCTCTCTCTCTCTCTCTCTCTCTCTCTCTATATATATATATATATATATATATATATATATATATATATATATAGTAAGCTATGGACATATATTTATGCCAATCAAGAAACACAGGCATTTTAGCCGGAAGATTCCCCCGGGGATGAAACGCTGGAGCATAATTGACATGAATATATTTTCATAGCTTACTTCATGGCTCTACTTACGTATCGAGCACTGTTGAAGTAAATACTAAACATTGATACATAAAAAAGTATATCTCCTCATAACATTTTCTGTAGATACATAGAATACTAATATCTCTATATATATATATATAAAATGTAAACCACTATTCTACATTTTAATAAGAACTTTTTTTCAATGTTTCTAAGTAATCGTTTGTTGTTGACGGTACACGATCCCGTACATATCGTTTGTTTTCTGTACCTTTTTGGTCATTATTTCTTTTACCTCAACATAATTATACGCAGTATCGTAATTACTCCTGCTACATATGGAACATTATTTTTTTTAAACTAAAAAGATTACTAGAACAATTGAAAAAGATACTGTATAAATACCCTCACTATATATATATATATAAAATATGTTTATATGTATATATATATATATATATATATATATATATATATATATATATATATATATTAGCTTGACTAAAATAATAATGCATATATATATATATATATATATTTAGATTTTTCACTTATAAAATAGATCACTCAGTGAAGACCGGGGTTGTCTAATAAAAACAAGCTCGATGATACTCGATTACAGAGTACAGAGCATTTATATGCGATTTCATGAAGGCTTTCAAAAGCATTCCTTTCAGGACACCAATGATCACTATTAAAGATATTTTTCTTACAAATATTATTTATTTAAATTAAATGTTTTTTCCTACACGTGTTTCACAAACAAGCAGGTACTTGCTTGGCAGATCATCAGGGAAATTAAATGTCTGGAATACGGGTTTCAACTGCCGACAATACACAATGTGGCGTTGCAATAGTTGAGGTCACTTAAGAAGAGAAGAGGAAAAAATAAAAATAAAAGTTAAAATTAAAAAAACAAGAAAGAACAACGATAAAAAAAAAAAGTCCTAGAAAATGTCTTAGACAAGTAGCTCGTGCATTACTTCTGCCACCAAGTCAACAAGAAAATAATCGGTCCAAAATGCATTCAACCCCCCCCCCCCAACAAAAAAACCGGAACAATGTGCAATAATACACTTTCACGTCAGGCGGCACAATGATTAAAAATCCCCACCTCCCAAAAAAAACAAAAAAAGTTAACAATTCACGATACCGCTCACAAGTTACCATTCTAATCCAATGATAGTGTGGGAATTCTAAATCTAATTCATCACAAGGAAAAGCAACATAAATGTTCGTCCGGACATTTAATTGCCCTGATAATCTGCCTAGCAAGTACCTGCTTGGTAGTGAAACACGTGTAGGAAAAACATTTAATTTGAATTAATAATACTTGTAAAAAAAAATATATTTAATGGTGATCATTGGTGTCCTGAAAGGAATGCTTTGGTAAGCCTTCATAAAATCGCATATATATATATATATATATATATATATATATATATATATATATATATATATATATATATATATATATATATATATATATATATTATATATATATATATATTATTGGGTTTACTAACACAATTATGCATATGAGTATATATATATATATATATATATATATATATATATATATATATATTATTGGGTTTATTACCACAATTATGCATATGAGTGTATATATATATATATATATATATATATATATATATATATATATATATATATATACTTGCTTCATATGTGTATATGTATGCTTCGGTGAGAAGAGCACATAAAAGGGGTGCTTATTTATAAATATTTCGACATATTTCCTCTTAGGAAATAAAATATACTAAAAAGATGAACGACGAAGAAAGAGAAATTGCACAACATATAATTAATACTTCGAATAAAGGCAAGAGGATTCCCCATAGGCAGGCGAATTGCAACACACGTCTTATTTCACAAAAGATTCCTCTGCGTTTTTATCATCTTTTTAAAAGTCTTATATTTAAATTTTATTCAGAATTGCTAGGAATGTTTAGCGTTTCTCTATATGAACATTTTAATTCTATTTTGTTTTATTTAGTGGGCTTAGGTATTATTTTCTTTTCGTCAAACTCGTTGTTCTGTCACGCTTTAATTTATAAAACAGCATTTTCCCCCGTCTTATTTCGATTATTTCAACTATTGGTTTCATCTTGGATGTTATTTACACACCGTTTTAATGTACGTCTTGTTGAACTCACGAATTTTTCTATCGGACTTGGGAATCGGTACAGAATTTTGAACTGAACCCTTTATTTAATCAACAGAGGTAAGTTCCTCTCGTTCCGTAAATAATGTCCGTTAAGAAGTGTTAGGGAATTCGTAATTGTATTGTTAATATCCGAATAATTGAAGTAATACCACTTATCAATCCCTATCTTATCAATTCCGAAACATAGTGCCGTTTTCCATTGTCATTCGGGAAGTTATTGCAGATATAATCGTTAAAGTGTTCGTTAATTTGTCGAGAACCCAGTTTTCAATTGTTGGTGAAGTTATATCAAAGACCCCTAAACGTTGAATTTTCTGACACCGTTTGTTAACACTCAAGATCGTGATTAAGTAAGTGCAGTTATACAGACAAATCAGTGCAGTAGTTAATTAATAGGAAACTTTCGACTTACGCTCGACGTTGATGGAGCATTTTTTATATGTATATTTTACGTTTACAGCCTGTAAAACGTTTTTACTAATAGGTCACCATATTAAGGCTCCAAACCTCTCGAGTATAAAGGTTTAGAAGATAAATATTTTGACTGCTGTATGATTTGTACTACAAAGAGAAGATTGAAAATCTCTTTATAAAAAAACAGCTAAAGCAGAAAACCGCGAGATTTACGCAAGTGCTGAATGTAATCCCGAAATCTCATTTCGACTCTTTATAAAATTTGAAATATAAATATCCTGGCTCTTTCATAGTAAACATTTGGAATCGATTTTCTTTGTCCGGTTACACTGAATTTTTAAATATAATTTTTTATTTTTAGTTTGTAATGGTTATATTTCAATTTTTATTCGTGTTGATATGTCATGCTAAATTGTAAGATTCTATTTTGTACGATTGAATTGCCTCGTGTTATTTCCAATTAGCCAATCATCTCATAATACGTTTATTCATGACATTCATTGTTTGTAGATGCGTCTCATAATCCTGAAAAAAAAACTGAAATGGTAAATCCTATTTTTGAGAATCTGGGAGTGTTATGTTTTAAATAGCATTTTCGTCGATCTGTCACGTTTAAGTTATCAATGGAACTTTCTTCGGTCTGTCGGGCTTAAATGGGATGTGCATTTTCGTCGGTCTGTAAGAAACCATCCATTTCCGTCGGTCTGTCAGAAATCATCCTGAAATTTACGTTTTCGTCCGTCTTTTAGGCTTACTTTTGTCTGTAACGCTTATTCTAGAATGTTTCTTGTCACGCTTTAGTTTCACATATCATATTTAGCTGTCTGTCACGCTTAAGGTGTATAAAACATTTTATCGGTCTGTCACCGTTAACTTTGAAATAACATTTTACTCGGCTTTTCAAGATAATATTTGAAATTGCATTTCTTTCGGTCTGTTAAGCATGAGTGTGAATAACATATTCGTCAGTCCGGCAAACGAAAGTTGGATAGCTTTACCTACGGTCTATCACGCTCAAATTTGAAATATCATTTTCGTCGTTCTGTCATGCTTAAGTTTTTTAATAGCATTCTCTCTTTGGTCGCATGGTTAAAGTTGAAACCGGATTTCGCTTGCGCTTTTGGGTTTTAAATAGAAGTTACTTCAATAAAAACACATCTTGAATGGACGTATTTGATGAAAAGCCGTTCATCCTTTTTTCTGTGACGTTTATTTGAACCTATAATAATTATTCATGGTATTCTTTATTTCTAAGCGCCCCATCCATGTGCTGTCGTCGCCATCACTACCGATGGCAGCAGTAAGCGTCCCGCATATTTCAATTCGATTGCCGACTGAAGAACCTGTCATTTTCTTCGAATCGATAATAGGAGATTTTTTAGAAAACAAACCATGAAGACATTTTGACTGACACTTTCGTTACAGAACGTATTCGATGCCGCTTTTATTATTTTGTGTTTTTTTGCGATTTCTTAATTCATACATTCTTAAATATTTATAGTTTAGTGTCAAGCGTCTACATTTTTCTAATGCTCTTTTTTGCTTATTTCTTTCAAATTAATTCATCTCAGATTGTGTGTGCACACAACACGACATCACGGCCGATGCCGCTACAGTTACTATATAGGCGCATTGCATGTTTCGACTGTGCAACACCATACCTTCTCACCAAGATGACTTGTACATTTTCTGATCCGTCTACATTCAGAAGTATATATATATATATATATATATATATATATATATATATATATATATATATATATATATCATTTAAATCTCTTGCTTTCTCTCTCTCTCTCTATATATATATGTATATATATATATATATATATACATATGTATATATATATATATATATATATATATATATATATATATATATATATATATATATATATATATATTTGGAAAGTGTACTAAGAAATGCATTTTCTGATTCTACCAGAGAGGATTCATCACAACGAAAAAATATTTTATTTTATTATTTATTTATTTATTTTGTAAAGCTATAGTTCCCTATACGTGTTTCGCTACCTAGCAAGCACTTGCTAGGCAGTTCATCAGGGCTGATACAAACCTAAAATATTAACCTAAACAACTGAGAATAATCCACAGGAGATTGACCCAGTTGAAATCACTTCAGAAAGAAGAAAATGAAAACAAGTTCAAAGGACAGCTAAACAAACTCGGTAATATGTGGTAGCTGTAATGCGCTCCCACAAGAATCAGGTCCGGTGCAATCCAAAAGGGAAACACGAAACGAAGGCGAAATCTCCCACATCAAGTGGAATACATATCATTAGATCAACCTCAATATACCCTCTAGTAAAATTAAGCCGAAATCAAACCATCCACAGTGCAACGCTTGAATAACCTCAGGGGCTTCAGAATTGCACATGTAACCTGCTATTATTCCGTTGAGTAGTCCAGTATCAACTTCTGTCGATGGAGCAATACAGATAGGCCGATAATAGAAAACAAACGATTAACGCCGTTTCGCTCGCAGTAATATATATATATATATATATATATATATATATATATATATATATATATATATATATATATATATATATGGGTGTACATGTTTAGATAAGTATTATTGTTTCATGCAATTAGACTATACTTATATTATAAACGTGTATATACATATATATATATATGTATATATATATATATATATATATAGAGAGAGAGAGAGAGAGAGAGATAGAAATATTGATTGATAGATAGATAGATAGAGAGATAGATAGATAGATAAATAGATAGACAGTGTTCACTTCAACAGTTATCAATACCTTAGTGAACCTTATTAGGATTCGTATAAAAATACTCAACACATCTTGCTAAACAAAGAGGTGTATGTTTCCTTTCCGGGGGAAATAACCAAGTTAATTTATACTTGTCTGATGAACTTGGAATTACACATGACCGTGTTCGTGTATCTTATTTTCAATAATGATAATTCTCTAAATAGAACAGTTAATCAAACAGTTTATGCCCGCTTACAAAGATTACATGAATATATAGTGATACTAAACACTATGTCTAGAATCTTTTATTCAAATTAGCATACAGTTCATTAGTTTTTCTTATTTCAACATGTCTTAAATTTAATGTTGAGGCTTAGAGTTCCTTAAGAGAAATTGTAATTCAAGGAACCTTGCTTCATTTCTCTCTCATGAGCATTGATCTAAGTTAGTGAAATTCTGAAATATTTAATTGTTAAATACTGAGGTTTTATCATATAATGTCCTATAAAAAACGTGTATGTACTTTTAAGAAACTAGCATTTAACAAATAGTTATTAAGTGATGAATATTTATTATTTCTTTTCACAAACACTAAAAATGTATGTTAGAGGTTACATCTAATATATTAGTTCCTAAAGAAAGTAATGAGCTTAGATAATATTGACCAAATGTATCCCGTTGTTTTCAGTTAATCAATCAGCACTGCTGCCCGTATTGAAGCTAGGGTTGTTTTTTTGTACGTATAATACGAATGGGAGTCGAGGGGTGTCTAGATATATGAGGGTGAATAGAAGAAAGTTTACTTTTGGCAATACAACTCATGAGGTGAGGTTTAGTGGGCATATTCCGATTATACAAAAGCGATGGTTGAATAAAAATCTACCCATTAAGAGTGATAAATGTATTCGGCCAGACTAATCAAAATGCGAGAAATACATATGAATGATATATACACGGCACCATAAGATGTCCATACCGGTTTTAGTTAGATCATTGAAGTAAAGCGACGTTGAGCCTGGTAAATACTAGTGAGAACCATTTTAACCATGGAGCGCTTAATCTCATCATCTATGAAACAAATCATCCCCATCGTAACCACACCCTTTCGGTTTTAATACAATATACAATGGATATATATATATATATATATATATATATATATATATATATATATATATATATATATATATATAATGAAGAATAAGGTAAACTAAATACCTTTGATGCATTTATAGATGCGATATAAATTTTAAAAGAAAAATACATCGAAACCGATTTTTTTTTTCTTTTTATAAACTTTCATTCTTTTTTTTTAATTTATAGTGATACAAATAATTTCGCCAATTGAAAACTTGGCCTCTTCAGTGTGTCTATATATCCTGATCTTATTAGATTTGGATTTTCCCGGCTTCTGTTGGTGTAAACGGGCTTAGGGGATGTTGTTGTTTTCCACTTTCAAATATGAGAACGTGAATGCACACGAGATAGATATAAAATTTAAAGTTCACATTTTTTAAGCATCTAATTGAAATTTAATAAAGTATAAAGTAAAATAAATACATTTGAAGCATTTAAAGATGCGATACCAATTTTAAAGGAAAATAAATCGAAACCGATTTTTTTTCTTTTTATACACTTTCATTCTTTTTTTTTTTAGTTTATAGTGATACAAATAATTTCGCCAATTGAAAACTTGGCCTCTTCAGTGTCTCTATATATCCTGATCTTATTGGATTTGGAAAGATGTACTTAGCCAATCAGAAGACTCGAGAAGCGGACGGCAACTCTACGTATTCGAAGGATATGACCCCGCAGATAAAGGCGGCTTTCTAGTTACATTACCCCATAGGAACACACACCCCCATTCCAGGTCTTAACTTACTCTAAAAGAAAATCTGTAAAATTTTCGAAAATGACTAAAAACAGTTTGTGACTATAAAGAAAACTCGTACAACATCAGGACCAACACAAAACCGGGACGGTTTAATTTAACTCCAACCCTGAACTAGTCTCTTTTTCTCCGATTTATAATCTGTACTAGCAAACAAAAATCTACAAAATCATTGTTTTATTAATAGTGTTTTTTGGTTTATTCATAAAAAACAATTCATCGAAATTATTTTTTTAAACGTTTTTTTGATAAAATGTATTTAATCTATTTTCTGCGTCAAAATATTTTTTTTTAATACATAAAAATAAACATGCAGTGAGTGTGTTCTTTCATTATTTTCTTCTGTTCAAATCCACCTCGTTTTATTCGGTGTCTCTGGCTGTTTACGAATTTCTATATCGGGAAAAGTCGGTTTTGTCTGGTTCAATAGCTATACCGGTACTAGTTGTTTTTAGAATATAAAATCAGCGATGTCGTGAGATCTGCTACGGGTTTGGCAAAGCTACGTCAGTTGTTTTAACAGGTGAGTGTGTTGATGGTTCACAGTTGATAGTTAACCGACATCTGAAAAAATGTAAAACAAAAACATATTCTCGCGACAGAAGTCGCCCTAATCACATGAGATGAAGATGAAGATGCGTTCAACTCTGAGATAAAGAGATAGGGGGAGAGGGAGAGAAGGGGGAAATAGAGAAATGTATAGGGTAATTGACTGGCGAGTAGAACCAATGACAGAATACCACGCACGAAAATGTTGTCTGCCAGACAATTCCAATAATCTTTTCTTTTAATATATACACAAAAGAAAAGCATAGCTTAGGGAGTTGAACAGAATAAAATTAAGAAAACCCGAAATGATAAGCGGAGCGGAGATTGGTAGTGGATTTCCCTACCTTTGAGAAAATCCCGTAATATTAATTATATGAGAACGACGAGAAATAATAAAAAATGCCAGTTCGAATCCGAGTTGTAAATCCTGCATATCCAACAAACATTAGTGTGCTTCAAAGACCGTCTTTTTCAGTTTTCGATAATATATTCTGATTTTTATATTAAGAAAATTGTCATGTTTTTTTTTCTTACCTTGCTTTTTTTACATGCATTCTCATTGCCAGTCTATGTAGATCTTCTGAAACAGATACGGGATTCTGACCTTGGATAAAAAACACAACGTGTCAAATTCAAGACAGATAGAATAGAACGCTTCAACCAGGCTTCGTAAGTAAGGCGGAACCTATTCGTCGACTTCAAAACCGTGCGATCTCGACGAACTCGAAGGCGGGAGATCAATCAAAATAGGGAGTAAGAACAAGAAATTTACTGGTTAGGTCAGTCAGGTCCTGTGCGTCGGTTATGTAGTCTTGTAATAGACACCGTTAGGAAGAGGAGTGGTTGTCATAATTTGTACTGGTGGATGCAACCCACACACGAACGGCGATGGCGAGTTATAGGAGTGTTTATGGCTGTAACGTCACAAGCGAGAAATGAGGCGCGAACTTAAAACAGTCTCTTTTTCTCCACTTGACTTGAAACAAAGCGAACATCCCGTGCGCTCGTAAGAGATCAAATCCTAGTCTGAAAGAGATAATTTTCGGTACATTGTAATTGCGTTGGGTGTCACGTTGTATGAAATGCATTTTGTTTACTGGCCAAGGTAAAATAAACAATTGAACCATCATTTTGTTGTATTGCGGTGTGAAACATATTTCGCTCGATGAATAACGTAGTGACAGTTTAAATATGGCGACCTGACATCGCATGGAAAAAGCGGGCCAAGAATTATGCTACATGAAAACTGTTCTAAAGGTCAATGAAATATATTTTAAATTTCGCTTAGCAACACATGTTCACCCAGTATGGCGATATAACTGATAATTCGTTCGCGTATCACGAGCCATTTGTTATTAAGCAGCCTTCCCCGTGAGGTATGTGAACATCGAATATATAATATTTTAATGAAATTGAAATCCAATTTATAACTTTTTTTGCGTAGACAATTGAAGTGGTCCAACATCTATAAGTTCTCTCATAACCTAAAGGGGCTATGAGGACCCAACTTCCTTTAAAAATACAATGTATCCTATTTTGATTAAATTTATATCATATGTATAAAATACTCCAGAATCTCTACTTCAAGTACGCGCGTCTTATTTTCCTTGTGAGTGTTATATTAAGAGTCGATTGTGAGAAATACTGAAGGCATGACTCGTCATTCCAATGATCCAAACAATCAAAATTCAATCCTAATCCCAGACATTCGAAAGAAAATAGATTAATATTTGTCAGATTTCTCTGATACTTCGTTTAGATAAGCTAGTATTTAATGCCACTCTTCGGAAGACGTATATGTCCGCTCGTTATATAAATGCATTGCGATACTTCTAAACCTAGCAGACTGATCTTACACATTAGAAAACAGTAAAACAAACCAGCCATGTCTCAACAACAACAACAACATTTTGTAATCTAATTAATCTTTGGTGCCACTGCATTCATACCGAACAGATCTTTGCCAACCAGTAACATTTAAACACGTACACAAAAACTTGAGCTCACAAATTAAATATCATCTAATTTATAAACTCACAACTTTCACATAACATATTTCCATAACTTTAAATTCAATATGAGAAAGTTATTTCAATAATTCAATATCATGTGATAATTTCGCATTGAATTATATAAAGATTATATATCGAATCATTCGCAACTCTCAAACCTTGGCTAAATTAATTTTCAGAACATTATTTTTCATTAAAAAATTGTATGCATCTTCAAATACTGGATTCCGTTTCATAAAAATGTACCTTTGTCGTTAATGTATACAACATATATATATATATATATATATATATATATATATATATATATATATATATATATATATATATTCAACGAGTTAAATGTTTCGCTCGTGTATTAATTAATTACATTACACATTTTCTTTGTATTGGATGATTTAATTACATTTTTATTCAAGAAGTTTTATCAAGTATTTGCAAAGATCAATTGCAAGAAGGATTTATTTGACCGCTATAATTTGAAATTCTGTAATTTAAAACACACATTATTGATGGCTATATATCTATACATTAATCTTTCTACCTATTTACCTATCTATCTATCTATCTCTCTCTATATATATATGAATTGTGTGTATTGAAGCAGCATTTTCTGATGTATGGAAACATTGTATAAAATCACAGAATTCGTATGTTATAATTAAGCAGACGAATTTATATTTACAATTTTTACTGATGGTTGTTTTTGTATTAAAATAAAAAAAAATGTCTATAGGTTTAACATGGAGCAAAAACGTTCGTGAAACATTGAAACCTATGGAAAATTTGTTAATAATTTTTATTTTAAAACATACAAGACTATCAGAAAAATAAAATAAAATAAAAAAGGAATAATTAAACAGACGAATTCTGTTTTTTTTAATAATGTTTGCATATATATATATATATATATATATATATATATATAAGGTCTCCTTTTTTTGTTCCACTGTTAGATACTTAATCCTCCTTTTTATTTTATTTACTTACTATTATATATTTTATTTATTTATGAATTTTCCAACGAATGTTTAGTCTGCACTATTTCGGATTTAGTTAGTTTCTGTGGGAATTTAAACTGCATTTTCCTTTTTTTTGTCTTTTTGTGTAAAATAACTCAAAGCTTCCTTAGACAATATATATATATATATATATATATCACTTTATTGAAATACTGTTTCACTATATGAAAGTTCTTCAATGTGCCTAGAAAGCCAATAGTATTCGATCTTTCCAGACGACAGTAAATGCTCATTACAACTCGACCATCATTCAGCTTACTCATAGTAAGGAAAATCTGAATATTTACACTGATAATTGATCGAAAGCTTCATTTTTTCACAGAAAGAAAAATACATTTCTGCTGATGACAACTGCTGATATTACTTATATGTATGCATATATATATATATATATATATATATATATATATATATATATATATATATATATATATATATATATATGAGAAAGGAAAAATTATAGTAATCCGACGTAATAGGAATTTAAAGAAAAAGCGAAAGATAGTTTTTGTATATATTGATGAATATATAAAAAACTATATCTTGTTTTTTTTTCTTTTTTCATTTCCTATTTATATACATATATATATATATATGTATATATATATATATATATATAAATATCTCTCTCTCTATATATATATATATAAATATATATATATATATATATATATAAATATATATATATATATATATATATATATATAATTGTTTGTGGTTTTTAAGTTTCACTATTTTCTAATATATGGTACTTTATAACCCTTTGTTTAAATCTCAGCATTGTAGGATGAGAATCAATGATAATTATATTAATCTGGTAAGAGGAAGCCTTCAGGTCGCCATCGACTATGGTTGATCACTTTACTTTTTGTACCTTCATGAACATGGGAAATATTTGAATAATAAATTCTTGTGTTTGAGTTAAGATGCTTGCGCGTCTATTATGAACCCTCGCTTAAGTTTCTTTTTTTTAAACCTTCCTTGTAACTTCTAACTCATATTGCCAACATGTTATAAACACCTGCACATTTATAGTCTAAAATCTTGCGTTGTGTTACTTGTATGACTGCTCATTTACATCGAAACATACGCAACTCAGATTTAAAGATCTACAGTAATGTGCTGATTGAAATATTGAACTGTTTTGTTAGCCGTTTCACCCTGGAAAACTGATGCATGGGCACACACACATACAACCATATATTATCTCGGGAATAATATGTTTCATATTTGTGTGTTTATTTGTTTCTTTCCATTTTGTTTCTTTCTGTGATATTTCCCCAGAATCTTAATTTTTTTAGCTTAATCTTATTTTTTTGTGTTCTATCTTTCTGTTCCCATTTTTGTGTATTTATTAATTTGTGGTTATTTTTTTTTAATTTTCGGTTTTTATTTTCTTCTCTGACTCTTTACTTGGACCAAGTTAGACTAAAAGCGATATTAATGGGTAACATTTTTGCTCACTATACGGGTGACTTTTGATGAGAAACATGTTAATGTGATAAGTAGAGAGTCTTTAAAAGGGACACACTCGTAGCTTCAAATACTTGTATACTTTCGTAGGTATACTTTAAGACATAATTCGCGTCAGGCAACAAACAATTCCCCTTCTCCACCTCGAAAAAAGGTATTGCCTGAGAAGATCAGCTGAAGAAAACTAACAGATACTGACATTTTATCCTTGCTCTTATGCTAAATACTTTCTTTCTTTACAGTTTATGTTGTCACATCTCTTATTATTTCTCTCTATATATATCTATTCATATTTCTAAATTTACTCCATATTTCTTAAATATCCTTAGTATGTTTTATCTCCTTCTCCCTTTTCTATCTTTTTGTCACGCCCTTCTCATCTTCTTTATTTCTGTCTCTCTGCATATTAATTTTACTCCACCATATTCGCCTCTAATAACCAACCAAATCGCTCAACTAATGTAGGTCATATCTGGTCGTGACCCAATTCAAAAAAGTCCCTCCCTCTCACCATTTCGTGCATATTTCAACTTTCGTTCATTTGCCAACGCTGACTCTTTTGTTCTTGTCCTTATCATTTTCTTCTGGCCCCTTTCCACACCCGTTATCTCCATCGCTCGTTATCATAATTTAACGCTTTGTCAGAAATCCTACGTTATCTGTATTTCAATTTGACACTTTTCGATTTTTTATACCTCACATACCGCCAACGTTAAATCCTTCAATCACATTTTTTCTGCATTTTTCCTAATTTAAAAAAATGTTATTATTATATTGTCAAGACATATTCACATCTTGGTGAAAGCTTTGTGCATTCCGTCTATAAACGCTAACAACATAATTACCAGTTTTCTAGACTAACAACAACTTCAATTATATCACATTAATATTATAGTTATTAAAAAATGGATACGAGGCGTTACGCGCATGGAGATTTTTCTACAAGATATATATGTAAGTGAAATGTTTTCATTAACAAGTCCAGTACCCGTTGGCAACCGAGTTCATTATAGTGAGACATTCTTTTTAGATTGCAAGGAAGTCGCGCCTATTTTATATACATCATAAAGGAAAGTATATTTTAAAATGTAAAAATAAATTGTAGATATATCTTGAGAATTTGTTTGTAAATAACGGTTCATAACTTTGATATGGAAAGTCAGAAAAAAATATTCAGGTCTGTGTAAGTCAGCGCAGAATCAACTAAACCTTGAAACGTAAATAACGATTTTGCGCTGACTTACACAGACCTGAATATTTTTTTCTGACTTTCCATATCAAAGTGTTTTAAAATTGTGCTCACGCAAGTGAATCTACGCAAGAATTCCAGTAACATCAACAAATACAAAACTATTTATATGTTAAACCAATCAAAAGTATAGCAGATAAGATACACAGTTCTGTGTTTCGCGATCGTAATAGATTTTGCCAAAATTATAAAAACAACAGACTTTAAAAATTGAAATAATAGAAATGAGACGCAATACCCTGTTCACGGTAATCAGAGCTCTTTGAAGTTTAACACTCAATTGGCGCACCAACCTGATCACTCACTTACCAACCGAGGCATGGATCTTTAAAGAATACTTAAATATAATTGTCTAACTTTTATCTATATTAGTCACATCTTATTACAGCCCACAATTAATCTTTAAACACGTACATGCAAATGTACCGCATACATTTACTATAGGCAACCATACTTACGTCCTGCCATGAAAACCGCATATCACATACGTTGATCCCAAAAAAAAACACAAAACATCTATCATTCAATATTTTACCTTATAAAGTTTCTTTTTGTAAAATGTTTAGCTTATATTAAGGATGGGACGTAATGGGTGAACATTTTAGATTCATGCGAGTAGTATTTTTTTTGTGTTCATGTATACATAAATAACACTAAACAATCAAACATTTTGAAAACTTTGCAAAATTCAGAAGGTGCAGGCCACTAGTTCTTGGCTATTTTACATTCATGAAACCCCTTTTTCACATTATAATGGTCCTAAATTAAAGTACTATATCATATTTAAGCATTTATATCCATTCATAGCTTTTGAGGATGTTTAGGACCTGCAATGTCGCATGAACCCACTTTTTCACCGAAAAATGATGGATTTTCAGTCCCGTGGAGCACTAATGGCTATTTTTAGCCTGCACCTTCTGAATTTTGTAAAATGTTCAAAATGTTTGATTGTTTAGTGTTATTAATGTATTCATGAACACAAAAAATACTACTCCCATGAATCTGAAATGTTAACCCATTACGTCCCACCCATACTGATATGTGCATGTGTTATGTTTAAATATATACCAACATTTTGCATGCTTTATATCTGCTTCTTTTATCATCTTGTATATTGTGTATTTCATGAAAATTGAGATTAAGTTACTTTATAAGACGAAACACAGAAAAACAACTCTCAGCACAGGCACGTACGACTATTTACTTTAAATTCTATCTATGAAAGCGAAGAATATAATAACCAGTATGCTATACAAATATTACTGTCATTGTTGCCTCTTTTCGGTAAGGATGGCGGTCGTGTATCTGGTGGTACGCATCGATCTTTGTAATAAGGATAGCTTGTTCCAGTTGGTTCAGTAAGGATTTCGGCTTGAGATCGTTGTTATTTTCTCTTCTCTTTTGATGTTATTTTCGCATCGATGACAGCGCAGTATTCATCCCCGATGGTTGATGCTCCCCTGACGATAAATATGACTTACCCAGAGCAGGTTGATGTTTTATATAGTAACTTTGTTTAATTTTTAAATTGACCACATAAAACTTGCTTCAACAGTCGATGTGATGGCATCCTAATGACGTCGTCGCTTCATCTAAGCAGTTTCCTTATGTCGATGGCTTCAACGCTGGTTGGCTTGACTTCCCGGAGGATGCTGATTTTTGTACAATCGTCATTACAGAATAAGCGTGTGATGCTTCAATGTTTTAAAAGGGCGGGAATACCTCGTACATATCTATGAGACTTAGAGAAGATGTAACTGTCTTGGAAGACACGTTTAAAATTGATGTATGGTAGATCGCCAAATTTTAGTCGGTATTGTATTTTATCTAGTATGCCAGAATTAAATCTGAAATGCCTTCCAAGGAATGACAATTGCTTTTTCCCAATATGTCAACCCTATATTTGTTTGTACTTGCATGACATTTTTCTTTATATTATCATCCTGATGAAGTCTTATAAATAAAGACGAAACGTTGATGTACACATAAAAAACATCCATTTTTTGGTTTTCCTTTTTCATTTTCCCATTATGTCGGATTACCTTCATCCTTCTCTTTCTCTTTGGCCAATACAAGATCTGGCTGTTTTATTCAATGGCGGATGTTGCATTGGTCGAATGTGTTCGGAATCTGCCAAAGAGGTTCCTACGAATTTTACACCAAGCAATTATCGTCAACGTAACGTGATCCAATTATGGAGGTGGTCGAAGAAGTTCATTTTCGATTTCAAACTGAAAAAATGTAACACTCATCTGCTTATTCTCTAGATCTTGTGTGGGAATACTGCAATGTTCACGAACAAAAATGCTATACTTCGACGCCTGATTGGACTAGTAATGACACGACAACGTTGTCAAAAGAGATCATTGTGGTATTCCTACTTTCGTGAATGAGCGTGATTAAGTAATCGCTGGAAGATGAAAAAGTCGGGTATTTTCCAAAGCATCTCTCTTGGGACTAAATGGAAAGCATTGGTCAGGTGTATAAAAACAATATACAGAGGTTTATGTTTCCTTCTGCACTTTATATAGAGTTGACGTATAGAAAATACCACCCCATGTGCTATGGGATAGTGAGCAAATGCCTGATCTTTGTGAGGGCTGTTGCAATTAGTTGGGAGAGTCTGTATTTCAGTATGGGAGCAAAGATATTTCCAGTCTTGCACAGGAGAGAAATGCTTATGTAGTTTTCCCATGGCGATAAGTCGCCTTTCCGCTTGTAGAAACTGACGATGGCAGGTCTGCGTTCCTAATTGTAGGTTTTGACAGAAATTAAAGCAAGTCATGGAACAGTGTTGTGCTACACAGACGTGGTCGCCTACCTGGCTTCCAGATAGTGTTGGGTTCTACATGAAATCCGTTGGTGTTTTAGATGTATTGTAGGACTATACCGTCCACCGAATGGAATTGGTTCAGAAGTTCCTTACAATATTTTTCTGACTAAGGACGTTGGCGAAGGCGCTCTAATTTAGAGTTTACACTTCATTTCTTTTGAGAGGGGATACATCCTGTGTTGAGGCTCATATATAAATTTGGTGGCATTCATAAAAACACGTATATAGCGTTGTGCAGCAAGTTTGTGTAATCTAACAGTGGAAATGTGTGATGTTTCAAGTATTAATATTTCGAAAATAATAACCGCCTCTAGGAATAGAGAAATAAAAATTTCTTCGAAAGGAAATACACACTTTTGAAGATGGGTCGACAGATTCTGTTTCAAATGTTTAGAAACGATTAGAACTGTTTAATGGCCACCTTGAGAACCCAGTTTCTCTGAAAACCGTTAGCTGGCTGAAGCACAAACTTAATCTAATGCAAGGAGGGGGTGCAGTAGGAAAAACATTATTTTCAAGTACACAAATTGCAAAGCGTTTACACAATTGACCATTTGACCGGTGTAAAGAATGTTATCTTATTTTGACTTGTGATAAAATATACGTCTGGTGAATGCTAAAACACAACATTTAGCCAACTAGTTTTTCTTCCAACATAAAGATGTACAAGTTTCAATGATGATCATGATTAGTATGAACAATAAATTTGAAGATTTAACAAATTGGCTAAATTGATTGTCATTTATGTGGTCTAATTCGTCGTAAGACCGCAGAACTGTTTTCGGATCGTAACCCAATCTTTCAAAAAAAATAGTGAACCAATTCACACAGCTGTTAGTCAATTGCACGTGAAATATTCAAGTTAAACATATTATTTAGTTATAATAATCTCATGGTCTTAATATTATTGATCATTTAAGGTGTATTAAAAATAATAAAGTGTTGAGATCCTCAAGCATCATTAATATTAGATGGCCGACTGTTTTACCTCAGCAATAGATGAACATTCCTAAGAATGTAAAAAAATTTACAAGTCCAGACTTCGTAGAATGTACACCGTAATTACTGCAACATGAAGTCTTAATCAATATTTCAATATAATGATGGACATTTGAAGACATTTCCATTATTTTGAACTAGCTTAGTCAAATAACTTTTCTAGTAATACCCACAAACACTAATACGAAATATAATTCTATAATAGAACTACTGAGTTGGAATGATAATGTAATGACGGGGATGTACCGTCAGCTGACTATCTGGAAAGATGAACTACTTATCTATCTTTATGTATAATATATATATATATATAAATATATATATATATGTATATGTGTGTATATATATGCATATTATGAATACATATTATGAATATATAGTTGTATGTATAAACTATATATTGGTATGTATAAAATATATGTATGTGTATATAATGCTATTTAATAATGTTATATGTCAGTATGATATACATATATGTATATATATACATATATATATACATATATATATATATATATATATATATATATATACATATAGTGTAATGCAGTGTTTTAGGAAAAATTATAAGAGTGCTCTATTGCTAATGCATCAGCATATACATTTTAATTCAATGATCGCTGTACATATTTTGATTATTCATCTATCCATTCAGTTAAACAGAATCATAAGAAACTGAAAAAATACCACTTTTTACAGGTTATCAGTCGATATAAGGAAAGTAGTGACTGCAATTGTAAATCTCTCTTGTGAATCACAGTATGATTACAACGACTGATCACTCAGTAACATTGAGTATCTGTATCTGGTTTAGTTTCCAGTATTTCTGTAAAACCGTAAATATACATAGCTGATAAAAATAATCCATAATATCCTTTAGATACGTATATATATATATATATATATATATATATATATATATATATATATATATATATATTTATATATATATATATCATATACATGAGAGGGACGAAAGTATGTTGAAATGTTGCTGAAATGCTTAAAAGAACATCATCTTTTATCAGTTTTATCTTGCTTACTAATTCGCCGAAAATAAGGGGATTTCTTATACACCATGGATAACAACACGTTCGACGAATGGATCAGAAAATGAGTAAGCTGCAGCTAGTACTTCTTTTTCAATCAAACGTATATATATATATATATATATATATATATATATATATATATGTGATAAATATATTACTCAGATGAAATATCTCTCTCTCTCTCTCTATATATATATATATATATATATATCTGTATGATATAAGTATATACACATATGTATATTAAGTTTATGCATCTATACTTGTATATCATAAAAATGTATATATATATATATATATATATACATATATATATATATATATATATATATATATATTGTTTACATTAGAAAAGGATGTGTTATTTAGAAAAGCTTCCTCCTGATTTTATCTATATAATACTGGACTCCAATTGTCACTGGGCTCTAGACACGTAGGGACTAATTTTGTCACACAACACAAAAGTGTATATTTAATACATACTCTTAATCATATGGCCTTACTGATTTATACTCAGACAAAACTGGATGATAACATAACTTTTATTATTACGTCCTTCTATAACAGTAGCTATCTATTAGACATTGTTGAATCTACTATCAAAAATTACATTTTTAGTATTTATAAAGATACACCAGATATCTTATTTACATGAGGCTACGCTGTATAGGCAACATAACTGCTGGATTCGCCAAACAAATATCTCTGACTGTACAAAAATATTACTTTGCCGTAAATATACGTGTTGTTTTCTCCACCAGCCCCATTTTGTCGTCAATTCGAAAGATGTTCTTCCCCTCCACCATAATACTTGTATCATTTATTTATTTAAATGTAGTCGCAGTTCACACTATGTTTGGCGGACACGGCAAAAATTGGACATCCGGGTCAAACAACACGTGCCCACAAAAAATTGCTAGTCAAATTACTAACCAACTTATGTTTTGCATAATAAATATAATTCTTCCATCTCATAAAATACCCCATCTCATGAATAGCCATAACCTCCTTGTGTTTAGAATTGCAGTGTGGACTTATTCTTCATTATCAGTATGTTATACTCTCCCTTTCATCGAAATATTCTACAAACTAGTTTGATTAAGTTTTGAGCCCTTCTCTTTGTAAACAAAATACCATTTCCGCGAAGTTAATGTATTTTCTATTTTATTTAATTGTTTGCCACGTTTACCCGCTATAATACCAATACCATTATCCTTATATATATGTATCATCTGAGTAATATATGTTTCCTTTAATTTTAATCTCAGTCTAGCGGTGTAGACCGAGGTTCGAAACTGGTCAGCTTACCCTTTCTTTCTCTTATCTTTTAATGGCATCATGTTTAAAAATAAATATAGTCTTTATTTAGCAACAATAATGTTTTCTACCATATATATATATGTATATATATATATATATATATATATATATATATATATATATATATATATATATATAGAGAGAGAGAGAGATAGTATACATTCATATTTAACTGTGTATCATGAGTATAGTTGTGTGTATTAAGGTACGCATAGTTTATGTATGCCAACATTGTTAAACATAAAATCATTTTGCTGTCAATTTTCACTAATTTTTCTAAGAATCTGTTTTGTGCTGAAATCAAAAAAAATAATGAATGTTCTATAAGTATCCCTTACACTCGCGATTATTCGTTGAATTATCGTAAGGTTACAAAAACAAATGAACACAAATCTTGAGAACAGAATAGAATTTAAAACACACACTTGAGAACGCCATATGATGATTTGTTAGACGTGTAAATACTACACCGGAGAAGTTCCATAAAAAAGACATTTGCAATTTAATTCTGGGACGCCAGCATTAGCGTCACATGATACATTTTAGTTACGTGACACATTTTAAAATACTGTTACTTGTTTCATACGTAATATTATTTCTGTTCGTTGCTAGGTTTTTATAAAGAAACCTTCAATATTTTAAATTTAGATTATAATATTTTCGTATTATTTACTGAAATGAATCTTAATCAATCGTAAGTTTATTAAATACTGGTTAGGTAACCTAGTGTTCATAAAGTGCATGGTAAGCCAACGGGTAGCTACATGAATAGAATAACCAATGTAGCTATTATTATTATTATTATTATTATTATTATTATTATTATTATTATTATTATTATTATTATTATTATCATCATCATTATTATTGTTATTAATCAGAATTTTCTCTACACGTTTACTTTCTTTCTATGTATTGCTATATATTTCACTCAGTTTAACTTTTGGAATGATAGTTTCATTTAAGCATCCCAATAATTGATTTGAATTTTTCACTTTCTGGTACTTAGAAGCAGACATAGTTCTTCACATATTAATATTTAAAGCTAGTAATAACATAATTAAGTACATATAATATATACACTACGTCAATTTGTATTAGTTAAGTCGCAATAAGTGCACGGTAAATATAACTGATAAATTCAGGA
>OY744548.1:33605353-33702853 GCA_963556195.1 Sepiola atlantica
ATAAATAAAGGTTTAACAAATTTGTAAAATTTGAAATGAGATAGATAAATTCCTTTTAATTTTGTAAATTATATTATCAAGAGTCATGTATATATAATTAGTTAAGTAAAATAAGTAAGTTTGTGTTCGAACTATTGTAATTAGTTTTTCACTGTAAAGGATTCATGTAATTATTTAATAGACGGGAGTATGGTGACGCAATTGTGAACAATGTCTAGACGATATGTGTTTGCATGTATATTTAAGCTGGGTTCGCTTGCTACTGTATTAACACTGATCTATTTTAGATTAAATTATGTCTGTGCGTGTGTAGACATGAGCGATAATCAATCGCTGTGCGAATATTCAGATGTATCATTACTCGTAAGTGTGTACACATATTTTGATTACATCGACTACAGCCAGCGATAATAGCTTTCTGATATACATTATATTTACTCATCATTCTGTTAACTAATTTTAGCATTTGTTTTAAGTTAATTCTATAACACTATGACATAGTATAGTAGTGTGGCCAGATATAATAGCTTTTTTTACTTCTTAACAGCAATGCGACGTTGAAAATCACTAACACAGGGAGAACAAGTAATTATAATAACAGAAACGGCTAAAGGGGCTCGTGTGATGCAATTGCCTGAAAAATAAGTCATGTGGACACTGTAAACGGATTTCTGAAGGAAGCTACCCAAAGGCAGAAATAATCAGATGCTACAATATCACAGACGGTTACTAACCAGGATTTGATGAATATTGCTCGTCAACTTTGTAGAACACCTGAACAATGATACAAATCAATCTTCATAGCAGATAGGTCTCCTGGCGTAAAAGAATAAAAATGCAACTATTCAAAGAATGTCTTATGTAAAAGTTTAACTTACAAATTTTACTCTTACACCCATACGCAAGACTTTGAGAATTGAATGGGCAGACAAATATATGGAGATGGGTATGACTAATGTTATTTTCACTAATAGTGAAACGCGTAACCCTTGTTGACATATTGTAGGGTTAAGGGATGAGTTTATTCCAGCGATGAACGTCACCATCGCTCGAGACCACAACGAAATGGTGGAGGAGTGAGGATATCGGCGGATATTATTATAGATAGATATGTTGGCTCTATAAAATTACCTGAGGGAGAAAAATTACGCCTGATGCTTGTTGCAATATCTAGAGAAAATATGTGGTACTTTGGCTTGATGGCATAACTCTTTATCAACTAATGGGCTTTGTTTTAATGCACAGCCATGCACCCTCTGAATCTACTCATGCCACTAAATCATTCTTAGCATCTTTAGTCATCAAAGGTAGAGAATTGATCATCTGGTCTCCACGTTGTCCACATTTAAACCCAATGGAAAAAATATTGCTGTGTCGTGTTCATGCCAATTGACGTCAATTTTCATCAAAAATGGACTCATAGAAAGTTATTACTACTTCAGCAAACGCAGTGTCACCAGTCACTATTAATTCATCGACTTTTTCGGGCAATACAATACGTTTTGAAGTTATAAATTTGCATTGTGGTTATGTGTGTAAATAAGGCATTTGTTTAATGTATACATTGCACTATATTGTATTATATATTTAATTATATCAATGCCTTTTTAATATAACCGGTATTCATCTTTATTTATTTTTTTACTTCTAATTTCACCGTCAATTTTGGTTGATTTAATTGAAAAGAGTTACCATTATTCGGTAAACATTTAGTTAGTTCAAGACACATTTATTTTGCTAATACTAGCAATGGGTTTGTGCGTATTTCTTTAACAGCACTTTTTACAACTACGTGCTAGATTATCTGTGAAAAGATTTCCGAAATTGAGTCAAGAAAATTGATAAATTACTACTTTTGTAAGAAAGCTATTATCGCTGATCGCAGTGTATATGAGTCAGTGACCCCTACAAATTCCCAATGCTTAAATGGGATGGGGGTGTAGTGGGACATTAATTGTGCTGCTATTTGACGCGCATTGAAATGTTTTACCTTACGTCAGTTGTCATGACGTTTGAAAGAACGTCAGTTATATATATATATATATATATATATATATATATATATATATATATATATATATATATATATATATATATATATATATTGTCACACAAGTTTAAGTTAGTTAAACTCTTCTGGACGTAACAATTCCAAGGTTGTTAGAGACTGGAGACAGCAAATAGCAACGAAAATACGGGATTTTTCATAAGATGTCTACTTTCTGTTTGCCTTTATTTTCGCTATAACTGTTGTGAAGTTGTCCAACAGTAAAAAATAAATAAAGGAAGTCAAGTCGAGGGTTTGTTTAACAAGTATTAACAAAGTACGAAAGTGACTAGCACTTGGCTAGACAGTTATAAGACTGTGCTTTGTCTTCTCTGTGTCTCTGGTTACTCGCACTATTTATAGTGACAACCGGGGTAGTTTCTCCTGTGTAAGAACGGCCGGTGTAACAATAACGTATCAATATTTTCTTTCTAATGTGTTAACCTTTTCATTTTAATACCTTTTTCTTTCTTATTTATTTAAAAATATGTTAGTTTGTATGAATGTAAATATTAGTGCGAGCACTAGTAAATATGCTTTTTCTCGTATGCTTTTACCAGTCATGAAGACTCTCATATATATTGAAGATAGTTTTAATTACTTCGTAGACACACTTCTTAAGTCTATTCGGTCTCTTCGTAAGAAATTTCGTCAGGACGAACTGACATGAGGATAATTCGCCCAAGAAGTACACCATGACAAAATATTCAAAACAACATTGTAGTTGAAATCTCAATAAGATCCTCGCTACAAACCTATGCACTGGCTCATAGTAATAATTGTGCAACTTCTCCTAGCAATGTTACCTCAAGTAACAGCATACAGCTAGATACTTGACCAGACTAGATGGATTATTCTCCTGAATAACACCAAGAGACCGCAAGCAATATACACTATCACATAGTTAACTGGTCAATTGGGTAGAAGAACATTTATGTATTTGTAGAATTTAGTATATTCGCACTACTGTTATCATCTTTGGTGTTTTTATCACAACGTTTCGCCCGATGCACCCCCGACCTTCTTCAGGTGTACTTTGTCGCATAATGGATTTTTTTCTGTCGAACTCGGGAATCTGAACGGAATTTCGAAAGGAACCCTTTCTTTAATCCACAATGGTAGCATGCTCTCGTTCCATCTGCCAGGACTGGGAAGAAGTCTTCAGTAATGCGCAATTCTTCGTATCACCCGCACTAAGGATTGAACCTTCAACTGTCACTTAGAACTGAATTATACTTAGTACTATATCCACCGCGCCACGGCTCATTGCGGACAGAAAGTTTCCCGAGTTCGACAAAGTACCCCTGAAAAAAGTCGGAGGTTACATCGGCCGAAATGTTGTGATAAAAACACCCAAGATGAGAACAGTAGTCCGAATATACCCAATTCGACGAATTATCAACCCCCATCTAAAAAGAATCCGAAGCATGTATTTAAGTTCTGTACTAACTCAACGTTTGACAGGTAAATAGAACTTTAATGGAATATACGAATTATATATCTCATATACAGATCAAGTGTTAGTCCCAGGAAGGCGCCCTTTGATTTCTGATAAGTTCGATTGACGTAAAATGAAACAATGGAGAGAGAGAAGAGAAAAGAGAGAAGAGAGAAGAGAAGATAGAACTCGAATGCCTACTAGAAACTGGACTTCAGTGTTTTAGGTATCTTTGTTCTAGAGTTGGTGACGAAAACCTGGCATAAGCGACTTCCTCCCTACGAGTAAACCCTAACAATATATTAAAAATAACATAGTATTCGCAGCACACGTAAGATCGGCCTGGTATGACTACCACACGCTGGCTCATACGAGGAATGGGGCACCTTCTCCAAGTTCCAACACTTAGCTGTATACTCCACCAAGTTATATGAATTCTTGTCCTGGAATCCAATACGAACAAGAGATCACAAGAAATATATATTATAACATAGTTAACTGGTCAATTGAGGAGAGAAAATTACTGTCTTAACTTTTTTACAAACTAAACGTTTGACAGGTAAAAGAGAAATGTAACGGAGCACCTTATCTCATTTAGAAACTAACTGTTATGCACAGGAAGGAGCCCGTTGATTTCTAATCGACTAAAGTCAAATTAAACAAAAATGCATATATATATATATATATATATATATATATATATATATATATATATATGTATATATATATATATATATATTATATTTATGAATAAATATGAAATTATATTATCTGCAGACGACATTTTTTCAGACTTTTGGTCTGTGCAGGAAAGTGATCCTTTCAAACAGTCATAAGCACGAAACCAGTTCACCGAGCCACCTTTGATTCAGCACTCTTCTAGTCTAACGTCACAGTCATTGGAAATTATCACGTGATATGTTGAAATTAAGTTGCATTTTTACAGATTATAGCGTAAACATCAAGACTAGAGGACTCAAAAGACTTACTATGAGCTTTGATCTCTAGCTTAAGTGAATGTCTATTTTTAATATCACCTACCAGTGTTCAACGTTAATTCTCAAAAGTGGGCTCTACAATGATAGTTATGTATAAATATTTAATTAGATTTACCGACAGCCTTCAGTGTGGTTATGCTGTGGTGTATATATTCCTTCTGCTTATCTTCAAGCCGAGATATTATTTGGCACACTTATAAAGTTTATTAGATTTAGCGGGTTTAGTCTTGTATTAACTTATAGCCTTAAACAAAGATACATAGGGCTTAATACCAAGGGAAATCGGATACTTCATGATAGAATACTCATTATGTGAAGTCCGGGCTGATAAGAGCGTGTACTAATCTCCGATAGACTATGATTATGACAAGAAGAAAATGATAGATACCATTATTTGATAATAATTAAAAATAGGACGGTTGTATTTCATGTGTCTCATTCGTTTTGTATGAAAATGTTTCAGCTATCCGAGAGCAGACACTTTATAACTGCTGCAATTCTTATTCCGAGAAGCGTACAGCATCCATCCGCTATCATTAAATCGCTGTGCAATATTAGAGGGAAAAATTTGAATTAATTTAGTTTTAATTTTGCAAAGTGTACATCTGCATGTTCGGCCTCGATATGAAATCTGCGTGACGGGGTTAATGTTGGAAAAAATATAATTATTAAATGGATTTCCGTCTTTCTTTTTTGGTTCTTTCCTACGTAGACACAAGATTAATTTGGTTTGATCGATTGAGATGGAAAAATATCGACGTCCATCCGTTATTTTTTTTTATTTTTCTCTCGAAATGATCGCAAAATATTCTTGGAATGTGACAGATTGTCCCGTCTTTTGGCAGAAAGGAACTTTGACAGAAGCGTCATGTTTTTTGCTTGATTCATTTATTTATTTATTATTCTGTCAGTGACACAAAAGACATATGACACAGAAAAAGGCTTGTTAACGTAGCTAAGACACGCGAGGGAATTCGTATTTATGGATCTATTGTTCTACCCAGATCAGGAAGACATATATATATATATATATATATATATATATATATATATATATATATATATATATATATATATATATATATATGTATATATATCTATGTATATATATATATATACATATATATATATTATATATATATATATATATAGAGAGAGAGAGAGAGTGAAAACGCGAGAGAGTTGTATATATATATAAATTCCTATATATATACATATATATATATATATATATATATATGTATATATATACATATATATATAGGAATTTTACAGAAAAATGTGTGAAACACATCATAAAATAAAACTTGAAGATATGAATCATGGAATATATATTCATATACGAACACAGCCACATATAAATATGTATTGACGTCATATACACATACATAGATACATACATATATACACAGATAGTGTTGAGTGGGTGTTGATATATATATATATATATATATATATATATATATATATATATATATATACATATATATATAAATATATATATATATATATATAGTATAAATATAGTACAACAAATAACTATTCTAACGCATTTAGGACTGTTAACTAAATACCAAAAATCTATACAGAACATAGTATATAATCTTATGATATTATATTTGTTCATGCATGAAATCAATAATATCAATAATAGTAATATATATATATATATATATATATATATATATATATATAATAAAATAGACGAATATCTGTCACATAACGTGTACAATTAATTATTTGAATATAACTGTCTTGCACTATATTTATGTCCGATTAGAAAGGTAACAAAAAGATATAATGATAATAAACCTGATGTCTAGACTTCATTATTTAAATTTTGATGAAAGGCAAGTACACATCTTTTGTTGTAAAACATCTAGAATTAAAGGGGCCTTAATTAGGTATTAAAAAATCAGGAAATCTTGTTTTAGTTGGGTTTAATGAACACTGATCTAATTTAATGCAAATTAAACAAAAGTAATTTGAAAACTAAAGGTTGTGTCTATATTTTACTTTCTACAAAATTCATTTAAAATACTTTACAGAAAACTGAAATGCAATTGATGCCCAATAGTTATTGTAATAATTCACATAAATCAGAGTTAATTGAATTTCCACGAAATGCTGGCATCTTAAGTTTGCCCCATGTGCATGAAACAACATTTACCGATATAGACCATGCTACTCAAATTGACGCCCAGCAACCGTGTTCAAAATATCATCATGATTGGTTGATTAATTTAGTGCAGTGCATAAACTCTCTCTCTCTCTCTTTATATATATATATATATATATATATATATATATATATATATATATATATAATTTATTCAGATACACCGTTTTCTGTCATTGTTGACGCCATTCCCTATCGGAACGTTACTACAATCATTTCAGCTTGCCGATGATTCCATTGGGCACAGAGATTTACTAAATATGTCTAAATCTGCCCTTTTGGATGAAACCGCGGTACATTGCTGAAATATGTAATATACAGTATCAAAATAAATTATATTAGCTCTCTTATATGATCGAGCACTTCATTTGATTTCTTTTCATATACAACCTGACACACTATATATATATATATATATATATATATATATATATATATATATATATATATATATATATATATGCACCGAATAAAATGTTAAAATGTAAATATAAAATTATGTGTTGCCAAGAATATATGTTACACAACTGATAATGATCCGTAATATATTTAGGATGTCATCTTTGACATAGTAATACCCCCCACACATACGCATATATATATATATATATATATATATATATATATATATATATATATATATATATATATATATATATATATATATTGATAACATTATTATTTAATAAATAAAACTAGTAGGAACTGTGCCTTGGCGATGCGCGGAATAGATATACATACACTTTTCAAAAAAATATATTTATTAGAGTATCAATTCGTCAAAATAAAGTTGCAAAGAAATATGTAAGTATAAACTACTTACAAAGGATTAATCCATGTTTTGAAACAAACCAAACAGAACGTTTTTATATGTTGGGTGCCTCCCCCCCCCCCTACAATTGTAAGTAGCGACCTAGTCTTAAAATTTAAAAAAACACTGCCCCTACCCCACTCAAAGTAAATGTGATCCAGGATTATGGGTGAATCTTTCCTAAGTCAGTGAAGAAACATCTTCCTAGACTGACCTGGAGTGCCAATTTTGACAGGAGATTGGAGTTATGAATATTAAAAATGGATCTTGTGTCTAAATCTAGCCTTGATTTAAATATATGGCGATTGGCAAATTGCATTCGTTGTCTTTATTTTGTATTTTGTTTTTGATTTCTTGCTAATCTGCACTTTTTTATGTGTTGAAAATCTATCTTTAGAAAATGGCCGCAGTCTAGAAAAAGTTCTTCTAAAATCGACAAATAGTTAAATAGAGGAATAATGAAAAAATTGCCGCAGTCTAGAAAGATTTCTCTGTAACTGACCGAGAAGAGAAAAATCAGTAACAGATACTAACCTGTAGTCTTAATTATAGTTTTAAAAGTAAAAATGAATAAATAAAAATAAACTGAATAAAATAAACTTTTTGGTAATATTATCAATAAATAAATATATAAAGAGAGAAAGATGAAGCGAGAGGGCGGTGGGTTCCCAGACGTAGAGAGAGGTTGTTTAGAATCAGTAAATATTTACAGGACTCGTGGTCCGCCGTTGTCCGGGAGAAATATGAAATAATGGTTTAACGTTCGTTAACAACCGACAGAACGCAAATAGGTCACATACGAACATATTGTTATTCTGAAAGTGTTAATGTTTTCAATAATGAAATACTGAAATGACTACATGGGAACATTGTGTTAAGGCGTCGATAACGTTAACACGATTTTGTTTTCTCATTTTAATTATGTTGCTACGCTGAAAAGTCGGTAATATTTTGGTTGTTTTCAGTAATATTTATGGTATTATCAATAATATCTCAGTATGTTTTCGGTGCTATTTAGGTTATTTTAGGTAATATTTAGTTTGTTTAAGGTTCTTTACGCTAATATTTAGGTGGTTTTAGGTTGTTAACGGTTGTTTGCCGTAATATTTATGTGAAGTTTAATAGTCTTCCATCATAATTATGTTTGCTTGAATATGTATATTGTTTTTGGTTATTGTTTGTACTATTTAGGCAATGTCTGCTAATATTTAGGTTGTTTTCGCTTGATTATAGTTGTTTTCGGTAATAACTAGTTGGCTTTCGGTTATTAGTGCAAGCCGCCTATAGCAATTGTCTGATTTTCATTATTTTTATACGCTGAGGATATTTTTTTGAATATCATTATCAGTGTTAGCATGTAAAAAAAGTTATTTAATTATTTTGAATAATATTTGGTATGAATTAATTACTAATAAATTTCGATGAAAAGGAAAATCTCACTTAAATTAATGTTTTTTAATGTTACGCCGGCCCGTGTTCGAAATTGATTTTGAAGTCTTTAGACTGTCGTAAATGAAAGACATGAACCTTATTTGTAACTGACGTATGATCATGATAATAAAAAATATACTTGAATAGAGTGATGAATACGAATTTTAATGTGAGCAGAGAAATTGAAATCATCTATTTAATGTGTATTGCTTCGAGGTTAGATTTGCGTGCTTCTTAAGTTTAAATCATCGGAAATGTTTTGTTAACATTGTTGCGAATGAGTATTATATATATATATGATTATTTTCATTTACACATACATGTACAAAATCTGCGACACTGGCATGTCGATGTTATCGATCAACAGTTATTATGGACTGAGATCTCATCAGGGAGAGTTACACTCCGATCTTATCATTATATCATATTTGGAAAGAATCAACTGGGGAGAAAAAGAAGAAAAGAAGTTTAAAGTTTCAAAATTTGTGAAGTCACGTGGTTGAGACCGTTAAGAATCATAATGTTAAAATCCGAATCAAAAACCAAATATAAAATATAGAATAAAATAAAACAAAATAAAATAAAATAAAATAAAGTGAAAAGAGATATAATAAAAAGATATCATAAAAAGAGTAGAATAAAAAGATAGATAGATAGGTACATAGAAATGTAGATAGGTAGATATAAAAAATGAAATAATCTGTTGATTCAGACAGAAATAGTGGAAAGGAGGAAAGGGAAAGTACATGCAACATGTTTCGAAAAATATTCCTAGAAGCCAGCACCTTTAACTGAAGAAAGTCGAAGGACATATTGCTCGAAACTTTGTATGAGTAACATTCTGAATAAGAAATGTAACGGAATACTCCAAAGATTACGAACGACACATGTGTATGAGGGGCAATCTATCTTCTTTCCTTACGCTTAACAACAATAATGGTTTTAAATACACACACATATATATATATATATATATATATATATATATATATATATATATATATATATATATATATATACTGCTACATGGAAATAAATATCATCTAACTATTAGTGTCTGACCTACAGTTATATGTGAAATATTCAGTGCAGTATAACGTTTTGGTGGGTGTTATGTTTTACAGCTCTTATAAACCCTTTATTACAGAAAATGCATCGCTAATTATTCTCAACTCTCTATTTAGTCTCATTGTAGGTGATCGACTGAGCTCCAATGTCGACTTCCTTGTTCAACATTCACAGCCAGGACTTGTCTTACTACTACAACATCAAAAAACTTTCATTTTGTCGTCTGTGCTTCTGAAACGAACCTTTTTTTCTAAGTAAAATTTTGTTGTACAAATACTGCCTATCTATAAAACGAATTGCAACGGTAATGCTTCTTTTCACAATACAATATTGCCGTTTGTAAATATAATGTAAACACTTACTTGCCGAACCGTTCTCTGAAGTTATCAAATAGTTTATATTTTATTGATTGATTTTAACCATCTCATAGCATTGTTAATCATGTAAGTGACTATCTAATTAACCTTTATCCTCAAGTAGGTTCCGACCTTAGTAAGTGGAAACTTCTTAATTAAATAAATAATATGTTAATTATAATTCCAATTATGTGGCTAAACTATTGAAATTTCTTCTAATTGTAGTTTAGGATATTGACAACATCTGTCACATATATATATATATATATATATATATATATATATATATATATATATATATATATATACATATATATATATATACGAGGTATGTCTAAACCCTACCTTAGGCCAGAAACAATATTTACAATATGTGACGGGGTTGGGACACTAATCCCCTACAATGTAGGTTCATTGTGCTTGCACACACTAACCCACTGATAACTCTACTGCAACAAACACCTCTAGAAGTCTTCCTTTTGGGACGGTGTTCATCTCCGTCATCGCGTTAGATACAGCAGTTGTTTGGGGAAGATGCAATTGGTGTAACACAAATTTATGAGTGGTTAAACCGATTCAAAAATGGCCGCACATCAGCGGAGAGTGACCAGCGTTCTGACAGGCCCCAAACTACTCGGGGGAAGCTGTTGATGAGAGGGTGCGAAAAAAAGATAATGAGGAATGCGATGGCATCATTCCAAAATAAGACTTCCAGGGGTGTTTCCGACAGTAGATAGATCGGTGGGCTAAGTGTGTGCAAGGACAAGGGACCTAATTTTAAGGGGATTAGATTCCCCACCCCGTCACGTATTTGAAATATTTTTCTGGCCTAAGGTCTGATATTTTCTAGACATATCTCGTATATATATATATATATATATATATATATATATATATATATATATATGCCATATCATATTTTCAAAATCTGTCATATATTCAACAGTGGTTTAATTCTAGTAGTATTTTTTGTGCTATAACTTTTATCGCGCTATTTATTGTTTCTCTTAAAGCGCTTGCTTAGATACATGATGAATGTCACACCGAGAAAGCACGCACGTATTTTATTTTTGAGAAAACATGTTTCTAGAAATAAGTACACCTCAACATTTGAGGAAAGTGTGAAATTAGATCAAATTGCCGGGGTACACATACTGCCGCTCTCGAAAAGTCTGGATTAATAGGCAGAAGGAGTCTTCAAGCTAACAATTGCTATCATAAGAAATGTTGCCAGAGTCTATAATAATGCCTGTTAACCGAATGTAATATATAGTAGTAAATGTATCATCAGATATATAATAGCACAGGTTCTTCGAATAAACATCTGTTTCAAAAAATAATTGTATTATTTAATTAATCTCCAGATGTATGCAAAAACTACAGTAAATATGTGGTTATCTTGAAAGAAAATCAACGTAGGTGTTAGTGTTTAATATCATTAGAATATATATTAGCCTTATTTACGTTCAAATGAATTTAAAACATGCGTATATCTTCGCAAAGATTTTTACATTAAAATAAAGTGAATACCGTTAATTATAGAACAGAAAAAAGGGTGGATCAGTAAAATCCAGCATAGGCTACTCTTTTACGGGCGATGAGAATGCACACAAAGTGAGCATGTACACACAAACAATCACACACGTATGAATTATAAAGGAAAATCAGAAGACCTAAAACTCAACGTTCCACACAACTGTTGCGTGGGCGTTTTTAAGAGCGGAAAATGCTAAAAGTGTCAAATAAATCTATCGTTCGATGACTCTTGTAATATTTTCTCCCTCTTAAAAACACGCCACACAACAGTTGAGCGAAACGTTCAGTTTTTGGTATTCCGCCTTTCTATCATAATTTATTTTCTCAGATTATTTTATCCTTTCATTTATCATATATATATATATATATATATATATATATATATATATATATATATATATATATATATATTGAATGATTTATAATATGAAACATTCTACAATATATGATATTATTTAAGTTCAATTTCTGAGCTAACGACTTCAAACCAACGAAAATTTCAACGAAGTTTTACGGTGTCCATAATTTAGTGTTCACTTACAGAAAATAAAGAACGATGAATCCCATCTTCAAATACCAGTGTTCAGTCTGTTTGCTTTTGAAGATGTACACGAGAAAAAATATATAATTGGTTAAAATAAACCTATATAATAATTATAAAAATATATAATAAATAATCAAAACTAAAATCGAACCCGGATTTTTAAAACAGTAAAATAATTAAAACACAAATTCTTGGATTGTCTGTCCTTTAGTTTAATTTAAAGAATAATTAGTATATATTATCTTTATAATAATTATTCTATATTTTTATAATTTTGATATAGGGTTCGTAAATTTAAAATGTTTCAACAAATCCAAACGAAGCAGACTGACAACTGAACACTGGGCCTTGAAAATGAGAGATTTACACTATTTTTCCATTAATTTAACACGTAATTATTAAACTTCTTGAAACGTATGTACATTTAATGTTCGTCTTAAGTTTTTAATTTAGAAAATTGGATGTCAATAATATACTATATCGTATTATATATGGTGTCGTTGAGTGTACGCCATATATCATGAATCTCTCTTGCATCTAATGGAAATATTAAGCTTCTAATTCTGACTGTTGTTTTTAGTTTTATGCAAGAGTGTTTTGCTCATACGAATTAATATTTAACTATATAAACAACTTTTTTATCATAAATATTTATGATAGACACACACACACATACACACATATATATATATGTATATATATATATATATATATATATATATATATATATATATATATACGTGTGTGTGAGCGCGTGCATTTATCAATAATGAAAATGATTATTTTCTACAGATTTAGGTATAAAATATTACCACGTGTTAAACATAAATAAAAGTAAATTATTCAATATTAAAACAGTTGTGCCCAATGTCATTGATGATAATAATTGAAAGAATTTGAACACTTGTAGTATCAAAAGTATACTTTGAAAGTGTACAACGGTAATTTTAAAAGTCTTTAGATAAGGCTTTCCTGGTTCAACATTCATACTGTTTCCGTATCGAATCGTTCGTACGAACGGCAGACTACTTCAATTGTACATCAAACGTTTTTATTTATTAAGGCTAAGCAAAAATTATAGCTTTAACCTACACACACCAATGTTAAAACAGATTCTTCTGAGTCTGTAAAAGTCGGTATTACAGGATTCGATCCTACGTAAAACTCAGCTTCTAACGGTACTTAGCATCAGAGGTTTTTTTTATATTCTACATTGAGCACAACAATCTGCGAATTCGATCTGGTTTAAGCACATTTGACAAGTAATAGTGTTTTTGGTAAGTATTATGTTACTCGCTTGGTGTACTTGAAAACATAAAGTATAGTATAGATATGCGTGGAATTCCATTTATACGTATACGGAAACTAATTTGCGATTAATGCAAATATCAAAGCTTGATCAATTATATTAAGATACCTCATATGACAGCACAGTGGGTGTATACATTGATCAGATAAAGATCAGAGACAAGCGCATACTGTATCATGTAACAACTACATATCAACGGAAAGGTTTATTTAAAAGCGCAATAAGTTGATATGTGTCATATAACAACGGTTTTTTAGCACTGGACTTTGGCGTCGATTGGCGTCAGGAAACCTACATTAAAAACAACATTCACGCCAATCGCGCATTTCGGCGACGCGAGTGAACACACATTACTCAACCACTTTTAATTTCAATTGCTATTAGTATCTGCTAAGGCGTACGACTGATGAATGCAATATTAACAATGCCTGTTGGTTTTGGAAAGAAACCGGAAGCTCGTGGTAAAACCGACCTCGTTCTACAATGTTCATGTTCGTGGAAGTGTGCAGTTTGCACGTTAAGTTAACGTCAACACTTTATGTTGTGGTCTTTTTATTGGAGAGATATCATCGGTGAAAAAAATATTTGAAAAGTCGTCAGAAAACTCAAAGTAAACATCGCATCTTCACCGGGGAGGGGTGTCGCTACATTATATACAACGTCTCCCTTACTGATGAGATGTCTTATAGCTGTGCAGCCCACTAGGTCATCCGCACCTGCTTTCATGAGTCGCACACACAGAGAAGGTCTCAATCAATACATTTTATTGGCAGAAATAAATAGCAAAGTGCAACAAGTCATGTAAAAGACACACTATATACTCTATATATCCCACTTAAATGTTGTCCAATGCGACTTTTACATGAATAGAGAAGACATCATCACGTCATAGGGAAAGCTGTTGCAGGAAGTAGAAACACGGACAAAATTGCTGCCTTTTTCCTGTTCAGACGAAAACAACGATAGTGCCTCTTGTGTAGGTGATCCGGCAACGGCCACTAGTAAGTTAGCTGAACAAAAACCCAATATATGTAGATGTTCATTCTTTTGCTATTTCTTGTTCTGTTGATTGGTCATCGCGTCTTGAGCACATGCATTCTTTGCGAGCATATCTATCGACAGCTAAACATATATATACATATATTGTCGCTTCCAGTTATTTTGTATATTTGTTATTCTACTCACGACAAACTTCATAACATAATGATGTTAATTTTCGTCACAGCTTTAATCAGGGGATTCCAGTTCAAATAAATATAGTTTCGCTTAAAGTATGTATACCACATAAATAATTATTCATCTTAAGAGTAAGTCATTAAATATTAAGATACAATCCAAGGCAAGAAGCGATCTAGGTTGAATGGAACAAGTTTATATAAAACGCCTACTGCACCTCACCAAGCACGTTAATAGTTTGTATGCAAAGAATACAAGAGTGTGTTAGAGAGAACAGGGTTAAAAAACGCCCTATATTACCCATTCCGAAATTTGGGTTAAATATTTCTAAAAAGCCGCATTAAGTTCACGATAAATTCCGAGCATAAATTCATAGCCAACATTAATATATATTTAGTGTCACTTAGTACGTACACTGTTTACTGAACAAACAATGCACCTTTTTCATGTTTTCCTAATCTTACTGCATCATTTATCGCGACCCGCATTTCAGTTCTTTCATATATTTCGGATCATTGCTTCTTATTTTCTTTCTAAAAATCAAAGTCGCTGCCACGTTCTTTTCTTTTCGAGGCTTGTTTTCACAACTTTGAAGAGATGTTAATGTGTTGTTTTCTGATTTTTCAGAGACGACAAATTGGCTCCGATCGACAGAGTCAGTTAAGTGTATCAGGAAGGTTTAGGGAGACGCAGAATATATATATATATATATATATATATATATATATATATATATATATATATGTATATATATATATATGTATATATATATATATATACATACATATATATATATATGTATATATATATATATATATATATGTATATATATATATATCTGTATATATATATATATATATATATATATATATATATACATATATATATATATATATATATATATATATATATATATATATATATATATATATAATCTAAAATCAACTATGAATCCAGACTAACAAAACATTATAAACTCAAGATAAGAAAGTCTATTGACTGCGTTTAACCTAGGGAGCCACAAAAACACTAGCAAAGGCGAACAATATTTATAATTGGGTATTTCATAAAATATACATACTCAGACTAGTTCACACACACCAACACACATATGTATATATATATATATATATATATTAATCATGCACTTAGCTTTACTAATGTCGGTAGACGGTTTTATCTAATTATACGAAATTCCGAATAGTATGTGTTTTAATAACATTTAAGACCTGAGAGTCCGTCCGTCCGTCGGGATTTTTCTCCGCAAGCATCCATTGAATTTCTCTAAAATTTTGCATGAAGTTGTAACTTTGGTCAGGTTAGAAAGTGACATTCTCCGATTTTTGAAAATAAATCTGGTAAGCCCCGCAGGGGGTCAAAAGACACCGAAATTGACAAAAAATTACATTTTTGGCCCCATAACTTTTCATCTATCCATTAAGTTTCTTTGTAACTTGGCCAAAATTTAGAGGCAATTGTTCCTAATAGAAAATAAGTATCGCTGACCTTGCATAATATCTGGTTCCAGCCCCCAGGGAGTCAAAAGCCCCGAACATGGCAAGAAATTACCCTTTTCTTCCATAACGTTTGATCCATCTATTTAATTTTTCTGAAACTTGGCCAAAATGTAGAGCAATCGTACCGGATATAAAATGAGCATCCTTGACCTCAGACAAATTCTGGTTCACGCCCCCAGGTGGTCAAAGAAGGTCAAACATTGCATTTTACACTCGCCCCATCCAGTCACATACAGAGGAGGACCACGCACGCGCGGCTTGTTTATTTTGGTTTTCTTAGTTATATTTTGTTTTAATATATTTATTTATAGATATATATTTTACTTCATTTGAATATCTAACAGAAACATTATGTTTACATGAATTGTTAATTATTTATATACATTAGCAGATTTTTATATATATCTTTACTTAATCTTCCCTTAACTATAAAATAACATGTTTGTGTATCTGCATTTCGCCAAATAATCTTGATATGTTGATTAGGTAATTGTAGTTTTGAAGTTTATAATCTGATATTTTTCTATAAAGCGATATGTGTATGTTCTTACAATTTATACTCTATGGTTGTTCGTATATATATATATATATGTATACGATATGTGATTAAAATATACTTTAAGTGAATTGAACCTCTAGTGAAATGATTAAAGCTCAATATGTAACATAATGATGCAGACATGTTGAGTAACAACGTATGATATGTAACGGGGAGTCTAGGTGCGTGACTCTGCAATAAGGAAATAAAGCAGAAGACTTGATAGATTGTCAATTATGCTTAAAGAACAACACATATTAATCGATGACTTTTGACCGAGCCCGGGTGTGTTAGGTCGACGAGTTTATTTCGGAGTATTACCTTGTAAAAAACGACTCGGTAACTTTTAAAAGAAATTAAAACGACGGTTTTAAACAAAGGAAGGGATAGCGCTTATGTAGGAGAGATCGAGTTGGTAGGATGTAGAGAAAAGTTTGTCGTGGGTCAGCCCCAAAGAAAGGCACCCCCACTACGGCCGAACTACAAACCTGCTTTAGATTCCGCGAGCAGACTGCGACAGAACGTATTGTCGTGATTCCCTCTAGGTTGCAAGGTAAATAACTCTGCCTGGTTTTCGTGAATATAACCTACGTTGGGTACAATGGAAAATCAACCGCCGTCAAGGTAAAGACGAGGTTTCTTCTGAAGACAAGGGAACGAACAATAATGGCAAGGACATTTGCTCGCTGATTAAATATTTAATTATATATATGTGTATTCCCAACTTACACCAGCTTGTAATGAAGAATAAAAAGCAGAGATTCTCGAGCACGTCCTTGTCTCTATCGTTGTGTTTTGTTTGATGCTACCGGGCAACCCAGAGGAACGGGTATTGCAACAAATATAGTTGATAGAACAATTATGAAGATAAATGTAGGAAGAGAGATAAAGATGTTCAAAACACATATTTATTTCATATTCGGTTGTTCAATGCAATGTGTACCCGATAAAAAAGCATGTGTATTTTTCCTAAAGCCAAGCTTTTCAAAGATTAAAATCTAGAGAAAGTAAACAATTACATATTTAAAACCTGGCTTAAATAAAGAAAACGTTTACATGTTTTTATCGAGTACACCTTGCATTAAACAATGGAAGATTAATATATATATATATATATATATATATATATATATATATATATATATATATATATATATATATATATATATATATATATATATATATATTTCAGCAGTGTGCCACTATGTCTTTTTTAAACTACGGAATGTGATCATGTAGGGATTAGACCAAGCCCGGAAATTACGTAATATAAATCATCCATATATATATATATATATATATATATATATATATATATATATATATATATATATATATATATATATATATATATTGGAAAACGGGAAAATCTAAAATATTAGAATATTAATTGTGTGACTATATGTTTTTTTAGTCTAGCATCGTTGTAATGCTTCATCAGTTCAGTTTGTGATCTTTCTATCTTGATCCAAGGAGAATTCCATTTATGTTTGATGCATGGATATAAGATTACATGATCTATGTTCCATTTCGGTCGATTTATTTTTGAATTATGTTATCTAATGAAATACGTGTAACTTATCTATATATTTTAAAATACTTACGTTAATATGAATTATTTAGTTAAACACATGTTGCCAAACCATTGGAACGCAGAAGAAGTACAACGATATATATATTTTTTAGTTTGAAATGCTCTTACGTCAGGTGTGTAAGTCAATCTGTTTGAATCAACAGAAATAGGCGGTCTGCGTGAGGGCGCGAGTCTGTCGTGCAGTATATTTGGCAACATACCAGTTACAATCTGTAAAAGTGGACGAAGTGTCAGCTTTCAGAACCTAATATTCCCAAATACTTCCCCATAAAAATAGTGACCAGTCTCAAATTCGCTTAGCATTCGTGGTATTCTTTTTCTCTGCCTGTCGAGCAATGTGCTATGGGACGCGAAAATGTAAATGTATAGACGGAATATACAACGGTAGCTTCTGAGCATGCGCAAGCAATATTCCTTATGTGTTCCTGGCCAACCCTCCTCCGAGTTAATATGAAACCGCTGGGGATTTCTTCTTAAGGTGTCTTGGTAAACAAACCTGAATGGCTAATTATATCGAAAAACTACGGCAACGTTAATAACATCATGTAGACCAGACACTCCCGAGACATGAATTTCGTGAGATTTGTGAAATATCTGATTCACTCACAAACTCTACTACACCACCCCCTAAAATGAAACTCTTACTAACGGTGAAATGGGCGGTAGCAAGTCATAGTGTAAGAACTACTAAAATAACAATACACTGATAAAATCCAGAAAGGGTTGACCTCAGAATAGTCGCCCTCTTTGTCGTCTTTACATCTGTGTGTGGCATATAAAGACGTGCTGGATGCGCAACTGAAAATCAATAGAGTGAAAATGAAAATGTAAATCTGCACAATTCCATTGTGTGTTCTGAGCCCAACCTTACCCGACTTCGTATGCAGTTGCTGGACTTTGCTCTTCTCCGTATCGGGGGGTAAACCGGCAATCTCGCAGATTTACGAATCGGAGCCAAATGTATGCAGAGGAGAAAAATAGAGAGCTATATAGAGTCAAAACCATTGATATATATACGACAGTGAGACATTGTTATTCTGTTATATTTAGAAATAAAATTAATGAACGAATGTTATAAGTTAATTGCATGATCGAAATATAACATATATTACAAGGTTTCCTATGAAAATATATAAAGTAATAACGCATTTCTATTTTAATAAACCGTTGAATGTTCACATGCACGCAATCATTTAAACAGAACGAAGTGATAACGATTTGACTAAGAACAGTAAAAAAGAGTTCTAAATTGTATGCTTTCTAAGGACAAAACTGATGAAGATAATTTTGGATTAGGTCACATTCTATCGGACTAATTACCAGAATAATGTGTTTCTTCCTTATCCTCAGCTTAACTTATTGTAACCTATTATTTAGTTGTGTTCGCATACTACCATTGCTGCATCTATCGCTTTAATTCGTGTCAATTTGACATTTTCTCAGGCCATTTCCTTGTGATTAGGACAAACATAATGGGATTACAGTGTAATGAAGTAGCGAAATTAAAACTAGAAACAAAGAAAACCATGGACGAAAAGAAATGTGTATATGATAAATATGCGTTCTTTCAATCTGCACACTTAGAAGGGCAAATATAATTTGGCACTTAAATGTTGCTGGTGAATCAAACCACACTTTTAAACTTAAGAAGAAATTACAACTGCGAATTCTATTTTAGAAATAATCATGATTGCCCAAAGATACTGATATATCTGGCGATGTCCCCTTCTCTTTAGTAGCTTCTTTCTCACAGAGGAGACGTTGCTAGTCCTCATCTGCTCTGTCCTTATTTTCATTGTAGGTGCTCAATGGAAATCCAATCGGTGCCCCCTCCCCGTAAAATATTCAAAACAAAAACCCCTGTAGCTACAACTACAGTCAATAATTAACCTTTCTCCTACTGTGTACCTTTAAGTAAATGGCACTTCCACGGGAAAAGTTATTTTCCTAGAACTATCTGTATGTGGAACACACTATCACGGTGTTGTCTCCCAGTCGACTAGAACATGGTCGTTTATAAGTCCAATATAAACATGTTCTTGTTGAGCGGCCTTTTTAAATACTACAATTCTGACCACTTACAACCATCGTTACTGATCTTCACGGTGTTGTATCACCATCTACGTGACAAACTCATTAACCCTTATTCTTGAGTGGTCTTTGGGATTTGATAAGCGGTGACTTGTTTGATAAAACAAAGCAACATACACTTAGGTGTTACAAATCTACAAAAATGAAATGCAAATATTGAGTATAACATACATGTTTATATACTAGTTCAAATTTAAACGTAAAAGCTCGACAAACATGATACTTGCAATTACAGACCGCCAGATAGGCATCCTATGATTGTGCGAATCTAAAATTTGATAAAGTCATAAAGTTTTCACGCTTAAGCGATTAAGATGATGTGTTTATACGATGTGTGACAGCGTGACATACAGGACATTTATTAGATATGCGAGGACGCATATTAAGAGGTGGGCATGTACTCGACATAAACACAAATAGGAATATTATAAATAAGTACTCCAGAAAGAAATATAGAAAGACAAAAGTAAATTCTATTACTTTCAGTTGCTAAAAATTAGGAACGTGCTCAAAAACCGTTCATTTTAATATAAGTATGTGTCCACTCTTAAACGAATTGATAGACCAGAGTCAGGGGCATCCAGCATATACCCTTTTCATTGGCCAAGAAGAAGTAAAAAGAAAAGTAAAATATTCGACCATAGTCGAGGCGTCCCGATGGCTATTATTTAATAAGCTACTACCCCGAGGGTTTGGGTAAAGCGCATTACCTTTCGCAGAGTAAGCCAGTTTACCCTTAATCCTTACATTTATATGCCGCGTGTGTAGCAAGTAGGCATCCAATACAATGTTGAGTCTTCATATGACTCGACTGAAGATTGAACTTCGGTCATCTGGCCCATTAGCGAACATTTTTACAAGTATGTCAAATAGACCGGTATTCATTAGCTACTATATAGGAATGTAAGGAAGATTGACATTCTTTTCCCTGAATTGATTCACTTATCCTTTTCTGTATCTGTTAATGCTGAGTCTTGAGCGAAGGAACATCACGTGTTCATTATTATTCTGTATTATGACCCGATCAACGATGTAACCCGTGTTTACCGACTCATTAACGAACATTTTGAGAAGTATTACTAATACGTCGATTACTACTTCTGCACATTGTGTATTTCTAAATAAACAAGATTTTAAAACGATAATATACTTAATTAGAAATCAACAGTGCTTCTAGAGATGCCAAGTGTGTCTAAAAACTAATGAGACTAAATGTATGAAATAAGCTTCTATAAACATTTGAGATACTCTAATTATATGGATAACGAGGCTCGTCTTGCAAACCATTTATTTAGATAAAAAAGTAAAAAGCAATAAGATAGAAGTTACTATGACATGTTATGAAAGGAAATAGAAACATAAAAAGTACCTCATTAAGAAAAATGTGCATACATGAATAATATAAAATGGCGAAAGAGAAATTTTGAATAAAATGTCGAAATAGGGTAAGAATAACAGAGCGGTAAATAATGAAAATAGAAAGGAAGGAACACGTTTCATGGAAGTAAAGGAATGGCAAATGAAATATTGGAAGAAAACAAAAAAGGTAATGAAAAGGAAATTTAGAGAAATCAAGAAAAAAAAGGAAAACGAAAAAAAGATGAATAGAGAAGTGAAAAATGTAAGGTAAGCAAAAAGTTAGAAAAGAACACAAGAAATAGATCGATATATTTCATGAAAAAAGATACAGAAAGTAAGAATAAAATAATGAAGCACAACAGTTAAAAGAGAACAATAGAAAGATTAAAAGAAATGTTGAAAGACATAAGGAAAAATGAAATGTAGACATCAATGAAAAAAACAGGGAACATTCAAGAAATCATGAAATATTAAATATAATTAGGAAAAAAGGGAGATACATTAAAGTTGAGCAAAGACACGAAGACAAGGAAAAATGATGTAAAAGGAAAGAGCAAAAAATATTTCATGAAATCCAAAGACATCTTAACGAAAATGCCTAAAAAAAGAAAATTAAAAAAAAAGACAAAAAGGAAGGCAGATAGAAAGGGGTAAACATATTTTTAAGTAGAGAATGCCAAAATAAATTAAAATTATTTGCTTGTGTTTTCGGTCTACTATACTCGTCATTGTTTATATATTCACCAAAATTTAAAATAGGTAAATTCCGACCATCTTCAGTTGAATGTTTTGAAACCGAGGAATGTATAGGGTGGGCAAAAATAAGGGTCCTATTTTTTTAAATTCATAACTTTTTTATTTATTGATTTAAAAAATTTTTTTTTTTTAGAATAAGTAAAGGACCCCTTCCGAAGCAAGCATGAGCCGTATTAGCCCTAAGGAACGTACTCTCATTTAGAAAACATTATTTTTGCTTAAAAAACTCAAAACAGTGTAAAAAACAATACTTTAGTTTTTGTAAGTTTTAAGAAGTGTTTTTCGGCTAAAATTTGTTTTGTTTATTTCAAAAAATCTCGGAAGGGTCAGTCTACACACACATAAAGTTTGGTGAGTTTAACTTTTATTTTGTGGAAGTTATTCAAATTCAAGTTATTCAAATTTAAAGATAGGACCCTTATTTTGGCCCACCCTGTATATATAAAATTTTGAAATCCATACCGAATATTAAACTGAACCATTATATTTACAAATCTCACACCTACTCTAGATGACTCCAGATATAGAAAGGATGTCTACTTAAATATCGTCGTTTCCTGAATGAATAGTCATTGGCATTTTCTTGCTGCTCTCTTTTTTCATAACTGTACCAACATGCATAAATGTAAAAGTAATGTAGACAAGTATCTCGCTGCACAACTATCCACTTATGCTGACCATATAAATATGGTCCTTAATTCCCAGTAGCTCCATTACGTCTCAGTGGAACTATGTATTGCTTAGGATGAGAATAAGAAACAAATCAACAGTGGGTTATTACTCTAATTCCTTTAGACATGACTGAGGAGAAATATTAATTGATGTTATACTTTGTGATTATTGACTGTAGTAAGGCTTGGCATAAACATCTTTAAAAAATGTAATTGCGAACTGAGTGTGAACCAATGCTGATACCTATTGGACTGATGTTCCATGTGATCAAGTCTAATAATACAAAGTGACCCCATCGAAATGGCGCTATGCATGAATCTGTATAATTTGCTGTTAATAATGATATTCTTTTTGAAATATTGTCTCTCGGGTTGCATACTTTGAAGAACAAATATTATTTTTTCTTTCTGTAAAAATAATTGCCATTGTAACTTTAATAATATTTACATGAATAAAAAGAATATGACTTTTCTTTATTTCTTTATTTGGTTTAAATTGTAGAAAATTAATTCTTAAAAAAATATCTGTCTTCTTAAGGTGTAAATACTTTGCCAGTAAAATATTCTTAGATGAATAAAACGAATGTCACTTTTTAAAATAAATTCACTATAATTGTAAGGTTCTTATCGTTGGGACGATATAGCTTGAATTTTTGAACAATTAATTTTGAAATGGGTAAAGTCGGAATGGCTTTGTCTTTGAAACATCAGATGAATCACCAATAACCTACTTTAATTTAAACGATCTCATTTTTTAAATGGGTGAAGCGTAAAAACACATGTACGAACATGAAATGCCTTACCATATAATTATAGAGATATTTAGGAGTTTTAAGCCTGAAAATTAAAAGGAAGAAAAATAAAGGCAAAAGAAATGGAAAGTTAATAACAATAGAAATAAAAGAAACAGTGAAAAAAACATCATGGAACGACTGCTTTCCGTACACTTTAGTCGACATCAAAATGATCTTGCAAAATTAAAACCATCAAAATACTTGGTTAACCCGAGTGGCAACGGAAGTTTGCTTCGTGTGTTAAGCGAGTCTGACTTCTGCATGAAATTCACGAAAAACGTACTTCAGAATTCGTTAACCTGCAATATTGCAGAGGTTTATCTCAACCCCGATATCAGCGATGCTCAGCGATGCTCAGCAGTAACATGCGAAGTCGTGGAAGGTTTTTGCTCAGACACAAAAACTAATGACGCCAAAGTAGCGTTTCAACTATAACTCCATTTATGTGCTATTCCACGATTAGCATCTATGATTTTGACACGAGGAAGTAGATATGACTGGAGAACGACAGATTCTTATTCAGACTTATCTTGAAGTGCCCTATTAGCCGGGTTGCGGCTCTCCTACCATTTGGTTTTATAGTTGTCCATTATGAGTAGCGTCGAAAGGGCCCAGTGTCCCAGTCAGCTTTGCTCTGACACCACCCTGTTGCCACCGCCCTAACACGATGCGGAAGGGTTGGATTTAAGTGGTAAGTACTAACTAATGTTAATACAAGTGTATTTTATAATGACAAATAAAAAGGAGAATACATTGGTGGCCAATTGATGCAATGGAGTAATACACTTCTATTGTGATGCAATTCTTTATTGTTTCAATATAAATCCTTTGTACATGAATGTTGCCTTTTATTCAATGCTTTATTGTTACATTTTTTATCATTTTTGACAGAAGTGATTTTTCGACTATATTATTTTGTAGCATTTTACTTATATAGCTTACCGACCAGCTAAACTTTACTTGTTTGACATTGTTTATTCCACTTGTATTGCTAGGTTTACTTACTAGGAGTAATTTTATATGTAATAGTACTTGCAATTTTAGTAGGGTAATCATTAAACGTAATTGTAGTAATAACAATAATACTACTACTAACATTAATAATAGTAGTAGTAGTGGTAGTAGTAGTAGTAGTAGTAGTAGTAGTAGTAGTAGTAGTAGTTGTAGTAGTAGTAGTAGTAGTAGTAGTAGTATAACTCTTTGGTCTGTGATTTTGACCCAATTCCTTGCTACTCCCCCAAATATCTCAGATGACAAATGCGTTCCCGGGGGCCGCAATCCACAGATAAATCAGCTAAGATACAGATGTTCAGTCCTGTCTTATTACATGTCTCTCTTCTTTCTTACATTAGCGCTTCAATTTCTTTAAAGCCGAACTTTTTATTCATCAGTCTGAATTGCAGAAAACTGTCTGCATCCAAATTCGTCACAGAAGGGTGGTATTAAATACCTTATATTTCTTATATATTCTTTATGCGTTTGCTTTGATGTGAGCACCGCTGTAGATGCTATCGTGTGGGTGGGGTAAGTTGTGAGTGTGGGTCTCTTGAAGAGTATCGACACCGACCTGGGGGGTCGGAATTCGTGCGATCATATAACACTTTCATGTCGCTTACGCTTTTTTCCATTGGTGCCACAGAGGTCATGGGGGTCACGACCCTCTCAGCCAGGAGGTTGACGTAGCTTTCGACTTGAACAGCTTAAAGGTTTTGAAGAATATATTTGATCTATGAGATGAAAACTGTCATTCTTGCAGCGTGAGTACACACACACACACATACATATATGTATATATATATATATATATATATATATATATATATATATATATATTATACATACATATATATATATATATATATATATATATATATATATATATATATATATATATATATATGTATATAAATGTATATAAATGTATTTTTATTACTATACAACATTTATGACATAATTAATTCATTGTAATCAAGCTCCAAATAAGTAAACACAACCAACTATTATTTATCCTTGGTATATTTGTTTAAGCAATTCATAGTTTAGGCGTATAAATATTTTATTATTTCATTACACTAAAAATAACAATAGAACTCTTCAATGATAACTAACACAAAAATATACAAAGTCCAGACACCCAATTCTCTGTATTAGGGAAGGCTACGCACATTGGATTAGTATATATATATATATATATATATATATATATATATATATAGGAAGATAAATTCAACTTTAAAAGAAATTGCATTATGATTGTTTCTATAAACGTTCTATTAAATATCTTATTTTAATAAATGATATTTGATTCGTTCTGAAATAGTAATATATTTAACTGCAAAACGCTAACATGCTTAAAAACCTCTCTAAATCCAACTAAAAACAGAACTATGTTGACAAATATAAGGTTCGATATCTTATTGGATAAAATTATATTAATAATAAATGATAATAAAATAAGTTTTACTTTACAGTGACACTGCAGTGTATGTTGTCACCGACTATACGAAGTTATTCGATATCAATTAAAATCTAAATGCAAAAAAAAATATCAAGTGCTGTCTCTCACTGAATATTAGTCGCGAAACTATTGTGTCACAAGTGGATCTAAACTTCTGTAAAGTCATATATATATATACATATATATATATATATATATATATATATATATATATATATGCATATATATATATATATATATTAAATAACACTGAGTGTTTTTGCTTGTTTAGACTGTTTTATATGTTCAATTTTCCAACTAATCTACTTAGTATTTTATGTGTGTAATTTCCGTGGGTTTCTTGTTCTATTTTTCTTTCCATTTTTCGCGAGTACTTTCGATTTGATTCGTCAAGTAAGCAACACTAAATACATATTTTAACGAAACAAAGACTAACACCGCCTAAATATGATTTGACTAATCAAAGCGAATGTACTCGCGAGAAAGGAAATATAAATGAAACATTAACCATACGGTACTTTTATACACATATTTAACAAAAATACAAGATATCCTATTCAGAAAATTAAAATATCTTTAAATAAATGAAAAAAATATAATCAAAAATAAATAAATAAATAAATTTAAAAAATGTCTTATCAAGCAAAACCACTCCGTTTTCTTTAATAATGTTTTCCAGAATGAAAACATGAGGCCTTAATGAGCACACACACACCCTATCTATCTATCTATCTATCTATCTATCTATCTAAATATATATATATATATATATATATATATATATATATATATACATATATATATATATGTGTGTGTGTGTTCTGCGGCTACTGTAGTCAAATGACACCCCGTAGCTGCAATCAGTCCTCCATGCTAGTCCCAGGCCATCTGGCCTTGTCATGCGCTAGTTGTCGTAGGCAATGAAGTTGTTTCGCTGTACGTAGTGGTCCTAGTCTCGCCTGCTTCAGGTCAGCACGTAGTGTGCCCAGCAGATTTGTGCAGTGCCGTCCTAGTCGTTGTTGGTAGGCTATATATATATATATATATATATATATATATATATATATATATATATATATATATATATATATATATATATACATATATATATAAATATATATATATATATATGTGTGTGTGTGTGTGTGTGTGTGTTCTAAACTGGCTGATTTGGCATAATGTTCAGAGTGTTTGCTAATGGATATGGAAGTAGAATGCTTACGAAAGATACAAAAATGGAGCATAATTCACACTTGCTAAACGCTCAATATTACCAGAAGAGTAAGAAGAGTAACCGTCGGAAATATGTGGCTCCCTCTCTTACATATTGGTTTAGTCACCAATGAAGGGCAAACCTTTAGGTCCCACTCGACTATAGTCTACCAATTTAATTACTTTATGATATATGTGTGTATTTGTTTTATCTGTACAACACGGGTCGTCAAGCATCTAATAGTAATTATTCCTAGACTCTAGACATTGCTCAAACATCTAAAAATTGTTATAATTGTATTTATGTAGGATGTCGAAAAAAATAGACAGCTCTATCCTTTGTCTGACAAGTCTTGAAATAAAATGGTTATTCTTCAGTTTGTTATATTTGTAGAAAACTGATGGCCCTTCGACGCTTGATCATACAGAACAATTCATTTTTTGGGCGAAAAGATACTCTCGGTGTAGTATCTAAAAGGGTAGTGAGAGTTCTTTTTAAATATTTATCTCAACATACTCTCGTTAGAGATGGGGGTTGACAGTTTGATTTGCTTTACAGGGAAACATTTATAATATGTGTGTCACTTCCTGAATTCCGAGACTATTACTAAACTGGAAAGGGCCCTCAGGGCTGAAACCAAGGCAGTGCTAAGAGCGGAATGTGTCAGAGGTATTGACAATTGTGTATGTGCATTTCAAATATGCTTATCATTGAATGACGATATAGCAATGACTAAAACTTGGTGGACAGACTTCGACAGAAGTCAATTTGTAAAAAAATATAATTAGAATGTAGATAAGATCGATAATTTTATCAGCGATTCCTAGCATTTTTTTAAGGTCAGCATTCAAGTTCTTCAATTATAGTGTTTACATTAACTATAGTATAAATGTATATGTATATCTATGGACTGTTATTATTGGGCCTATAGATTAGAATGCTGGTCGGTAAAACCCACGCCAGATCAAAGTAAACCTGACAGTAAGAGCAACACTTATAATTGGTCACCACGAGTGACTTATCAATATGCATGATAATTTCAACATTTTTAGAATTTATTGAAACAGTCATTTGAAACTGTTCAAGTTATTGCAATGACCAAAAATATGTTTCAAAACGAAAACAAAATAGTTGAATCTAGTTGACACGTTTTAAAATTTAAACAAAAAACATTTCCATGCTTTGTTTCTCACATGTGCATATACGTACCTTTGTTATTGACTTACTGTTTGGCCCTGCGTAAACTCTAACATTTCACGTCTTATAAATAAGATTGAATACCTCAATGACCTATAAAAAGTAATTATATTAAAAACTAGAAAGCACACATTCTGTCGTATCCAACATACAACATATTGAAATAAGAAGATCTTAATAAGCAGACGACACTACTGATTCTCGTACAAGTATTTCCTGTTTTGAGGAGGTATAAATCGCAAACTAGTACGAAAATTAAATGGCGACTTTTTAATCGAACATTGCTAATATCTTCATTAGTAAATTCATTTCAATTATACGTTAAGTTGACAGACGCAAATGGAAAGTTGACAAAAACAATGCGGAAATTGTAACAAGTGGAAAACAAAATGTAACATATAATCTTTGTGTTTTGTTTTTCCGAAGAACGTGGGCCGTCTAGACACCTTTAATGGTTTTTAATGAAACACTTTTAAAGTGACGTCTTTTTTTTATAACTTTGTTTTGTTGTTGGCGGCTTCTTTCAAATCGACCAAGCTGCCGAGCTAATATTATAGCGAATGCTTTTGTGATTGACTGTAAGTGATTATTTTTACATTGTTCAGAATTTTAGTTAATCTTAGCCATATTGACTTAGAATTACCGGAACACATTTCGTTTGTTTTCCTTTCGTTTTCGTCCGGACTTTCAAGTAATCTGTTTTTTTTCATTACGTTTTTATTTTCATTCTTTTTACGTTTGTTTTAAATGTGTTTTATCATGTTCGAGTTTTGTTAAATCAAAAAATATGTTATAAGAGCAATTTTTTATTGTTATATATATATATATATATATATATATATATATATAAAATTATATTCATATAAATAATTTAACATTTATTTGTAAATATTATTATTACGAAGCCCCTTTAAGAAATTAAAGTTGAGCGGTGTTAACTAATATTTTAAAAATACTGTCACTTAGCTATAAGCAATGTTCCGATAACGTTCGTCGAACCCTTTAGACTGTCTTCTGGTTACTGCCCGCTGAATTTAAGCATGTAAAGCTTAATTCATCTAGTATAACATGCACATTTCTGATCACCGTGCGGATAGGGCGAAAGCGTTCACAGTCTTGTTTTATTCTGTGAACCATGTTCGCTCCCTGTGACCGTTAGAAATAGTCACTTCTTACACTGATGAGAGCGCAAGCTTCTAACGCCGGCGTATGTAAGTATAAATAATTTAATATTTATTTGTAAATATTATTGTTATATATATATATATATATATATATATATATATATATATATATATATATATATATATATATATATATATATATTTGTAAGATAATGAAGAGTGGCAAAAATGAATCGTGGACGAGTCTATTGTGGGTGGGACGCCGAGTAAGAAAGAAAGCGACTTGATAACTATTGAAAAGGATAAGGTTCCGCAGTACAAGCGAGCCTTGATAGACGGCGGTTTCAGAAACGCGAAGGGCCGGAGCGCTTGGTGATCGTAGTATCGAGGTACCGGAAGAATGGAAGTTTACCGATGTTTATGGCATCGATGAAGCTTTATTGGGTATGTTACCTAAGACTGTCTTGCTGTTCGGCTTTCTTGTCCGCCGACTGAAAATGCAACTGATAAGCAATCGGTACTGTGAAGGAATCCCCTGACTTGTATTTCATCAAACATACAATTGAAAGTGTTTGTGGAATAATTGCTTCAGTACACGCTCCGGTAGACAATTCAGAGCAAATGGCTTTCCAATCGTATGTATATATAAAGAGTTTCTAGCGGAAACCAAGTATTTGACCTCAGCAAGAAAATACTTTCATGAGACAAAAGTATGTCAAAAGATGTGTGTATATATGTGTGCGTGGCCAGCGTAAACCATCTGGTGATGGAAAATAAAGAAAACCAAAGTTGTTCTACATAGGTTCTGTTCTTTGTCACTCTAGGTGGATCTTACCGGGTACGCCGAAAGAACGGGTAATGCAACATATTACCAATCCCAAGTTTCTGATATGTCTTATAGACGATAGGAAAATTAATTAGCTTTATTTATTTTAATATATAGAATAATTATACACAGAATATAGTATTCAATGTGTAAAATCAAAGTTACGTATGGACAAGAAACAGACACATGTTGTATTGTCTAATACTTGTATTACAATAGTGATTTGAAACAGTTTCTTGGATTTAGTTTTCTTACGTGCAAATAGACTCAGTATCGCAATACGCAAGAAAATTGGAGAACACATTCCTGAGGTTTTGAGATATGGTTACCGATAAAAGGGAACATCGAACGAGACGTCGTTTCAGTCTATGCTGCACGGCCCGGCTGTTGACAAGCTAAAAAAGCATGAATGTTGAGCCTGCTGGAGGACTTGCTAACCAAGACGCCAACAGACAGCGACCTTGCAGTAGCGGCCGACTTCAACGCGCACATCGGCTCAAACAGCAGCGAGTTTAATGACAGCATCGTCCTCCACAAGTTCAGACCTAGACATGCTGAATGGTATGGAAGTTACTAACTTTGTCTGTCAATCATCATCTGGCAGTCTGCAATAGTCTCTTAAAGAAACACCCTAAATAATTAGTGACGTAAAATAGAGGCGACGTGGAAGCTAATTTTGATTTAATACTGATTAGACTGAAAGCCAATTCATGAATCACTAACTGAAAAGTTATACTAGGAGATACTAAATTTAGCTGACACTTCTATTTCCAGTAACATAATTAAGCAGATAACTCTTTGAGTGCAAACATATCGCGGATGTACACCTCCGTGAGACTCAGACATATTGCCAGTACAGAACCCGCACAGAAGAACATTTAGAGATCAGAAAACCCAATTATTACAGTAAACAGGTGATAAGCATCGCAACTGCAACTACTGACACTTTCAGACAACATGTAGGAGAGGCGGACAACAACGTAAAACTTTATAGTTGAATCCGTCAATCAGTGAAGCTTAAAAATAAAAGCAATATCTTTCAAAACCTGGACGAGAATAGGCTTACAAGCTTACTTACAGAGTGACGTCCCGTAATGCTCGTAATACCATCCGCCACGTTTTTAAAGTTGACTGCTAAATCTGGTGCGTCGATGTGAGATTACGTGGTAAAGACACACATCTCCAAAATGCCCATATACAACGTTGGCAGACTCGTGATGAAGGATAGCCTTGCAATATCTAGCAAGTTGTGTAGCAAGTCTGACGAGGGAGAGTTTTAAACAAATCCGACGTAAATTGTCCAAAAGTGTTAAATACTTGAATATATTACTTAATAGTGAGCTTGCACATGAATATCCAGCCGCTAATGTGATAGCAGATCCCATGCTGGGCATAATTAATCATCAACATAAGAATGCAACGGTCGTCTAAAAAAAACAAGGATCCACCCCTATCAGGCATAACAAACAATTTGCTAAAACATGAGAAAGAAAATTGTCATCAGATCTCTTGTGTCAATTTTCCAAAAGATAATCGGTGAATAAACTTTACGAGAGCAATCTACTAATAGCATCACTGTACTTTTTAAAAAAGCAAAATATAATAAATTGATGCGTGAAAGTTATAAGAGAATGCAACCCTTGTAGAAAGGCTATAAGATCTATGAAAGAGTGCTCGTTAATCAGATTACCCATGCTCGAAATAGACGGATAAGAGTGCGGTAGTCGAGCACTAAACTTGACGACGTCTTCTCATTTTCTATTATCACGACTCCGCGAGAAATTTCATCCAACATAAAAAAACAGTTTCATCACGTCTACATTTATCTAGAAAATGTTTGTTTAAAGAGAAGGGACACGCTATCCTCTGCATCCTCAATCGCAAACTCATTCTAGATAAACTAGTGTATGTGGATGGTAGCAAATCAACCGCGACTATGAGCTTTGCTGGTGTGTTATGTGACCTTCTAAAAATAAATGTATGCGTGCACTAGGTATCAGTACATAGCCAACTTCGTTTTGTAATCGCTATTGACGAGCTAACAAAAACCTGCGGATGATATTGTTATCAGTGTTTTTGTGCACCAACATTAATTGTAACTTTTCGCAGGTGGAAAACGGTGTTCGAACGGGGCGGCTTCAGGGTATATATAGCAAATACTTAGCATTAGCTACTTGTCGCTAAAGAGATGATATTACTCCCACAAAGCAAATACCCATGCAACGTCTCTAACGTTAGATTTGGCTAAAATTCCATAAATTCAAACATATACAGTCAGTTGTGTCAAAATAGTATACTAACCTGCTGGTGATACGTGTAGAAGATACGGCAACATTTATTTGTTGCACCTGTATAAATCAATTCTCTTGGAAACGGAATTGTTGCAAGTGTCTAAAAAGTCAATAAATTACCCCCTCCCCCCCAAAAAAAATATTCCAGTGGGCGAACCGACACATTTATGAGACGACGTATATCTACCACATGGTAAGTATTCGGACAGCTGTTAACAATTTTCCGAAACCAACGGATGCCATCGTATGCGAGAATGGCAGATTACAAAACAATATGTCGGACATGCACCCTTGTACTGCTCGGAAACATCAAAGCGACACGATCTTAGTTTCATCGGATATAGAAAATTTCAGGTCACACTCTACATGCCTCTATGAGCAAATACGTTGCACTACGCCGTCTCAATAAGTACGGCCACGTCGTCCGTTGTCAGTCATGAAACACGATCTGAAGTTATTTCCACATAAACATCGATGGCATTAAATGATTTGGAAAAATTCGTTAGAAATTCAATATGTTTTCGTTTCATTCTAATACATATTCGATTAATAGTAAATAAAAAAGCCAGTGTTTATTAATCTAAGTAATGGATATGCTACAAACGCATACACGTGGACGATTGAAAGTCTTAATAATATAGATATTGCTTAGTTATTCTTCGGCGTTATCAAAATATTTAAAAAAATATTTTGTGAAGGCTGCACCTGCTGAATTATGACTGGCCCTGTATTTTTAAGTGTGTAGATCCACTAGTATGAATTCGTGAAGGAAATAGGATCAAGTACAATTTAGGGGCATGTGTGATTTTTGGACAAACAACTATGTATCATAGTGATTCATTTTGTAAAGTCATAACAAATTTTGCTGTATGGTCCCGAGAGGAAATGCTGGGGTCAAAAGGTTAGACAACATGAGTCAACGAATGTTTTTCGCATGACATTAACACGTGTACATCATGTTATCTCATTCATCTTTGTGTGAAGATTTAGTTTGCGATTGAGTTAGTTCCCGATCTTCGAAGCGACAGGATCGAGAGTCTCAGTCATGTAACTTTGTGTGAAAGTTCGATTAAGAGTTAACCATGGAAGCGATCATGAACATACGTCGGTATACTGAGCTCTGCAATGTACAGACATGGGCTAAGAAATTAGCTAACTGCGTCCAGCGTCCAGCAGTATGAATGAAGATAAGATCTGAATGAAGAACCGACAAATGAGAACCCTCCACTGGAATGATGTGTGAAATAAAATGATGAAATCTCTCTCTGAAAAATCGTCTCCGAATGTCCTTGTCTTCGTGCTTGAAAACCGAATTTGCAACCTAAAACAGCTACTCCACGACGATCACGAGCCAATGACGAAGTGAGTGTGCCGGCAGAGTCCATGACCAACAGCGACCAACATGTAAGGTAATTTTCTTAGTACATTGTCAAAAGAGACTAAAAAGACTATATTTAAATTGTTATATTGGAAATGCTATGTTTGAAAAGGAGCCGAGAGTTTAAAGACTTAAAAGTATCATTAAAATCGTCCTAATGAAACTGTGTTTAAAAGTGACTCTTAAAGATGTGTTAAAACAGCTCTCTTAACAATGTGTGTAAAATGTTTGTTTCAAAATGTTTTAAAGAAAATGTTTTACAAAAGTATTAAGAAAAGATTGTAACCACTATTAATCCTCTCATAGACTTTTTGCATTGTTTTCGACCCGGAGAGGAATTAATTCGAACTGTTGATATTGTTTCGGAGAACTGCCTCAGTCGGGCAGGATTAGTCTCTTTGGTAATAATTAAGTTCCCCCCTTTTGCTGCCAACACATTGAGGGGTTATGTAACACACCTCCGATATCTACAGTTAAATGTAAATATTATTCATGAATTGTACTATTTTGAGGGTCCGTTTTACTGCAGGTAACTATGGAGAAATTACAGGTGAATAAGTGTGATCAGCGCGAACTAGTGATCATTCAGACAGAATAAAAGAACTACAAAGGAAAGCAGACTAGTAATGGATTGATACTATGAAACAAATCCCCAACCATCACCCGTACAAAGCCTCTCCTTCATACGTATAGAACATATTTCCGAATATATCCCAGCTAATTTAAAGACACCATATATATATATATATGATATAAAATAGAAAAAAAAAACCTTAAAGCTTGAAAATGCATGTCAACGTTTCTTCCGATTGTTACGAGCGATTAATCCAGAGTGATACATACAAAAAATCGGCAAAAGACGAATATATCTGCCATTTTGTTTTACTTGTCACACTTAATAAAGTCCTTGTAACAGTTGGGCGAAAGATTCAGATGTATTCTAAAGTTGAAAATATGACTTTCTTTATTCATCTAATACCGTCGTATATATGTTATCCTTTATTTGTCACCCACACAAGCACACACACACACGCACCAACACTCCATACCCCATATATATATATATATATATATATAAAAACAGACATTTTCTACAATAGTCCACAACACCGGACGTGACACTTCACCAACACCAGGAAGCAAATTATGGGAAAAAAGGTTATACCTTTATTTGTCTTGGCTCTGTCGAAGTTTGTTTTTGTCAAGCGAAATATTAGCTAAAAATAATCAAGATGAAGAAAAAAAAACGGAAGGTATTTAAAATATTTTGTTAAATGTTTCGAAATATTTTTATTTGATTTTGATTTTATTACTCGCATCTAATACATGGTTTTTGAAGGCATTTTTGCCTCTATATTTATATTAACTTTCAAAAGATGCTTTATAAAATGAACTTTCCTAATTTATAACTCGCAGCGACCATGCGCAATCAAGTTCTATTCTATTTAACCCAGACATTTTCAACAATAGTCCACAACACCGGGCGTGACACTTCACCAACACCAGGAAGTAAATTATGGAAAAAAAAGGTTATACCTTTATTTGTCTTGGCTCTGTCGAAGCTTGTTTTTGTCAAGCGAAATATTAGCTAAAAAAAAATCAAGATGAAGAAAAAAAACGGAAGGTATTTTGAAATATTTTGTTAAATGTTTCGAAATATTTTTATTTTTATTTAATTACTCGCATCTAATACATGGTTTCTGAAGGCATTTTTGCCTCTATATTTATATTAACTTTCAACAGATGCTTCATAGAATGCACTTTCCTAATTTATATATATATATCTATATATATATATATATATATATATATATATATATATATATATATATATATATATAATACTCCAGGAAAAACATTCACAGGGTAGTAATCCAAAGAATTTAAACCGGGTTTATAAAAAGTTCTCAACATCAAACAGAGCTTTTATACATGATTATTTTTATTTACACAGACATGTACAAAATCTGCGACACTGGCATGTCGATGTTATTGATCAACAGTTATTATAAACTGAGATCTCATCGAATTCTATCTCTTCCTGATGAGATCTCAGTTTATGAAAACTGTTGTTCAATAACATCGACATGCCAGTGTCGCAGATTTTGTACACATCTGTGTCAAATAAAATAATCATTCATATATATATATATATATATATATATATATATATATATATATATATATATATATATATATATATATGGCGATTTCATTATATTTATTTCTGTTTGTCATATTCTTTTTCTGTCTTTGCAATTTCATACATCAGAAAATGTACTTCGATAACCTTCAACTATAAACAGAAAATAATTATTCTTGTATCTTTGCTATTTCCATTTCTGTCCAGAATACAAGCAAGTTTAACGACATCGCTGATATAGAGAGCAAGAAAGAGTGTGTCAAAAGGAGTGACATTAATATGGAGAGAGAGTGCGAGAGAAAGAGAGATAAGTGAGATAGAGAGCGAGTGTTTAGAGAAATACAACTGACTTTCCAAAAATACCTACCTTTACTTCGCTTCATTTGTGCTAACGATGTTTACTAATTGGGAATGTATTCATGTCAGAAGTCTTGCACGAATACAAGGTGATATTTAGGCAGCGTGTCTTTCTTTCATTTTTCAGAGCATCTCCCATTAAGTTTGTCGTATTATTTACATCAATAGACCAACGTATATCAAAAATGCGGGCAAGAAAATGCGAAGTGAAACGGAGAATAACGAAGAGAACACTCCAGTTTATACAAAGAAATCATGGAATCACGTGTATTTGGTTCGATGATAATTACTGTCGGCCAGTAAATAGAACGAGTAGAAAACATCCTTGCACGTATTTCATTAAACCCTTATTACGAATTGAGAGATTACAATCACATAAGACAAGCTTTTTAGAACGATATTTTTGGCGCATGTTATTTTCTCAATATTTATTAAATGTACTAGTTTAATTCTGACTTGCAGGAAGACGTCAGGTTTGCAGGAAAGAATAACATGATATAAACTGGTGATAATTATTTTTTTAATTTAATAATGTTATAATTTGAGGAACGGGTTAAATATATATTTAGTGTTGATTGTGTGTGACAGGGTTTTGTAATAGTGACAACATTTACATAAATTTCGGTAACTTTTTACTCTTTAGACTTCTCGGCACTAACCAGCCGTTTCACATGCAACCATTTGAATGGCTGATACGAGTGTTAAATGCTATAGTAACATTTCTATTCTCATTCTTTTAATTTCTATCATTTTCAAGTAACGAACATATTCAAATAATGTTACGTTCTAATTTGTACTTATGGATGAGGAAAGCGAACAAAATACAAGATGATTATTTTTATTACTTTGATATGAATTATATAAATCAGGGCCGGCGGGACAGTTATAAAAGTGCCCCCCCACTTTTATAACTGTTCTCCTAAAAAGTGGGGGTGCCCGGCCCACATTGCGTCCAGAATGCCAAATATGGGAATAAATGCAATATCTTGATTAAAAATGATCGTCCGATAGTGGTTGAGAGCTCATTAGAAGCGGAGTGGAATTGTGTTAGTGATAGAAAAAGAAAAAAATCAAAATATTTTCATGTTTTATCGTCTGGGCTCAAATTACCTTATTTGGGCATATTGGGGAAAATCACTGTTTGGGGCATATTTTCGTTTAAAATGATCGTCTGGTAGTGGTTGATGGCTTGTTAGAAGCGGAATGGAATACTCTTTGTTATAGAAGAAGACACATTTTAAAACATTATTTTTTTGGCGTCTGGGCCCAAACTTTCATGTTAGTGTATTTTAGACCAAAGATACATTTTTTGACAAAATTTAGACATGAAATCATCTTCTGATAGTGTTTGAGGTCTTGTTGGAAGCATATTAGCAAGTCGCTTCTGGTGAAAAAAGAAGAAACAGAAATTTCAATTTTTGGGGGCCTGGGGTCAAATTACCATATTTGGTCATTTTGGGCCAAATACACCTTTTTGGACTTAATCTATACATGAAATGATTTTCTGATACTGCTTGATGGCTCATTTGAAACATATCAGCAAGTCGATTCTAGTAAAAATGACAACATTCAAGAATCAATTGGTTTATCATATATAGAGAATACATGAAGTTAAAAGTATTAACTGACAAGGTGCATATAAAAGTACAAAAGTAAACAAGTATAAAAGGTTAAATGTATTTAGTATAAAAGTATAAATGTATGTATTGGAATTGGAATAGCTCGTTGGAAGCGTATTAACAATGCAGACTTTCATTGTTTCTTTGTTCTTCACTTTAGATTGTGTTCATTGGACTTGCTCAAAAGATACCATATCGGTTGTTCTGCGGACAGAAGGACTGGGGGAGGATGGAATAGATAACTTTTTATATTATGCGGATCCTCAACAATGCGAAAAAAGAATGTATCGATGCAATCCGAAAAATCGCCGTTATGTTAATGGATGTACCATGTGCGATTGGAGGAAATACAAATAATGGTCCGCTTTGCAACAGATTGTTCAGCTATTAAACTCGCTTTTACGGATATGCTGTCATCCGTAACAGCGTCGATCGCGAAAATTTTGAAACGTTCATGAGTATCATCAACCCCATTCGTACTATCACCCAGTCTGTCACAAACAAATGTGTGCATGTGGAAGCATTAGAAAACCTTGGACATCGAAATAATGCTTTATCTCAGAATTGCGTTCGTCGATGAGAAGGCTAAACCATGGATAATGATAATCCCGAGCTATCATGAAACTAATTCCGGAATGAATATAAATATAGAAGTCATAGGTAGAAATAGAAATAACGTAATCTGATATGTTCGGAAAATCATCGGAGTGAACGGGAGCGGTCATTAAGTCTTGGCGTATTGCTTTATATAATGTAGTAAATTATACCAAGCAAATATCAAATAAGAACGGGGTGTTTTGTGAAAATGAAACTGTGTTTATTAGTTCCCGGTGTCGATGAGTGGAGTAATACTATTATTGCTATTATGAGTATTATTATCACTATTACTATCAGTATTATTATCACTATTATTATTATTTTTACTATTATTACTATTAGTGTTAATATAACTACTAATATTGTTACACTTTTTATTATTATCATAACAGGTAATACTATTACTGGTATTATTATTATTATCATTATTACTATCACTATTATTATCACCATTATTATTATTACAATTAGTATTACTACTATTATTATTAGTATTATTATTTTTACTATTATTATTATTATCATTATTATTACTGCTAGTATTATTACTAGTGCCACTATCGTTATTACTAATAGTATCGGAATTATTAAAACAAAAACAACAATATACCTTCATTGAACCCCGTAGTATGTCTCTTACGATCTATCGCGTATTAACATAATTGAGGACTTACACAGTATCTTAGTCGTATTATTTGTTTTGATTAAGATTAACCTTCCCAATTATATTAGTTCACTGACATGCTACTACATTACAAAACATGATGCATTATTTTGTATGCTATATGGTCAACTTATTTATGTTACATTCTCTTGATTTTTCACAAACTTACCCAGCGTAACCCGTTTGAAGTGCCTAGAGGTTAAACCTATCTCATCGCGTAGATTGAGCAGACACCTTTTATTATAAAACATTACAATTACTAACTTTTCACTACTGGGGTTGTGTCTAATACCTTTTTTTAATGGTACATTTTATTACAGGTAATATATTCTTATATTTTAGGTATATTATGTAGTTGGATATTGAAGTGGCTATTTTATCATTATCTTAGTTATTATATGAAACGTTATTGTTAGTGTATCGGACCTTAAAACCAGTATATGTATTCCCTATGTAATTAAAAAATAGTATTGATTTCGTAGAACACCGTTCCTTAATAAAAACTGTATTTGTTGTAAAATACTTTTCTTGTAACTGGCTTTAATACTAAACTCTACAATTACATTTTCTAAGTTTTTATTGAATATTTCAAGCAGTAGGTTATTTATTAGGAATAGTTGATTTTTAAAATTACGAGCTAAGTAACCAATTTCAAATTTAAATAGTCGATTAAGTAGGGTTGTATACCTAATTATTTTTCGATTTATATTTCTCCTTCTAGTGTTCTTATTCCTTCTTTTTTGGTATAAAACGTTGGTCGTAATATAACCACTATTTCTTAAGGTGTGATTATATGTATTAGTATTACTATATATATATATATATATATATATATATATATATATATATATATATATATATATATATATATTTATATATATAAGTATAAGGGTATACTCAAAAAAGCATAAAAGGTAAATACCAGCAGTATAACGTTAATACACAAAAAGATATAAGAGGCGACTAATATCTTTAATTAGTGAACATCCGGATAAACATTAAGCTCAATATACTGGATAGAGCATTTTGAATTCATTTTCATTCGCGGTTTGAATTAATTTTCATACGCGCTGTTGTCTTATCAAGGAGAAGTGTTCATTTTCTGAGTTCTTGCTGTCTGCTGGGATTGCACGAGCTTTATTGCCTTTGAATGTACTCTTTTTTCTTTTGAGTATTTTTATCGGACCCGGAAGAAAAGATGGCCAGATACATCACGCCAGTTTAACTTTATTCGAATTGCATTTCATGGTTTGCATTACTCCTATCAGCTAGTTGAGACTCTGAATTTTGACATTATAATATTGTAAACCAAGTGAGTTTTCTGAACTTTGGATATGATTTGTCTTCTCTATCGTTTTTTTATCGTTTTATTAATTTACACACACCTTGAATACAATTTTCACTGTTATCTACTGTATCGATAGCAAACGAACTTCCAGCCTGGATAACTTTTTCGGTTTTTGACCACCATTCACCGCTTGGATTATTCTTTCATGAACATCTATGAAGTCTTGCTTTGAGCTATTTGATACTTATTGACTTGCATGAATTACATAGTTTTACTAAATAGTATATTTTGGATCGATATATTTGATGTTTTATATACTTTTATGTATTTTTCTATATATATATTATTTTATATATTTTCAAAGTTTAATTTTTATTACCTGCAGAAATGTCATTGCGGTAATGGTCCTCTGAAGAGAAGATGTTCATTGAAAACTCATGAGTTAAGGACTTTAAAGAACTTTGCCTGAACATTGAATTGTAATAAAATGTGATTCCTACCTCATTTTATTCTTTCACTTCATCTATTGCTAAATATATATATATATATATATATATATATATATATATATATATATATATATATCGTTATTTCATTTTACTTCAGTGTACATTCTCAGAAATAATTCCCAGGGTGTACACTGGGTATGTATATGAGATACATATGTATTAAACTATTCCATTTAAGTTTTGTTTTTACCTATAAAATGTTTAGTTTATAAAGAAGCTAAGAAAATTTTTTTTTTATTTTCTCAATTCACCAGTTAAGTGTGTTATAGTATATCTTACTTGTGATATATTGGGCTTTGTTAATTCCAGAGCAATAGCTCATCTTGTCTCGTGGAGTATCCATCTAATTTCTGTTATTTGAGGTAACATTACTTTGCAATGGTTCACTTTTCCTCATATAGGTCAGTGTATAGTCGTGTCAAAAGGATGCTATGTACTCTTCAACTACTATGTAATTTTTAATAGTTGGTCAGGGTGTACTTGTAGGGCAAATTATCCTCATGTCAGGTTGTCCTGACGTCACTTGTACAGAGAAACAAAATACACTCAAATTAATTCACTCTCTTGTAGATAATTAAAACTCTCTTGATATAGGTCGAACTCTCATCTAGGTAATTCCAATTCCTCAGTAGGTAATTAACACTCCCATGCATGTAATTGAAACTCGACATTATATATACATATATATATATATATATATATATGTATATATATATATATATATATTTATATATATATATATATATATATATATATGCACATACATATATATATATATATATATATATATATATATATATATATATATGTGTGTGTCTGTCTGTGTGTGTCTGTGTGTGTGTACTATAAGATACTCATTCAAGACGGGTACATAAATTACCCGAAAAGAACAGTTTTGAACCATTTTATTTCGACTACAATCTTCATTCCAATTTGTACTAAAATCTATTACATTACTTCCTATTCTAGAACATCTCTAAAATTATAGGTTCAAGCATAAGGCGACTTAAGAATATATTACTATTCTATGGAATCTAAATTAATTCATGACTAATTACTATGTATCTAACTCAAATAATATCTGCTATACTATAATTTTAGAATAGGATGTTGTGTCCATGTTATATCCCTTATAACTATTTAAACCACTCAAAAGATATTGACATCATAGGAATGTTTAATAATTTAATTCTAATCCGTATGGTACATTTTCTCAAGTAAACGAAGAGCTTGCATCCTGTTTTGACGCTATCTACTTGAAAATAGATCAATAGAAAATATATATGCCTTTATTTTACACATAACCCCCAGCAGGGGTGTTATAAAATTTATATTTATCTTGTAATCGGTGTAGACAAATATATAAACACATACACGTATTTTGAGTAAAATATATACATTGTTTGCATGCATTTTAATATTTATTTTTTAAAAGGTAAAAGGGCCAATCAAATACAGACTTGTTTTTAGAAAAATATTATTTATTTAAAATTCCAATTTTCGATTCATAAAAAATCAGGAGGATACAGAAAATATGTTTTATTTCTTTTTTTAAGCGAAATAGTGTCACTTAGTATTTGGCTTCTGTTCTTATTGAAGTCTGGTGTGTAATGCCCGATATAAGTGGTGTGTTTTGGTACGCACGTGCATGTTATGAGTTAAATATTTTCACTGTTGGAATGCATTTTAATTTGTAATTTTTAAACGGTAAAGAGAGCAATATAATGCAGACTTATTTAAACAAAAATATTTTGATTTAAAATTCAAATTTTGGAGTACTATTCCTACAGATATATATATATATATATATATATATACCCATATAACCAATTTTTAGTACATATTATATATAAGTATTTACTTCAATACTGCTCAAGAAATCAAGATAGTAGTAGAAGTTGAAGTAGTCTTTGTTGTAGTAGTAGTAGTAGTAGTAGAAGTAGTTGTTGTGGTAGTTGTAGTATACATATGTCTATAGACAGTCAACTAAACATACATAGTTGCGTCTCATTCTATCAAAAGTATTCTAAAAGATAATTAGATCATTTCAAATTTTACAAACACTTTGATAATCCAACTATGTTTGTATATGCTAAAACACATTGCCTATTATTTCGTTCTAAATGCAAACCAGCCATGTTCATCTCTGCGCGTTTTTGCTGCTTGACATAGATTGACTTAAAGATATTCGGATTATTTTTCACTGTTGTTTCCGTGTGAAGGTGTATTTTTTTTCGAGGCAAATGTACTTTTTTCTCTATTATCTTTTAGAAAGCTATGTATCTATACATCCTTCATTTTGCTATTGATTAAATAATAAACTATACGAGACTTTCAAGCTGCAGTTTTACAATTGTCAAGGATAAAGCTAATAGCTGTATGATATAGAGTCGTTCTATGCGTCTGTATACCACAACGCAAAAACAACCCCTGTTCAGCAAAGCACAATTGTGTATTTACAACCTTTGCTTCCATTTAGACTTCACGCTTATCCAACATTACAGGAGATTAAAATTAGGCATATATATATATATACTCAATATCAGAATGATCAAACTGATATTAAGAACATAACATAAAAATAAACATAACTCAGTATAAGAAAAAATGATTGAATTCTATCACTCGAGGTGGTTCATCAGTATTTCTTTACGATCGATTATTTACTTGAAGCTGTATAAAAAATAGCGGTCTGACTCTTCTTTGTATGTCTCTAATCTTACACAATATTTGTATTTTTTGACTGACTTACACTGACTATTTTGAATGAAGTATTGTATCTTCCTGAATATTTCAATATCAGAAAATATTTATTAATATAATACGCTTGATTACATATACGTATAAATAAATAAATAATGTATATATATATATATATACATATATATACATATATATATATATATATATATATATATATATATATATATATATATGCATTTAGGCAGCAAGTTATTATTTAGTAAGCGTTATTGGATGATACGGAGCTGTTTTAGTGATATTCTAGTTGCGTCAAGTCAGCTTTCTAGTCTCCGGTTTTAGCCGGTATGATATAGTTCCGAGTGTTCTAGATTCGCCCCCCCCCCAACGTGTTCCTCCTTCGTGGGCGTCATCAGGAGTAGTTTTTTTTAATTTTTAATTAGACGTGGGTTATTGTTTTTTGTAGAATTTTCTTGAACAGACAAGAACCCACTATAGTCGGCTAGTATACAAAAATACTAACGTCTAACTCAGACATAATAGTTAATAATAATTGCATATATCGACTAAACTACAAGAAGAATATTTATAAAAAAGAAACAACCCCCCCAAAAATATTTCTATACCGGTACTAACATTATTAACGCATTCCATTATTAAAAATATTTAATTGATAAATATAAAAAACAACCATATCATACCCACTAACACCTGAGATTAGAAATCTTCCTCGACGCATCGAGTATATCACTAAAATACAAACACACACGAAGATTCCCTGTCATTAAACAACGATAGCTCTTATATATATATATATATATATATATATATATATATATATAAGCTAGCGTTGTTTAATGACAGTGAACCTTCGTTTCTGAAATTATTACTTTCCTGCGCTGATGAGAGTAATAAGCTTGAAACGCCAGCGTTTGTAGGTATTACACATTTAAAATTTATTCATAAATATCTATCTATCTATCTATCTATCTATCTATCTATCTATATATATATATATATATATATATATATATATTTATATATATATATATATATATATATATATATATATATATATATATATGTGTATATATATATATTACTCCAGTGTTTAAAGAAAGTGCTCAATAAAAAGTAAAACTCTTCTTTATATATATATATATATATATATATATATATATATATATAGAGAGAGAGAGAGAGAGAGAGAGAGAGAGAGAAGGATAGAGAAAGAGAGAGAGAGGTATGGAACTATACAGGCGTCTATTCTTAAATACTGACACCTTTTATACCATATCGCATTATATCATAGTACCTTGTAATAGTATAGTATATACGTAAAATAATAATAAAATTTAGAAGATAATCGCAAAGTTGCATATTTGTTTTACAAAATAGATATTATCAATTCAATATACCTTTTGCTGGTGTATCTCTCTCTCTCTCTCTCTCTCTCTCTCTCTCTCTATATATATATATATATATATATATATATATATATATATATAGAGATATATAATAATATATATAGTAATAATTACACTGAAATTAAAAATAAAGACAAACAAGACATTGAAACAAATTTAACATGTGTGTTAAATTTAATTTCTGCTGAACTACCCCCACTGGTAACGTATTTTCTGATGCACGTTTTAATAAAGACTGAACCCGCATCTGAGAGAGGATATTATCCAGAAATATTATTTCATACGGAAACTCAATCGAACTGCACTGGCGATGATTAAAATTACAATATATATATATATATATATATATATATATATGTGTGTGTGTGTGTGTGTGTGTGTGTGTGCGTATGTGTGTGTGTGTGTGAAACTTACAAACTAATTCCACTGTTATATCTATTTCTTTGCTTATCTTCTATTTATTGTGTATTGTTTTTTTATAAATTACCTGTAGTAGCAAATATATTCCTCTTTCCGGACGCATATTTTTGTCTAGTTCTTTTCACTATATTCCATTGCTATCTAATTTAATTACGTAACTTAATTTTATAGATGAAAAAAATAATGTATTTAATTTATTCTATTTAAATTTTTTAAAGATTTTTATCGGGTAACATAATTTTTAAAATATGTTACCCGATAATAATCTTTAAAAAAATTACATTTGGACATCGTTAAAAAAACAATCATGACTGGATATTGCGAATATTAATTTATTACAAGCTTTAAGAAAATAATTATGTAAATTTGACAAACGCGTGATGTTTGGGGAAGCTTTGGAATAGGCATATAAAGCAGCTTGTAAGTATATATCATGAGTGTATATTGTGGAATATTGATTTACTAGTAGCTTTAAATCAAATTGATTATGTAAATTGGAAAGAAGCGTGATGTTTGGGAAAGTTTGGCAATATGGTTATAGAAGCTGATTAGTAAATATAAAAAGAGAGCGATCAAAACTTATAATATAGTTTCGGCTTCAAGTAGATATAAACAGTCCGATCAAAACTAATCATATATTTTCAGCTTCAATAGATATAAAAACAGCGATCAAATCTTATAATATAGTTTCAACTTCAGACACACAATAACCTTACTTCCATTATTATTATATATACACACTTGAAAATGCTACAAGCAAACTAAATTAACTCATAATATATATATTTCTGATGATGCATTTTCTGTTTTAGTCTGATAATTAAGTATTGTGCGTGTTCAAACAAATACCTAACGAGCATGTTTGCGGGTGGTTTGCGGAAAATCCATTAACCTTCATTCTATTTCGTAAGGTAACAATATTATAAACAACAATATATATATATTTGGGGTGTGGATAAAATGACCATATTATGCTAATTGTTAATAACGAATACTATTATGTTTATAAATGACGGCGATTGTGTCACATGAGCCAAAATGCTGGCGGCAGCGAGAGTGCGTGAGTTTGGTGGCGGTTTGCGGAAAATCCATCTACCTTCATTCTATTTCGTAAGGTAACAAAATAATAAACAAAAAAAATGTATTCGGGGGATATAGTGTTAATAACGAATACTGGCGCCCGTCGGGGGTGGCGGGGGGGTGCCGGGGGTAAAACTGCTGCCGTAATGTGTTGAATATTTCTCAAAATGCTCAAAAAGTGTCGTGTGACAGCCTGTCAAGGCAATTATAATGAGTAAAATAAGGTTCGAGTGGTTCGTATCCCAAAAGATCAAGATGAGAGAGAAAGATGGTTAAAGGTAATACCAAGAGTTAATACTCCTAACCACTCAGACACTGCTGTTTTTGAAAGGCATTTTCCACCTGATTATGAAACTGTTTATTATGGGAATAACACGGCCCAAAGATCGTCCATCAATATTAAATAATTTGCCATCAATTGTGATACCAAGTCCTTTATCAAAACCAATGACAACAAAAAAAGTTCCGCTTCTGTGCGAAGTGTACAATGTCTTTAGTAAACTGTCAGATAAACAGAACAAATGCATCATCCTAGTTGATGAAGTTTATATTAAAGTGAGTTTTCAACATCAAGAGGAACATTTTTGATGTTTCCAAAGATTCTGAAGAGGCATTAGCAAAAACTGTATTGGGTATTATGATCAAATATTTACATGGTGGACCAAAGTTTTTGATTAAGATGATCCCAGTTGGCAAACCAAATTCGGAATGTTTGTTTCAAAATGTTAGAAATGTTGTTGATTGAGTCAATCATTCAAAAGGTAATATAATTTCAGTTATTTGTGACAATACTCGGACTAATCAAGCTTTATTCAAGAAATTTGCTACTGTTAAAAATAAGCCTTGGGTTACTAAAAATGGTATATACTTGCTTTTCGATTATGTACATATATTTAAAAGTATTCGAAATAACTGGATAACTGAGGCCTGTTCAGAATTGCTGTTTCATTCTGATGGTAAAGAAATGATAGCAAAATGGAAAATAATGAAACAACTTTTTGCGCATGAAAAAATCAATTTGTTAAGTTATCACAACTAACAGAAGTAGCGATTCTTCCAAAACCAGTTAGGAGACAAAACGTTTCCAACTGTTTGAAAGTGTTTTGTGATGAGACTAACTGCAATAAAAACTCATCCATTATTATGATACAAGAGACACTTACTTTCATCGAAGAAGTTTTGAAATTTTGGAAAATAGTGAGTGTAAAAGATATTTATGGAAGTGTCAAGACAAATGATCCATTTAAAAGCGTATTATCAGATCCAAATGATGGAAATTTGCCATTTCTTGTAAATTTTGGAAGTATGGCAAAACAAATGTTGGGAAACCAAGGGAAGGGAATAACATCCTTCACAAGAGACACTAGTATGGCTATTAAGCATACATGTAATTGTTTAATTGACATTAACTTGACAGTCTGTTCAATTTTGTTATTCTTGGAGGATTAACCACCGACTGTCTTGAATCTGAATTTTGTAAATTGAGACAAGATTCTGGTGGTACTTATTTTATTACCGTACAAAATGTTATTCAGAAATTCCATATTCAAAAAACAAAATTACTTCTTCAGTTGAAAGTTGATGCTAGAGAGTATAGCCATGATTCATGCCATACTTGCTAACAATGCGGATATCTTTTTATTTTATTTTTTTTAACATAGTTCACCGCAAACAAGGCAGGCCGCCACTGTAGACGTAAGGGTCTACTGAGAAAAAGAAAAGGGGAGAAGGTAGGGGGTGGTCAACCTAGATTGGGATCAGCGCAGCGAGGTGTCTGTTTACATTAGTTTTAAACTTATGCATGTCTGTACTGTTGGGGAAACAGGAGTCAGGGAGAGAGTTCCAGAGGCCAGCAGTACGAGGAAATAAGCTATTTGAGTAGAAGGCTCTCCGACATCTGGGGACCTCCACAGTGAATGAATGAGATTTAGTTGATTGTCGAGTTAGTCTAGTGAATTTACGTCGAGGGGGCACCAGAGTAGCCAGTTCATCGGAGCATAATCCATTAAAGTATTTGTAAAACACGCATAAGGATGCTACATTGCGGCGATGGGACAGAGGCTGGAGCTTGGCTGACAGTGAGGGACCTATTAGGTTGGCGATTCTTTTTTGGACCTTGTCAAGGAAGGAGAGACTAGTAGATGATGCACCAGCCCAGATATGACAACAATACTCCATGCATGGGCGGATGGTGGCTTTGTAGAGATACAGGATAATGTCAGGTGTGAGGAGTTTACTAGCACGGTAGAGGGAGCCAACCTTCTTTGCGGCAGCCTTGGCAATGTCTTCAATGTATTTGTTCCAAATCTGTTGGATGAATTGGCATACGAAACATTTTATCACCTGTCAGACCTAGAAACTGGTATAACCAAATATATTAAAATGCACTTTTTTATATAGTAGGATATATTACACAAAAAGATTGTCTTACAGAGGAGGAAATATTCAATGATACTGCTTTTTATCATGAGTATAGGAGTTTTTGAAAGGAATAACTCGTGTTGATTTAAACGTTCCACTGGATACCACTGTTCAGTGAGACATTTTAATTACTACTTTCAGATTTTGATGTGAAGAACTTTCCTTAGACATTTTTGTAAGTAGTGCCATCCTTGTTTTGCCACAACATTGTGGTTATCGTAACTCATTGCGGTGAACCCTGTCAATTTTATAGGATCACCTATAGATTTTTAACTAAACCTTCTATTTAATCTATGGACATTGTATTATATCATTTCATCTTCCATTTCAGTGAATCTGTTTGCTTAGATTAATCGACTACGAGAAAACACTAGAGATTTGGATACTGAAATTTTAGTTAGAACTTTGTTTTTGGATAATTTGATGATGTGAAATGAATACTATAGCAAAAATGTTGGGTTGAAAACAATCAAAATGCGGACAGTTTAAATTTTTGGTTAGTACACCACATATCACATCTGAACAAACTTCTTTTTTTTTAACCACAATATACAAGTCATGATCTTTTGACACAAGTACAAATTCTCTTTAACCCACATTGAAATAAAATCACTCATTGAAATATGCATTTGCCTTTGTTTATTCAAAGTTACCTGTCTCTTCATTTATAGGAATTCATCAATAATTGTCAAATTTATCAATTAGCTCATTGTGGATCTTATTATTTGGTATGTACAAGACATAAAAACATTAAGCTAATCTCACAGGGAAATTTTCCCTTTGTTTTCAACTTCTATATCGAATATTTAAGAAAATTCATATGCCCCCAGTAAAATACCCCAGTTGTATGATTGCCTGGCCTGTAGTAGGGATAGCCATGGAGCAGATACATAGATTAATATGTGTGTGACCTTTTTTTACATCGCTTTTATGAACGTATATAATCATATTTGAATTATTTAAATAGTTATCGAATATTTTACCGCAAATAAACCTATAACGAATTAACTTCTCAAGTTCCAATTGGAAAAAAAGCTAAATATTCCTATATATTGAATTATTTTCTCGTAACCCCAACTCCACTAAATATATGTAATCACCTCCGTAAATCCGGGAAAGTACAGCATTACGTATACGTATATTATGGGTAGGTATTTATTCTGTGACTGAAACGGTTATAAAAATTGATTATATTATTGTCAATAATGCAGACAAACAATATGTGACTAAATATTTTAATATGGTCTCAGCTATTATTTTATCATAGTCTTCTTCTCAGGTATTTACCAACACAATTCAACGTTGAAACTACTGTTTAAAATAAGATGAAGCCGTAGATATAGACCCATGTCTTTTATTAATTCATAAGCTGACGGATATTGAATGCTGCACGTCAACCCGACAGTTAGTTCGGTGAAACATTATGCGATTTTCAAATATAATTCTCTAGATGTCCAGGTCTAATTACAGGGCCGCAATTCTGTGAAGTAATAATGAAATAAATTCACGACACATAACAGTTTACGATAGCTTTTATGCCCCCTTAAGAAGATTAAAATTATGAAATATATGCTACTACAATTTATGTATAGAATACTGATTTTAATATCTACAAAAACTCTGTAAATTATTTCATCAAATAAAAACGTCTTGAATTTGGGCCTTAAGCAAAAAAGATTATAATAATTAAAATTCATGGGGTGTGTTTTAATTTGTGTTTAATTATTACAGATCAAATACCATGGAAATCGGATATAATTTCATTTTCAAATACAGGACATTACCCATATCTTGATAGTTGGTACATCATTCATTCTGATCGCCTTGAGCTCACTTCCGCGTAAGGAGAAAGATCCAAGTGAATTATATTCACAATAGGTCACCAGTCATATTTATATTCCGAACATTGGCGATAGCGAAGTTCTTTTTAAAAAAACTTTTTGCAGTGAGATATCGTCATATTTCCACATAAAGCGCCTGGTATTCAAAAATGGTCACTCATGTGATACTGACCAACACAACGTATCTAACTTCGGTTATTTAACGAGAACTGGAGTATCAACGTGTTTACTCCGTATTTCCCATCTACCCCACGAATAACCCTTTTAAAATACAAAAAAAATGATATTTCGTTGATATTTGATATTAATTGATGTAAAATACTATTGTTACAATTTAATCAAAATCAGAGTTTTCTGAATTTTAACAAATAGTTTTTCGCTCTTTTTTGTCTCTGCATATTAATTAATTAAACTTAATATAGCCCACATTATCCAGTTGTACACCTGGCAGATGTTTGTAAATTAATATGATCCTTTTTATTAGTTGAGAATCTCACAGATTTCAAATTTATTATCTATTAATATTATTGTAATTATTCGGACTACTTTGCTCATGTTGCTCGAGATGAGGATTTAAAACGTAAATAATACATATGCACATTTTGTCGACTATTGTCGTTACGGTTTCGCCGTCCACTCAAACATTTTATCGATGTGCCTTTTTTCAAACTCAGAAAGAGTTATGTCAAATTCGAGAACCTATACGAAATTTTGAACTGGACCTCTTATTATATCCCCTCGTGTAGAATGTTAGTTATTCTGTCGTCTATGACAGGGTACATGGGATTTCTTATTTCATTTTTGTGTCTGTGGTAAGGAGTGAATATACACTATCCCGAAAAGTGGCACTTAAAATGCATGGGTCATAAAAGTAGTTAACTGTTCTGCCAGGGGTCCGTATGAGTACACTAATTTGATATAGATTTTACAATTCGAAATAAGGAACTTGTAGAATACGGCTGAGATTTTTTTTAAATACGTGTATGCATAATCTAAAAAATAAGAATAAACACTCCCATCTAAAAAATGAATTTTGTTATTCATTTGTTATAGTAATAGGCCGACACTCGATGTTTTCAGTTAGCAAAAATCGTCTCTCTTGCCAGACATCGCAGAATTAAAGAGATATCTATTCATACAACTTTTGTAGAAAATACATTCATCTTATCTTTGACGAATGGTAGAACCAGCAACGTTATTTTCTTATCGGTGACCAATAACATTTGTTACATATGAAAAAATATGTTCATACGAAGTATAAATAATATTTTACGATGAGGACATGATAGTATGTGGCTAGGTTTTTTTTCACAGCTGATAAAAATGTGTAAAGAAAAAGGACGAATAATGGTCGGAATAAAAAAGTATGGTTATTTATGAGAATTTTTGCAATACCAATGGTGTAAAACGAAAGAAAAATATGACTACTCAAATATATTTGTTCGTGTGAACGAAAACATTGATGGAAATTTATGACGAGACACTTCGATATATATATATAGTTTGTTTTGATATTTAGATTTACTTGATCTGTAAGTATTATAAGTTCTCTCTCAATAACTGTTTACGAAGTCGCAACAGTATGATACTGAAACGTTGGTTGTATAAACCTATTTTTACTTTGTATTTGATCTTACACAACTTAAATGTATTTTTCAGTCATAAGGATGACATACAGATATTATCAGTTAACTTTATAAAACTAATTGTAAATTAGGTGTGAATAGACGAGCGCGAGTTAGTCTCATTCTCTAATTATTATGATGATGGCTCTCTAGTTGTCGAGTAGGTGTGTGTGCTTCCAGTCAACCATCATATATTAGCACTGCATTTGTGTCGACTGGGAACAGCCATATAAAATAAAACGACACTGGTATTACGGTTCAAAGGGGTGTATAAAGTTTCGGAAATGAACGATTGAAAATGGAAAAACGACGTGCTCTCCGACCATCCATTAACTCCTATATTGGACGAGATCCACTAGAAAGAGAGAGAGAGGGATAGAGAGAGAGAGTGAGAGAGAAAGAGAGTGAGAGAGAGAGAGTAAGATGTAGTGGAAGTAAAGTAATTATTTTCTGATTCTTATGTCATTTTCTTATGACTCAGTAACCGCGCCTATTTGCCAGGAGAGAATGTATAACTCGTATTTTCCTAATTTTAGTAGCCACCGATACAAACAAAATGCTCACAATGGAATTACCGACCGCAACTAATATACAATACACCCTCTCTACAAAGTAAGTGATGACTATTTATGGGAATATGGGAATTACTTCCCTTAAATATATATTGCCGAATACCTTATATGAGATTTTCACTTCTTATACACCATTTTAATAGGCTGATATGTATCTAATAATACGCTAAGTTAATGTTATGTTCGTGGGTATGTTATCACTCTCTACCCCTTTATTAATCAGTGGGATCACCTGATCTTCGAAGAGGCATTGTAAGAAAATATATTTTAGGCATATAATATAATGTCACTGTTGGGTCTAACGTGAAACTTAAAACACAACATCGCTTTTCTTGCTTTTATGGCTATAATCAAAGTGTAGTATCTGTTCTGTCCAATAGTGATACACAACTAGTGTAGGATCTGCGTTCGAGCCGGCCGTTTATATAATGGAAATAGATCACAAACTCCAACAAGGGAGGAGAAGACCATAACCAGATATATTCTAAATCGGTTTAAATAGGTGTATTAAGATGACTATGTTTAAGTTTCAAATAAGATAGAATAATAATACCATAGAATCTTTGTTCGCGCCGCACGTCCACAAAACAACAATAAAGATATACTTTTATATGTTTTATTCTTTTAAGCAGAGCAGCATTATACAAAATGATAGGGCACAACTCTATAATTTCCATGGATCCCACTTATCTACATAATAGTCTGTGAGTGCTTTCGTTTGTATTACATTATAACAATCCAAGCTCATTAACTAATAAGATGAAATGCAAAACAAACATTGAGAAATAACTGATGTTGCTTTATACATGAAAATGAGATTTTTCCGATTTAATTGTATTGTTACAAAATAAAATAAGACGTCATATATAGAATTATTTCATTGCCTTCCACGTAGAAATATCACTAGTCTTATTTCTTAGAAGTATATAGCTGTTTATATGTTTACTGTAAAAAGCTTGAAATTGTTACAAAGAATAAATAAGTTTAAAATCTAAATTTCTTCTGTTGATAAAGCATTGCTTTCTGAGGGGGAAATACATTTCAAGCAAACCAATGCCAAGAGACGTGTTATTTCTATACTGATCCGCCTGAAACAACGGTCCACATGTAGTATACAGACTGTACACACAGGTGTATATAGAATAATGCTGCTGACAGGCTGGGTCTCTAAAACGCATCAGTTGTCCAAGATGACATTAAAAAAATCCAGAAACTTGTTATGGCTGATTTAAATTTGAAATTATGTTAGATAAAAGATTATATAGAAATAGCAGATATATATATACACATCGTGCATAGATACACATCGTACATATATACTTGTCTGTAGAGAAGCTGTGTTGGAACTGTGTGCAGCGTTTACTTATAGTATATCAAAAGCAACAACGCTTCAACGAATCAAGTCGTTGCTCGTAAATTTGTCATCGCAACAAAATTGACAACAGCAGTGAAAGCCGTCATATTGACCAAATATGCAAACATCAGAGAGCAAGGTTTTGGACTCTAAATTTAAGGATGCGCAACGTATTTTGTTCATGGATTACATTACGCAAAGAACAAAAAACAATGAATGACGAACATTATTTAGCATTACGTGTGCGTTTAAAGGATGAAATCATCGAGAACGCATACATGACGACGACAAAAATGCTCATTTACCATGATACGGCGCCGTGCCACATTTTCAATTCGCATTGCCTCTCCACTAACCGTATGCAAGTGTTCTGACTTCCCTGACTACTGGCTGTTTGCAGACCACAATAGAATGGCAGGTAAAAAAATGTTGCTCCAATGAAAAAGTGATATCTTGAACTGAATCGTATTTTGAAGTTAATTGTTAGGTATGTGTTGTTATCAGTGTATCACTCGAGAAGTGACTACGTCGAATAATAAAGTCGACTTTTTAAAAAGCTGGTGTTGTATTAGTAAGGGCCCAGTCTTTTTGAGTGATGTGGCAATAGTAGATATAACGTATATATATATATATATATATTATATATAAACATATTGTGGAAAGAAACTGCTATGGATGACTCATCTAAAGTTTATTATTCTTAGTGTTGCTTTTTTAATATAAACTAGTGTAAATAGGTTATAATCACGAGGACATACCGGTTCCCGTCCGGTCATCGAAGTTGAGCATTGTCAGTACTAAATTAGTAAGCATTTGGAAATACCAGGTTCAGTATATGAAGGAGGCTAACTGCTGGTCCCAACTTTGTTTCCAGTGGTTATCTATTTCTGGTCACCGAACTCAAGTAATGACGGTTCAAGAGAAATGTACTTGGGAATTGCGCAACTTTGCCTGTCGATAGACTCTCTACGCAGGAATTCTTACAGAAGTATATCGAGACATAACAGAGTCCTAACCGAGTGTGCCTGTCTCGTAGATTAAAATGACTGCTATTTTTTAATTATGAAAAAGATAAATTCTTCAGGTCAGCTACTGCCCATTATTGATATGGTGTAGCTTTGATAACAGATCGACCTACATGGGTAATAATATAGTATGTCACCACAAGTTATCTATTCATAAATAGGGAAGGCACTCTATTTTTAAGAAACAGTTTTTGCAAACATTGTGAAGTAAAACATAACTTCAATGTTCCCCATCAGTATTCTATCGACAATTACCTCAAATTCTTATTATAAAAATATGCTAATTTGTTTGAGTCAAATTTCTGCAGATTGCACACGAAAATCTTATCGCAGAAGTGTCTCCTCTTTGTGAAGTGGTACTCGTTGATAGTAGCTATTCGCTAAACCTGCAAGATTGCATTGTTTCACTCACGATACCAAGAGCAGCAAAGTTCAGCGTCGACATACGAGCTCAGTGAATATTTAACTTAGAACACACAACGGAATGGTTGTAGCGCATGCCCATAGACGACGTTGCAATCCTTACTCAATTAATGTGCTGTTCTGAATCTGAGACAATATGCTTGCAAAAGACAGAGGCATAGACTATAAAATACAAAGCATACTGCTACCAACCTCACTCGGACGACAGCCAGTACCTGTTTATTAAGGGCATTGCCTTTATACCTCTTTATACTTTTAAATGTGTCTTCTACACATAACTTGTTATGTCACATTCACTACAACGGTAGTAAATGATTAGACCTTCAAGGAAGCTATTGTTGATGTTTGTGTTTACTGGAAATTATCATGTAGAGCAGCCATTAATATTACACGTAAATGAATATTTCTTACTATATATTGAGAAACACGGCGTGTACTATTATATTGTATTTTATATTGGATGTTATGTTATTATACTTTCACGAGAGAGGCATCGTAACATTTCGCAATGCTTTTGACACCGAACCATATAATGTACTATTAAAAATATTATTTATTTTTAATAATAACTGTATGTAAGTGTTACTAGTCTTAAAATGTGAGTTTGTTTAAGTCTGTAAAATCATTTGTCATTGTACGCTAAATATACTAAAACTATTTTTTGAAAATATATTTACAAGTGCAGCAAATAATTATTCTCTAAAACAAGAAATATTCGGCTGTTTTACTGTAACAATAAATGTGAGCGAAAATATCTTAAAATCATTAAAACGAATTACACTTTTTAAAATGTATTTTTGTAAAAATCTACTGTTTGGGATCAAAGTATCTGGTTATTTTTTGAATGGATAAGTGGTCGTTTTCATCGATCACTATCTTTGCTGATCAGACGATCTCATTCCTTTATGTGTGTATAAAAGGTGATAACGTACGGACAAATTGGAAATACTTTAGCATATGATTTTATCGATTATTATTCATAAACCAATGTGATTTGCAGAAGAATATGTAGCTGTAAGGAACATATCAGATGTTGCAGTGATACTGCAACGTAAGTTATGGTTTGAATCTCAAATACTGAAAAGCCAATATCTTTATTGGTCAAAACTGACCTTCTCTCCTAAATGACACAACATACACACATTCACTGGCTTATTCACTCAAAAGGAGCTTGTCACAAATGTTCTTTGAAATGTTTGCATGGGCAAAAAACTTTTGCCCAATGATGGTATTTCGATTGACCTGACGAAATCGTGGAGTTGAGAAGACACGAAGCACCGAATCAACTTCGATTAACGATACCGCAGGTGATTGCTTAATAATTCGATAAAGCCATGAAACAAAATTTGAAAACCGGATGAGGGTCAAAGATCGCAATAAATTTCTACTCCAAAATGAGTCCAACTAATAAAGCCAATAAATACGTTACAAGATTTGTCCCATTTCATTGAATCAATCCTTCATAGCTTTTATAATTGACCTTTCTTGCTCTATCACTCTTTTACTGTCTTGCAGAAGGCATTCCACAGGCATACCCTTCACACACGCATATATACATATATATATATATATATATATATATATATATGTGTGTGTGTGTGTGTCTGTGTCTGTGAAGTTAGGTATGTGTATATGTTTAGGTATTTGTATGTATACTTATGAATTTTCAAACACAACTGCTATGTGTAAGGAGACGTCATGTGAGATATACTTAAGACATAAGCCATCAATTAATAAATGGTCCTCGAATGTTACTTTGGAGTATTTTAAAGAGATCCTGGAGGTAATTATATAAGCAACAACGGGCATTTGAAAATTCAAATATATCAGATTTGCATTAAATTGCATTCGTTTTAATTAGCCATATATTTAGCAGGATTCCTTCAAATTTCAAAGTTTTAAGCTTCAGAGTAAAATCTAAAACATTTACTAAAATCAAAATAATTGTTTAAACTTATATTTACACTAAACAAGGTATGTTATCATTAATACTTTGAATTAGTGTCTACATTTATAGAGCCATTTTAAATGGGGAGTTGTGCAGTGAAATTCTTATTTACATTAGATTTAAATGTCAGCACATTCATACAATCGGGGAAACATGGAAGAGGAAGAAATTACTTAAGTAAACAATTCGATTATAGAAGCTATTAGAGTAGGCAGCTGTACAACATCTGGACAATTCTACTTTAATGATTGGGTGTTACTGCTTTTCGTGTTGTTCGGGGTATTTACATGATTAGACAGAAGAGCAGCAAGCCGATCGAAGGACAATCCGTTGAATTAATTGTAACACAAGCATAGGTATGCACATTTTACGGTGATTCGACAGGAGATGGAACTTGGTAGACAGTGTGGCACCTATTAGGTTACAGGATCGTGTTACCCTGTCTAAGAGGTAGAAGCTAGATGTGTGTGCACAAGACTAGATGTAAGGACATACCCCATGCATGCGCTAATGGGAAAAAAGAGATTTCAAGTCAGTCTAGCACATACCACTAAACTAACTATAAAGTATACACATACTACAACGAATTTTCGGTGAGAAAAGGGATTTGTAAGGTACGGAAGAGCTGATCCCCCACTAGATATTATAGTCAACTCTCAATTCGGTCAAGGAAACTGATCATAATGTGAGCAGCACCTCCCCATATAGGCCAGCAGTACTCTATCTTAGAGTATATCTGACGCTTAAACAGGTAGAGGAATGCATCAGGGGTCGTTTTACTTTCATTTTGTTCTATTTCTATCTAGTTCGGTATAGAGATATGTTATGATTCACCGCGAAACTATTTAATCAGTAACTGTGAATGTTGGAATACAAATGCTAGGCGAAATATAGGGCTATATTTCGTTTTAATTTCATGAAAAGTTGCCACAACGGAAGTGGAAACCCTTTATACAAATTCAGATATCTCCGAATTTAATTGAATTTCTACCATGAGCATTAGATATGAATTAAAAAAAAATATTCGGCAAATTTCCGTTGGAGTGGATATATATATATATATATATATATATATATATATATATATATATATATATATATATATATATATATAAAGTGGTGTACTAAAAGCGAACTTTTAGGAAAGGTAAAGCCTATTGTGAAGAGTATACAGTTCAATATCCAGGATAGAGCAGGTAGATATGAAGAAGAATGGAAAGGAATTAGAGAAGCAAAAGCCAAATCAAAATTTAATTCAATTGCTCAGAGCAAGGTATATTCCGCAAAAAGGCAATTTATTCAAGTTAAATTCTCCTTAAGCCAGGCTTTGCAAAGATCAAAATCTTATCATCAGAGGAAGTCGCTGGAATAGATAAGTTGGCAAAGGCCAAGATTTAAAAAATGATAAGATTTTGATCGTTGAAAAGCCTGCTTTTAAGGAAAATTTAACTTGAATAAATTGCCTTTTTGCGGAATATAACTTGCTCTGAGCCATTGAATTGAATTTTGATTTGGCTTTTGCTTCTCTAATTCCTTTCCATTCTTCTTCATATATATATATATATATATATATATATATATATATATATATATATATATATATATATATATATATATATATGGTGTTCTCCCTACGCCGGCTGCAAGAGACATACTAAACCAGCCTCTGTATATCACCTTCATAGATCTGACCAAGGCGTTTGACTTCGCGAGCAGTGAGGGTCTATTACAGATGCGAAACAAGAAAAAGAAACTGTAATTTGAACAATGAATTTTTGAACACACACACACGTACAATCAAAGATTGTTAAAAAAAATCTAAATAAATAAAATAAATAAATAAATAAATAAAAGAAAAGAGAAAGATTGTTATAAAAAGAAAAGAAATAATATATACATATATATATACATGTAAGAGTAAAAAAAAAAGAAAATAATAAAATACACACACACACGTAAGCGTGAACTCTACAGAAGATAAGAGCCAATAGACTTTTGATGAACTTTTTTTTGATTGACTTTCTTGTTTTGTGATTGATTGATACGTATTGTCCTTGAGAGGGAGGAAGGGAGAGATTTTTATATGTTTTGTTTTGTTTGTTATTGATTTTTGTTGTTGCCGATAACTGAACAAGTTGGTTTTAATTTTTCTTGTTGTTTAAGAAGAAAAACAAATGTTGTTATGTATACTATTGAGAGAGAAGGCGTTATTTTTGTCCCAGTGTTTTCTTACGTAAGCAGAAAAAAATGAGGTGTTGGTTGCGTGAGTTGAAATTTAATTTTAAAAAACCCAAAAAAAACAGTTTATATCGTATAGGTTTAGGGTCAGCCACGCAAACAGAGTTAGATAAGAGGATTGACCTTTGTGATGCCGAAGTTTTTGGGTGAGGTCCGGTTGAGCCTTTTTAAGGTGCCGTTCTCTCCAAATGCCGTTTATACTATAAACGGGCGGAAATTTGTCTCTTCCAACAGAGGGTTGGAATGGAGTGTGTTCGCTACGCGTGACCCATAGAGGGTAGCCAAAGAATGGGTTTGTGATTATACGGACAAGAGTTTGTTCGGTGTCACACGTGTGAGAGCCGATTTGTAGCGATGAATAGATTGGCATGATTATGAGTATTTTTTTTTGGAGGGACCTCAGGGTTGCCGCATTTTGCATTGGTCAATTAAGCATGAATGGTGATAATTCTAAGTTAAGAATGGCCCCGTTCGGGGTTTTGGATGTGACCGGCCGGCACGGAGAACCTTTCACCCTACGACATTGTTAGGATCACGGGAAGGTAGCAAGTTAGTACGCGATGCAAGCAAGTCCGCATCAACGGGGTTGGAGTTAGTAAGGGTTGGGAGGCGTTTCGTGAGTGGGTCGGGCACGGCAATTACCAGAGACGGGTCGACAACGTGCCGTATTTTAGAGTCTGGGGATAGGAATAGACAGGAGATGTGATCGGATTGGGGATCGATGTGGTGTCGGGGATACCACTCCAGAAGACACATTGTTTCCGCAGAGGGTCTCGCACCGAGTGCAGATCAAGTGCTTATGGATAGAGCGGCACGTAACATTAAAATCGTGTGCTGACCTGTAGATTATATGTTTGAAATCGGGGTTTCTGTTGTTCCTCGTAGTTCGCGGTAATGTCAACCAATTAGAAAATTTGCTATGGGTCGTGTGCCGATGCTTGGAGGTTAATTGAATTCATGCCTATGTGTGAATGCCCCCAGGGTCGGAGGTCAGATGATGTCCACATATGGGGGGTGCTTTGCGGGATCACAGGGAATTCATACCACTCGTTTCGGACTATATCTTATCCATAACTGTTAGAGTTGAAGTCCACATATAGGGGGGGGGGGGTGATTGCGGGATCACAGAGGGTTCATACCATTCATTCCGGACTATGTCTTTATCCATCACTGTTAGACTTGAGGTCCTATTACGGGGGGGGGTCGCATGTGGGGGGATGCGCATGGGGACCGAGTTGATCGGGGTAATTTTCTTTGCATCCCGGAGATTACGTAATAGGCCGAGGAGCGGCCATGAAGAGGCCGGACCTTAGAAGTCCAACCGTTTTGACCTTAGTTCTGACCAGACCCTGCAGTGGAGTGTGTTAAAATAAAAATCTTAGGATTGTTTTTGTATAGGGAAGGGAGGAGTTTTAGATAATGGCTTGGACGCATCTATTCGAGACGGGTTTGACTTACACGATTGTAGCGGAGTCATCCCGCGTAGGTTCAGTTCGATGTGTTCCCACGGATGCGCAGTGACATTGACGTAACCTTAAGGTTACGGGAGGACAAAAAGTTCACATCACACCTGCGTGTTGATCGCGAGATTTGGTAGCGAGAGTTCCGCGTGGGATAATTAAATCGAGATTGAATCAGTTATTGACTTGGGAGCGAAGGAGTCAACATCGCCAAATATGTAGCGGTTACGAGAATGATTCCGAATGACGGAAATCTAAGAGCCAATTAGTAGATCATCTCTATTCCTTCTTCTCTAGTAATTAAGAATATTAACTAGTGAATTAGTTAGTGTAAACCTCTCTCTCGATCGCAGCGAACTCGTTCAGGTCGGCCAATTAAAGTAGTTACATAAAAGCGGCTCTTTAAAACATAAAAATACTTGTTGTCTTTTAAGAAATTTATTTCAGAGAGCGAAGACAACCGCCCGAAAATGTTAACACGCGGTGAGCGACCGACAGGGGATAACATTTCGAAAAGAGTAATGGCGACGGCGTCGGCGATGACGAAGACAACATAGCTCTGCGACGCAATGGTTGCAGGCGAAAAAAGGCAGTACGAATATTAGCGACGACAGCGACTGAGAAGCCCGCACGAGTAGTCGGTATAGGGCGACTGCGATCGAGAATCAGATCTAAGCAAATACAAAATATCGCCCCCTTGAATCAACAGCGAAGTTCTACGAAAACCAAAAGGGTTTGGTGAGGCCAATAACGACACAATGTAACAGAAGAGTACCCAAGTTATAGAGGCAAGCGCCTGCCTGACAATCCAGCATTAAAATCCAAGCCACCCCACAGGAGGTCGTTAACCGTTTCCAGTACCTTAGTTCAACTGCTTCATACGTCCTATCATTGACGTAAAGCTCAACATAAGTATTGAAATGCTTCAACAACCCTCTTTAAATTAACTAAAATAATCTGATTAAACAGCCAGTCTACTCCTCCTACGATAACTGTCTAAAAACCGTGCGTTCTCAGTATTCTACTGTATGATAGAAAGTCCTAGACTCAGCACAGAAGAAGAAATTATAGGTTTTGCATATGAAATGCCTACGTAGGATACTTGGTATTACATCGCGAGGCAGATTGAATAACTATGATGTTCTGCAAAGAGCAGACATGCTATTCATATATTTCCCTAGTGTGTTAGAGATGTCTTCGCCATGTGCGAAGGATCGATGATGGACGCACCCCTAAATACCTTATATACGCCGAACTCGCCTCAGGTTCGATATAAAGGAAGAATCCTCATCTCCGCTTAAACGATGTCTACAAGCGAGATATGAAGGTTTCCTCCATTGACACCAATTCATTGGAAGACTCAGCAGCTCACAAACCTGCTTGGAAAAACAGATACGTCAGGGAATGGGTATCAATGAGAACACCCTCGACGATTTAAACGCTGCGAAGAGAGCTAACAGAAGAGCGAGACAAACACGCAGAACAACTAGTTGATATAACACAACGTGCAAGCCTTTGTATGGCTAGGCTGCAGTGGGCCATGGAAATCTAGAATTGATCTTTACAACTACACAACCAGATACTAGCGAATATCATTAGAAGATGGCGCTGTTCCGTACTCGTTGCGACTGACTAATTCCAACAAACACATATATATATATATATATATATATATATATATATATATATATATATATATATATATATATATATATATAAGGGGTTTATCTAGTTTTATTGAAGCATTGTTTATTAGTATATATAAATGTGATACTTAGAAGGCAATACAATGCAGAGGTGTGACGGATAGATACACGTTTGAGCAAATAAGACATATAATGGTGGAACAAATTAAATAGTTTCACCCTTAATACAATATAAACATACACATATATATATATATATATATATATATTTATTATTATTTTTTTCACAAATACACAATGTTACAATGTTATGTAATACCTGTATCAATATGGTCTGGTGGAAACTCCGAATGTATATTTTGTTGAATGTGGTGCACTGTAAACGATATACAGTGTAAGTACGGTTGCATTTGGCTGTGGTGTTCATGGGGTAGTTCGCCACGGTACAGGGAGTATTGTTGTAATTTGTGTTCCGTGTTGTTAATTGTTGTCGTAGAGAAAGACCGGTGTGTGTTAGTTGCATATCGAGTGTTTCCTTTCGTATAGCTTTGCGGAGAGCTGTGGTGATCCTGTCGTTAAAATGCGGCAACTTAAGGAAGCCGGTGTTTGAAAGAGCGTGTTGCGTCCGTCTTCGGGGTGTCCTAAGATGTTCAATGATGTGTTTAAGGTATCAATTGGTGTCTAGTCCCTGTTCGAATTTCTCGCTGTATGTGGTTTTATCAGCCTCAATGCTGCATTTCTTACGGATAGCATAGCTTATTTTAGCCTAACGATAAATGAATAAATAAATAATAATAATAAAAACACATAAATAAATGGTGAAGTAAAACTAATAAGTAGATAAATAATAAAAAATTAAATTAAAAAGAAATAATAAAATCAGAAAATACAAATTGTAGAGTCTATAAACTAATAATAATAATAACTTAACCTAACAAAAAAAACATTACCTATGATAATATCTTATAATGATATGAATAGTATTAATAATAATACAACAAGACATTGAATGAATAAATAGTTAAATAAAAAATAAAAAAATAAAGAGATTATTAAAAAATTATAAGGAATTAATAAGAAATATCGAGAGCGCCCACGCGTGAACATTCAATTTACAACATTAATTGTTAATCGACATTACATGCCGAAAAGAAAATAAATAAATACAATTTTAAATACATAAATAAATAACAAGAATAACAGTATAAAAATAAATAAATAAATAAATAATAATACCTATAAAAAAATAAAACAAATAAATGATAATAACAGTAAAAATAATAATAATAATAATCATAATAATAACAGTAATAAAAAAATAATAACAGTAATAATAATAATAACAGTAATAATAATAACGATGAAAAAATAACAATAATTATAACAATAACAATAATAATAACAGCAATAACAACGATAATAATACTAATGATAATAAAACTACGAACAAAAAACAGGTCAGTAACCTCTCCAATTCCAGTTATGACAAGAAGACAGACCCAACGCAAAAAAGCAGAAATGAAAAAAAAACTAAAAAATATAGAAAGAAATGGACCACAAAGGAGAACAGACTAGTGATGGAATGCTACTACAAAAGTCGTCACCCCACAGAAAGAGGCTACCGGAAACGATTGAAACATCTTTGGAACACTGCTACTGGCGACTATACAACGGAACAAAGGATAGCAGACCAAGCAAAACAGATCCTCAAGAGAGGATGGTTCTCGGAGATGGAACTGACGGAAATCAAACAGAAGAATGGAACAGAGCAAGAAACACCGCCTGACGAAACCCCCAGGAAGATTACAGACAAAACATAAATCCAGTAACGGAAGAGGTCGAAGTCTACGAAATTACAACAATCACCTCAGTAGAACTCACTGAGGAAGAAACAAGAGAAGTGGAAAACAGCATACGATACATGTCTGAGAACAAAACAAGTCTCCCATCTCTAAGGAACGAAGATTGTAAGAAGTTGAAAGCTGAAACAGAAACAGTACCATCACAGACACCATCACAGACCTAAACAACTTGATATATGCGGGGGCAAAATCAGTAAGTATGAAACTTAGAAAAGAAAAAAAGCCTGGCCAAAAGAAAGGATCGACAACACCTGGATGGGAAATCAGACTGGAAACCCAGATAACCAAACTCCGAAAACTCCGAAAAGAAGCTTAAACCGTAAACAGGATGAGAGAAAATAGGAAGGAATGGAAGAGCAGAAATCCGGTCGACAAGGAAAAATAAATGAGACACATGAAGAATTAAAACAAAAGGATAGCAGCAATAGAGGGAAGACTGATACGATATAGATACCAATCAGAACAGCAAAAACAGAACAGGAACTCTGAAACAATAGAATCCAGTTTTACAAAAACGTAAACGGAGAACGAATAACATCAGAACATCCTGACTCGACAGTGACAAAACACTTCTGGAGCAAGATATGGGAAAATCCAAAAACACACAACAAAAATGTCAAGTGGTTAAAAACATGAAAAATGAACAACAGGAAATAGAAGAAGGAACAGAAACAGAGATTACTAAAGAAACCATAAAGGACACCCTAAGGAAAATGGCAAACTGGAAAGCACCAGGTCATGATGGAATACATGCATATGGGTTTAAAAAATCACCACCCTAAATGAAAGACTGGCGCAGAAACTGAAAGGAGGTATCCAAAAAAAAGACATACCAATGGGGATTACCAAAGGAAAGACAACGCTTATACAAAAAGATGCCAAAAAAGGAACAGCCCCAAGCTACTACAGACCAATTACTTGTTTACCAACAATGTGGAAAATCCTGACGGCACAACTGAGAGAACAAATCTACCAGTCCCTAAACGAACGTGGACTACTCATCGAAGAACAAAAAGGATGCTGTAAAGGGAAAAGAGGGACGCATGACCTCCTATACATCGATCAAAATATACTGAAGGAGGTAAAAAACAGGAAAAAGAACATATCTATGGCATGGATTGACTACAAAATGCTTACGACAGTATCCCTCAAGCATGGATAATTGAATGTTTGAAAATATACAAAATACCTGATACGATGATTACTCTTATTAAGAAAGCAATAGAAACATGGAAACTGAAACTGACAGCCGGAGGACAACAGCTGTCTGAGATAAAGATACAGAGAGGCATATTCCAAGGAGACTCCCTATCGCCACTACTGTTCATAATAGCTATGATGCCACTTAACTATATACTCAGAAAATGTGATGCCGGATGAACGTTTACAGACACAAAACTAAGAGTAAACCACCTGATGTACATGGATGACCTAAAACTATTTGCAAAAAGCAAAAAGGACTGGAAAAACTGATAAATATGACGAGAATCTTCAGCCAAAACATCCAAATGGAATTCGTAATGGAAAAGTGTGCACTGCTAGATATTACAAAAGGAAAACTGGAGACAACAGAGAACATAGAACTCCCCACCCAAGAGGAAATAGGGGCGCTAGACGAACAGGATAGTTACAAATATCTTGGAGTTCTGGTAAAAGACGCCATCAAATCTACGGAAATGAAAGAGAAGATTAGAAAAGAATATTTACGAAGAACAAGAACACTCCTAGAAACGAAATTATATAGCAGGAATCTAGTAAAAGGTATAAACACCAGGGCAGTAACACTAATCAGATACTCTGGACCATTCATCGGCTGCACCAAAGAGGAACTCAGGCACCTAGACCAGAGGACCAGAAAATTAATGACCATGCACAATGCACTACACCCAAAAGACAATACGGACAGAGTCTACATGAAAAGAAACGAAGGGGTAAATATGGAAGAGTGTGTTGAAGACTCAAAAAAGAAGCTGAAAAAATACATAACTAAACACAGGGAAATCCTTATCACTGCAGCAAGAGACACCACTCCAACGAACAACGCAGGAAGCACCGAAACCAGAAACAAAACGGCAAGAAAAGAAAAGTGGGAAGAAAAAATACTACACGGACACTTCAGAAGACTGATTAGAGAAGAAACCAACGAAAACAGCTGGACATGGCTAAGAAAAGGACACTTGAACAGAGAAACGGAATCTCTACTGATGGCTGCACAGAACAATGCAATTAGGACAAACTACATTAATGCTAAAATAGATAAAACTCAGGAAAACAGTAAATGCAGACTCTGTGGACAAAGATACGAAACAATAAATCATATAATAAGTGAATGTAGCAAACTAGCCCAGAACGAGTATATAAACAGACATGACTATGTGGGGAAAGCAGTAAATTGGGAACTGTGCAAACAATTGAATTTCGAATACGCAGACAAATGGTACAAACATAGGCCAGAAACAGTACTGGAAAACGAAAAACACTAACTCATCTGGGATATGGATATACAAACAGACAAACTCATACAAGCAAGAAGACCGGATGTTATAATAATAAACAAGAAGGAAAAATCTTGCAAAATCGTAGACTTCGCCGTTCCAGCAGACCACAGAGTGAAAAGCAAAGAAAAAGAAAAACGAAGCAAATACACAGAACTATCCAGAGAACTGAAAGGAATATAGAGCATGAAGAAAGTCAGTATGATACCAATAATCGTAGGAGCACTAGGAACAATCCCCAAAAACCTGGTAAAACAACTGGGAGAAATTGGGATCTAAGGAATCATTGGAACTATACAAAGGACAGCAATGATCAACACAGCTACAATCTTAAGAAAAAATATTTAATGCGGAAACTAACCCGCATAAGCTACGAAGGATCATACGGAACCTAACACAGGAAGAAAACAAAACTAACAGAAGAACACACCACAAACTAAAGAAACAGAAAATGCAAGAAACATCGCTTAATAAGCCCCCCTCCCCCCAATAAATTACAGCGGCCTCAACTGACACAACACAAAAATGGACCAATGAACAGAAATAGCAAGAAACACCATAAGCTCACCACCCCCACCCCACAAAATAAATAAATAAATAAAACATAATCAGCTCCACTCAAAAATAAATAAATAAAAAATAATCAGCCCCCCCCCCAAAAAAAAATATTTAAAAAAAATATATATATATATAAATAAATAAATAAAATAAAAAAAATTAATAAAAAATGAATAAAAAATAATATAAGAAAAAACATGTATATATATAATAAAAAAAAAATGTACCAGTCTAGGCTGACACAACAAAAAATATTTGCATAGGGTCAAGGAAGATGATAAGACCGAGGAGGGACAGCACAAACCAGACCTCCTCTGGAAGTGCAGAAACTGCTGGGACCTCGGGGAGGCTTACTGCCACCCAAACCCCAGAAAACACCAATGGCTCTTGCCGGCGAGAAATGAATTGTAAACGGCTGTTGTGATACTGCAAATTTATTTGCGGTGGCTATCGAAAAGAGGTAGAGAATACTGGAAATCTGGGGAGGCTTGTTGTCACTCAGACTCCAGGGAATACCACCGGTTGTCGGTGAGCAATCACTGATGACCTGTGTGAGAACTCATAGTGAGTAAATAATAATAATAATAATAATAATAATAATAATAATAATAATAATAATAATAATAATAATAATAATAATAATAATAATAATAATAATAATAATAATAATAATAATAATAATGGGAGGGATGAAATATCGGAACCACCCCGGAGAGAATAATACCCTATAACATGTATTAATAATAATAAAAAAATAAAAAAGGAAAAAAGGAAAGAAATACATTCGTTATAACAATATGTTAGCCTAACAATTAGGAATAACTACATTTAAAAGCGACCTGAACATCATTAGACCAACCAACTGAACTTAATTACCTCATTTCCATTGTTGTAATTGACGATGGGGGCGATTAATGAACATATAATATTGAATGAATTAATAAAATATTCATATGTAAAAAATAAAATAAATAAATAAATACAAAATAATTTTAAAAAGAACATATAATACAATGTTTAATGACAGTATTAACCGACATATAAATCTAAACGAATAGACTTGGTATAAATTAGATTAGAATTTAAAATTTTACGGGAAAAAATAAAGGAAAGTTTCTAAAAAGTTGTTTTTTTAAGTTTAATGAAGGTAAATAGATGAATAAATGAATTAGATACAAATAGATGAATAAAATATTAAAAAATAAATGAATAAATAAATTTAAAAAAAGAAATTCATTTTATTTTTTGAATCTCGTTTGAAATTCAAATGTAACCGGTATTTTCTGCGAGACTGCATTCCCCGGCTTTCTTATGCACGCTTTTACTTGACTTGAGAACGGTTCTGAAGAAGCGAAGAGTTCCCGAAATATTAAAAATATTATATCATACGGAGTTTCCACCAAACCATCTTGACACAGGTATTACATAACATTGTAACATTGTGTAGATAGACAGATATATGTTTATTAAAAAAAATAAATGTATATATATGTATGTGTATGTATAGATTGTATATAGGGTGAAACTATTTAATGTGTTCCACCATTATATGTCTTATTTGCTCCAACTAGTGTCTATCCGTCACACCTCTGCATTGTATTGCCTTCTAAGTATCATATATATATATATATATATATATATATATATATATATATATATATATATATATAGTGTGTCTCAGCTTACATTGAAAAGAAATAAATAAACTGCTCGATCGCAGGGGAAACTGATTCAGTATAAATATCTTTATTCGTTAATTTTACTTTATCACCCAAAACGATAACAAATATTAGATAATATTTGAACATATATATATATATATATATATATATATATATATATATATATATATATATTGTATGGTGCATATGAATATAGACACACATTTCTCTAAAATGTATCATACATTAGGTATGTATGTGTTCAGATTTGTTTCAACAGTGCTCAATAATTACTAAATATTAGTATTTGAGTAAAAATATACATGTAGCGAGTAAGCACACCAGAAAGGTGTATTTTTACATAATATAATATTATAGTCATATTAAAGACATATTTGAAAAATAAAAACACAATGTCGATAAAAAATATTTTAAAAATCGTCATTTCTTATTAATTTACTGTATATATATATATATATATATATATATATATATATATATATATATATATATATATATATGTATGTATTTGAAATTTCCATTGTTAGGTTCTGACGGCCTTGACATTGTCAAAAGGATTTATTTTTCTACTCAACGTTGTTTTCCAGCAACCATGAGAGTAGTTTACACGACACGAACCTTTTTCTCTTCTTTTCGTAAGGATGTTTTGCCAGCCACTCAAAATAATTCTGTTGTTTATAAATTAATTGTTCAGTGTGGAGCTGACTACGTTGGCAAGACATCCCAAAGATTAGCAATTAGAATATTCCAACACATACCACATGATATTCGCTTACACAAGGTTTCGTGATCATCCAGGAATTTCCAGGCACAGGTATCAGCCATCGGTAATCACCTGCTTAGTACAAATAGTTGTGCTGACAAGTATTCCGATGGGTGGTTTTCTGTTATACACAGTGCCAGGTCGAACTACCATCTCAATATTATTGAGGCATTAGTTATTAACAATTCTCGACCTAGCCTGTGTAGACAAAAGATTTTGAAGCATCAGTTGGAGATCTTTAATGATTCAAAGCCACCATAACGTTGAGAGATTTACCTTTTTTTCTCAATCGTTTTCTTCAAGTGAAACAATTTTTCCCATAATATCTCATTCGATTTTTATAGTTTTAAATTTATCATTCTGGCGTATCCTTTTATAGGGTCAGACGATAAGACCTTAAGGAAATGTTTTGCAATTTTCTTTTTCTTATTCATTCATTGATTAAAAATTTTTGTTATACGCGAAATTTACTCACACACACACACACACACACACACATATATATATATATATATATATATATATACATACATACTTATATATATGTTGTGTGTATTTAGGCAGCTTTTTCTTATTGATCCAAACATTGATAAACATAACATAATTTGTCTGTTTAATTATACCTTTTTTTATTTTTTAAATATTCTAATGTTCTGTGTTTTATTAAAATCAAAATAATAAAATTGCGTGTAAGCACTGTAAATCCTGTTGTTCCTCTTCATTTAAACGTATCTGTTGATGTGTATGTATATATATATATATATATATATATATATATATATATATATATATATATATATATAAATATATTTTTAATAACATACATATGTGTTTCATCTTCAATAATAAGTGTCAGTGTGGCCATATGCACATCTGTATATATATATATATATATATATATATATATATATATATATATATATAGAGAGAGAGAGAGAGAGAGAGAGAGAGAGAGTGAGAGAGAGTGAGAAATGTAGCTGAAATACAATTAAAAACGATACACAAATAGATTATAACACACAAATAATCATGCTGTGGACAGATATTTCGCTAACTTTCATTTTAAAAGCGTCTTACCTTAATGGGTGCATAGTACTGAATGTTTACTAATTAAATAGCGGTGTTCTGCATTCATTTTTATACGGAAGGTCTATGGTCTGATTAAATAATATGGCCTGAATATTTTTTCACGAATAAATTAGAAACATAAAATGTAAACGAAATTATTCTGAGAAGTACATACATTTTAAAATGGACAGCATTATGCTTTCCCAAATATTCTAAATCTCTCTTTACTATTCTCGCAAATCTCATAAATTCTTCTTTAAAAATAGATCATTCGCCAAAGTATATAATCTATGAATGTTATATTTTGTCAAAATTCCCTGGAAATTCTAATATTTAACGAGGAAAAACAAATTAACTGAACGCAGAATAAAAAAAAACAGGAAATAAATAATTCCTTTCAAAAATGACAAGTTAATCCTTCCCTTGTAAACTAATGACGACGCTCTTTTTAAAAGAACCTATCTATTTATCAAATACGCAAACGAAATCTCGACTGATAGCGAAAGAAGATATGATAGATGACGGCAGGACTGTAATCCAAAGATCTCTGAGGCTAATCCGAGGCTTAAGTAAGAATCGGATATTTCACCTTAATCTTATCGGTCACTCGTGGAATGTTATGCGATGATTAATGACAGACGACATGATGGTCGGATTTAATTTCTATCGTCTAGGTTGACTGTCGACTGGGAAGCGAGCGAACGATTAGTATTAAGTTAGTGTGGAAGGAGATTAAACAGCAAAAAGGAGAGAGATTTGATCTAAAATCGAACTGCTGTATTCAGCAATCGGCACTGCTGACGTTACTGCCTGCCTTGCTGTGTGTGTGTGTGTTTCTGATCCTAAATTCGCGACACCAACAACATTGGTCATAGAAAGCGGGAGTGCGCACAACTCAGTCACTTCTCCTTCGTGGGCAAAGTTGAAAATAGAATTTCCAACCAAATAAGCACTGATCTGTCTGCAAAGATCAAGCCCCTATCGCATTGGCGCAGTGTTGCATACCTGTGCTTGTTCTACAAGTACTTCAACGGAATAGGTTCCGAGTAACTTACGCATATACAAACTAAGTGTAAATACCCACTACACCAAACCGACTTGAAGCAGAATCCTACCATTTCATTGTAGGCAACCCTGGACGCACATAGATGTTCTACTCTTATAGCATATTAGCGCAAACGGCACATATTTGGTGTAAATTTACACCTCCTCTTTCCACTACCGTAAAAACAGGCTTACATTTTAATGTAATGTAAACAACCATATCAATGACCAACCTCCCATCAGGTTTAGCCTATAAGTCTAGCGACTATAATACTAGCTATTCAACATCCAGTGACAATAGGTTATAAACAAATAAGTTGTCCGTAAATATATGGTAGTATAGGTGTGTACACGTGTTAGTTTGCTGACGTTCATGCGGGGAAAGAACCTGATCTGTTTCGTAGTTGGTAATCTAACAAATTTTGTTTTGCTTTAGGATTGTGTTATTTGAAAACTGCATAGATGAAGTGCAAAATAAACTAATTCCGGAACCCGCTTTGCGTGTTTGAACAGTGTCGTAACACCAGTAAATGAACCGGTGCTTTAGCAAAGTTAACGACGCAGTTGATCACAAAATTGTAACATATTATAGCGTCCGCCATTCTTACAATGCAAAGTTGTAGACAGATAAGTGCCAGGTAGTGAACATAAGCTAGAACAGTATATTTTCACACAAGGTTAACACTAAGTTGAGTGAAAGTTTATAGTCAGAAGACGAGTCACAGTTCTATCTTCCGACAGTGACGTCACGGGTACAGGAAGCCGCTAAAATGATGGGTCGAATGAGTAGAGAGGATCACATTTCTTTCGTATCCACCAACAAAGAGTGGGCAGTTGCTTAGAATATATGTTGTCTTCCCGACTACATGGGATAAAGGTGTGTGTGTGCGTTTGATGATATTTCTTTATTAATAACGGTTATGTAAGTTGTTATTTAGAAGAACAAAAAAAGCAATATAAGAACACCACAGAGAAAAGAGAATATCGGAATCTCTCTACTGCGACAACAAAAATTCGGCCAGCTGATTCTGCCAAAAGAATAAAACGCAGCGTGGGAATAAAAGCACTCTTGTGATTGGAGAACAACCAATCAATAAGGTAACCAAAAGGCTCGAACCCCAAGGTCGAGTTTGACGCCGGAGTTGGACTTAAACCAAACGATCACAGTTAATATTATAAATCTACAAATACTGCACACAGTATACCGAGATAATATAACACAAAGATAACCTCTAAAATAATCACGAATATAATTACCTAATTATACATGAAAATGAAGATCGCAGCCACTATTATAAAGTTTACATATACCCACGACATAACACCTACATTGTACAACAGGACGTTTACCCTGAATTGATTGTATTACAGTAAGAACAACCAAAATACTATAGATAGGCCAGAGAGACAGCAGAAGCTAAAATATATCAGTAGAAGTAGAAACACCGGTTTTTACCATAGGCCAAAGATAAGCAACCCTTTCACTAAAATATAATGAGAACTACGTACGTAATTTATTTATATATTATTTTCCTATTATAAATAATCTTCATTTTCTTGCTTATATATTTAGAAAGTTCCATCATGATTAAACTTCACCAACAATACTAAATCTATACCCTTAAAATGGTTAATTTCAGTAGAAAATATACAAATCTCGATTGACAGGTCGTAAATATACAACATACCCCAATATATGAGAAATAAACTCGAAATAGAGTTGTCTCTGGCGCGGTACTATCATGTCATTCGAGTCAATAGTCACATTTACCATACAGAGAATAGGTGTACCATTATCTTGAACCCAATATATATGTATGTCTTCTATGACTTGTGTGATTATATTTGTTCGAGTAGCGGGAACCTGTTGCAATTATACATTAGTCATTAGTTCTCTGCGGAGAAATAATTATTACGACTTTAAGACGAGGTAACATTGCAGCTGAAAATAGTATTTGCATTTTTACTGCATTTTCTCATTTAATAGAACTCCATTGAGTTGGGACGAGCGTCTCGTTTCTGTGATGATTTATTTTTATATCTGTCTTTTCGTTCTCGCGAGTGCATACAAATTAGGATATAAAATAGAAAAAACAAAAAAAAAAAAAGTCACCCGAAGCGGTTGACCCACCGTCTGCACCCTTTAAGCCGATTGTCAGCAGCCGCCACTTCAAACATGTGAGGTGTACCTTTAGATCCCGGTACAAACTCACCTGGGTTATTTTGAAAACAAGTTTTTATTTGCAGCCTTTCAATTCGTATCCGATAATGGACCGTTTAAATCATGTGTATTGATGTTGTAGGTATTTAAAAAAAAATCACGTGCTGCATTCACGTTCTTCATATTTGATGGTGGGAAACAACAACTTGCCCATTTGGCCCGGCTGTAATAACAACAAGCCGGTAAAGTGATAAAAAATACAAATCCGATGACATCAGGATATATTACACACCGAGGATGCCAGGTTTTGGCGAAATATCTGTATCACTTTAAACTAACAAAAAAAAATGCTAGTTTTAATAAAAAAAAGGAAAAAAAATCGGTTTCGATTTATTATTTTTCTTTTTTATAAAAAAAATTCATATCGCAACTTAATGCTTCAAAAGGTATTTATTTTACCTATTCCTTCTTATATATATATATATATATATATATATACATGTATTCATGAAAAAATATATAAATATATAAATGTTTCTATTTCTTTCTATATTTTCTGATGTGTTACGTATACGAATACAAAGTATCCTTAAACAAATCTTGTTTCTAAATGAACAAAATGTTTGGCCGTTTCTCCGGCCTACTTCAGTGTATTGAGAGGGACGTGTGTGCAATATTTGTGTTGGTGGCGTTGTAAAATGTATAGCCAATGAGGTGAAGGCATTTTTTTAGATGTGACGTGTGTATAGTATATATCTGCATCTTTGAATTTAAAGAGATCGTCAACTTAGCCGGCGTTTCTCTGGAGATTTTCAAAAACATTTGGGCCATAAAAGTCAAAGCTGCTCTGTTCGTTTTATATATATATATATATATATATATATATATATATATATATATATATATTCCTGTGTTTAAGTGTGTGTACTATTTTACTAGTTATCATCTTTAGGAAAGGTATACTGTTATCTCATTTCAAAAACAGCATTTCTGAATCTCATAGTTATGCTTGTTTAACTTTTAAATATTAGATATGATATAAATAAATATATTTTTCAAATGATTCGGAAATCTTGCGCCAACGTTTACGTACTACATATATTTATTTATTCCTTTACTTCCATTTCATGTTTGCTTTCTCATGCAAATAATTAAGTGAATAACACGAATAATGCCTTGAATTATATAATATATATTAAAATAAAAATAGAAAATGGAATAACGCACAATTCATCATAGATCTTAATAATGTTGTATGGTGTGTCTAATATGGAAATCATTTTTAAACACGTCTCGGCTTCAACCTTAAAATGACCTTTCAAACATATGGATAGGTCACCCAACTAAGAAATGAGACGCGCACACGTGCACACATATTGTCATTGATCATCGTGCACATGTTTATACGTATCTTCTCCTAATAAACTAAACATCGGCCTGTGACGTGTGTATCAAGAAGTGACATAATGCATGTCTTGCTCTTATTGTAGATGTTCCGGTTGCTTTCCTTCTAAAACGAATATCTAAATTGATGAAATTAATAATCACTCTCAAATGGTCGATATAAAGAACACCCGGATACACTTGCCAAGCAAAGTATGTATGTAATAAAAACCTCTAAGTAAACCTAGCAAACGCTTTTAATAATAGAGAAGAGTAAATAGAGTGAATGTAACAAAAAAAAAAGAAAAGGTCTTATAAAACTTTTGGCGGATCTACAGTACGAATACATAACAACTTAATAAATAATTAATATCTCTCTGTATTTTTTGCAAAAACTGATCCCATCGTTTAAACACATATTTTTGTACTTTTATCCACCAGTAGCAAAGCATATTACCAGAAAACCTTAAAGGGCTACTGTGAGGAGAGCTCCGATTGATAGGTGGCATTCTGGGTCAAGAATTGTGCATCAAAATTGTTATTCACATCACATTTAAATTGTCAGGAAACTAGGGGACAAGGAATGAATTCCAAAGGTAACCTATCTGATCAAACTAGGGGACAAGGAATGAATTCCAAAGGTAACCTATCTGATCAAATATATAATTAAAGTAGGAAGTTTTCTACCATCTCAAGTCCTTTAGAATGTAGGGACCATATTTTACTACTGGTCTGGTTGATCACGTGCATATAGGCTGAGGAGGTACAAAGTTTCCCCCATACCACGATCATAAAGAGGTAAACTTTAGGCGGGGGAGCTGTACAGAGACGGTGTACGTGAAGTGTGAGTTTATTTATAATAGTGACAAGAAATTTAATGAAGCTCTATACTGAAATATAGGGGGAGTATTTGGAGAGATATCAATATTAATGAAAAATAAAACACGAACTAGAATGGGCACACACGCACACACATATTACAAATAAAAAATACGCAACTGCGAGATGAATAGAGTCATAAAACTAAGAAAATCACGAATATTCCCCACATAATGTCTGCCCATCCTATTTCTACATATCATCAAACAAACGTATAACTGTAGAACACGTTAACAACGTGTCGCATGTGATGGCCAGTTAAAATAGAAAAGTTCGAACATTCAGTGACCTTTTCTTCTTTAATATACATAACTATAGTTTACAATCGAAGAATAAAAGTCCCAAGACGAATAAAATTTATTTGTCAAATAGACGATTTTACAAAGATTAAAATCAAGATATAATAATAATAAACATTATCTTTATAATTCTTATTCCAATTTCCATAGAAATCGATTGCATCACTTTTATTCTAGGAAATTAAAACAACAAAGACTAAAACTTATGTGGTCTTAAGAATGAACTGACATTCAAGGAACTCTGCTTAGTTGGTATGTAACGACTATCGATAAAACGTTAATGGTAATTTGAATTATTTGAATTTTCAAATGGCTGTTTATTTTTATTTTATACCTAGTGAACCCCTTTAAAAAACTTTAAATATGAAAGTCATGGAATATTTTAGTTTACTGTCGAGTAATACCCATTGTTCATATTTCACAAAATTTAAGTTATCTGTGTTTGACGAAAAGTGTTCTACCAACTTACCATTTTGTATAAAATCATTTTAAACTAAATATAATCACTTAATTAGTTTAAGAATTAATCCTATACATAGAAATATAAGATACACACGCACATATTTTACATCATATATATATAAATATTTATATATATATATATATATATATATATATATATATATATATATACTTATAGAGAGCGTTATTAATATATATTTATGGCAACTAAATATATATATATATATATATATATATATATATATATATATATATATATATATATAGTTTCAAAATATTAAAATTTGAACAATTGACCAATAATGAGTTGTGTGTAAGTTCGATACACTTTAAAAATGTAATTATTTTTTTACAATAATCTATTTAAAACAATTAAGTATGTGTATACAGTTCTTCGAGACAAACCGTATATATTCCGTTTCTCTCACATTATAGACGATAATGTATCCGCTGATGTTGGGGTCTATATTTTTGTGAATGGTCAGACATGGGTGTGGGAAGCATTGCGCGAGACAAGCACCGCTAATAATGTTAGTCGAGATCATGTAGTTTTGTTCAATCACGCGTGAATAGCAGCGAGTGCTTCACGGTATAAGTGAAATTTACAAAGCGTAAAAATATTTCGGCACCTTCTTTGAAGAAGGGACGTGGAGTGAGATTGTTGTTTCGTTCTTTTTCAGACAATTCTTTTAGCTTTATCGCTAGAAAACCTTTCCTTGAACAGTCTGTGCTGATGTCTTCTTTTTGTGTATAGTATTATACTCGTATATATATATATATATATATATATATATATATATATATATACTAGTAAAACACACGTTCCAAGAGTCTGATAGGCAGTACATATAGTATTACAGTATGTTATTTTAACATTTTAATGTGTTGTTTCTGTCTTTGAATAGTATGTTACGGTTTCAGTTTAAACATATGTGTAAGAGTTTACAAATAAATAATGTGCGTTACTCACGCTCTTGCATAGAACATATATTCTATACTCCATAATGATCTATTAAGTTGTGCAGGATTTTACCCATCATCCCTATTCTTTAAGCTAACGTGTGCGTACCGAATTTTTATATATGCGTTAATTAATATAACCTAACTTGTTATGTATTCCGTTTTTTTCGCTTGTAATTATTTTGTATCTAACTATTTTCAAACGTTTTTCGGGAGGGTTTGAGTTTACAAAAAATAAGACTTATGTTTTACTTGCAGTGTTACATGCTACAACATTTCTACTGAATGATTGTTTTGTTTAGAAGATACTCATTTATATAAACTGTATAGGTATTAACCTTACTGTATATCAAGGGAGGCGCGAGAGCGCTCTATCCCTTAATAGACCAACGAATGGCCTATGTTGGAAATCTCATTTCTTTGTTCAATCATAACTCAACCACCAATAACCAAATTAGTTATAACTTTGCACAACATTTTTATTTGATAGGTTCTATAAGTGTGTGGAATTTCAACATCATTAGTCAAGGCAACCCAGAGATTCAGAAAGTTCAATCATGAAATCATATCTCATGTGTGTACGTACGTACGTACGTACGTACGTACGTACGTATGTGCCACCCTGTATCTCATCAACTATTTGATGGATTCAGCTGATTGTTGGCAGAGATATAGGTTATAGGGACTAGTTGATGGCATTTTAATTTCAGTTCACCATATACCTTAGTTTTCCAGAAAATTACAAAAAACCTCATGAGAAGGCATTGTATTGAGGATTTTACAAAATAGTGACACTCCATGAAAAAAAGCCAGTATACTGAAATCATATGCCCTTAATAGGGTTAAGATTAAAATTCATATACACTAAATGTACAAAAGCAAAGACATTTCCAAATTTGTACACTTGTATTGTCATTCAGGGTATGACTACATATCAACCAAACAATTTCAGTATCACATCACTACAGTATAAATCTATATGCATGAGTGGATGAAGTTTGTGAGGTGCGCTGTAGAAACATTCCTACCAGTAAAATACATAGCCTGTTGTGCTCGCATACCCTTAATGACAATAAAAGTGTACACATTTGGGGATTTCCTTGCTTTTGCACATTTAGTGTATATGAATTGTCATCTTTACACTATAAAGGGCATATGATTTCAGTATACTGGCATTATTCATGGAATATATATATATATATGTATATATATATATATATATATATATATATATACATATATATATATATACACATATATATATATATATATATATATATATAATCAAATATGAAAGCAAAAGTAAACTTTTAGTAGATAGAACATGTAGGGAAATGGGTTAAGCTCAATATACCAGATAGAGCAATTATAAAGATAGATGAAAGAAGAGTGATAAACATGTGCGAATGTCCAGATTGATTTCAAACTTCGATTGTTCAATGCAAGGTATATTCTGTAATAAAATAATGTTTATTATTCTTTCCTTGTACCAAGGTTTTTCAAAGATTGACATCTTATCATCAGAGAAATTATATAGATAGATAAGTTGGCAGTGGAAAAGCCAACATTTAACATTTGAAAAAATATTAAGAAATGGAGAGTGAAAATATAAATAGGTCACCGAGCATTTGAAGGAATATTAAGAAATGGAGAGTGAAAAAAAAGTTCGTGTAAAAATGATATGGGGTATCTTTTTAGACATGTATCGATAATTAACAGTTTAAAGGTTTCAACATTTTACATTTTCATGATCATTAAACACTTTTATTTTTAAACAACTTATTTAAAATTATTTTCTCGTTAAAACATCTTATATTAAACACTGTTCTGTTTAAACATATATTCTTTTTAACACGTCTCTTTCAGCACATTTCTTTTTTAAAACAGTTGTCTTACTTTTTACATTGTCACCGTTTATCTATTCAATTTTTCAAATTAGGACCCGAAAATGTTCAATTGTACACAAAAAGTTACCTTATAGATTTTCCTCGTCTACTGGTTGTGATCGTACTCCATGCCGTGGTTCCATTACGTATCTTGCCGTGATCGATTCTAGTGGTCTCTGTTCTGTGGAAAATTTTTATTTTCAGGCAGGAGACAAAACTAGGTACAAGTTTTATTTTTTCCAAGAGTGATTCAATGTTTTTATTCGATTTCTTGGTTGTGGCGGGTTTCCATCCATCCGTCTTTGCCATGCGTCTCATTCATACTTTCCGTTGGGGGGGGGGCGACGGTTGCATGGGGATACATGTCGGATCTCATTCGAAATCGAGCCCATACGACGAGCGGCTACATCGTGGACTTGTCGCTCTCATCCCAAAGCGATCCTTTCCAAAAAAAACTCTAGTTTCCAAGAAAACACATGATGTAACAGACACTTGCCTGCGTCGGCCATACGACATTCACAATCGTACCATATCTGATCTTTTCTGACCCGAGATTTTTGTGTCAGTCCGAATTTGTCACTTTGTTATGGTTTTGACAAAACGATTCACTCCTACCAATCCCCTTCAGTGCATATCAGTTTGACCCGCACTTATTGTCTCAACTGACCCCAGCCATAATCCATGCTAGCAAACTTAATCGTTTCAAAAGATATGGGGTCCCCTCCATAATATAACAGTACTGGGGGTGTTTGTGTTGTTGTTTGTGTCAGTGTTTTTGTTCTTCCTGGTGGTGGGTGTGTTATTATTATTATTATCATTATTTTATTGTTATTATCATCATTATTATTATTATTGTTGTTATTGTTGTTGTGGTGTGTGTGGTGTCGTTGGTGTTTTAGTTGTTGTTAGTGGGGGTATTGCTGGTGGTGTTGCTGGTGGTGTTGTTAGTGGTGTTGTTATAGTGTTGTTGTTGTTGGTTGTGCTGTTGGTGTTGTTGATTTTGTAGTTGTTATTACTGTTGTTGTTGGTGGTGTTGCTGTTGGTCGTGTTGTTGATTGTTGTTGAGATGATGGTATTGGTGTTGTTCGTGTTGCTGATGTATTTGTTAGTTGAGGTGGTGATGGTGGTTGTGTGGTTGGTGTTTTTCTTGTAATTATTATTATAATTTTTATTTAATAGTAGTCTAAATTATGGATGTTTTAGTTTGATTTTTCTTGTTTGAACATCAAATGAATTTCTTAGACTTTTAACATTCAAGCCGTGCCTTAACACATTCACCGTTCTTAACAGGCAAGCCTTTTGCAAAATCGGAACAGAATTTGTCTCGTCAATCTGTTTAAACCATTTATGGTGGCATTTCGTTATGGTTTTAAGCGTTCACATTTAAACGTGAATTAACTATTTTTTCTTTACATTTCGATATCTAACTAATTCCTATTTTATATCTTTTTATTTTTGTGTTCTTTGTCCTGATCTCTGCTATTGAAGGGGCAGTCTATATCAATGCTTAAACAAGTTATCTTGTTTTTTTTTTCTTTTAGAAAGACTAAGTCGGGTTTGGAATGTTCAAGAACCTTATCAGTTCGTGTGCGCATCTCCCAAATACGTTTGACATTGTCGTTCTCTTGTACCACTGCTGGCTTATGTTCACACCACTTCTCAGTGTGGTTCAATTCATAAACTTTGCATATATTCCAATGTAGTACGTACGCGACTTGGTCGTGTCTCCATTGTCCATGCTGCTGTTGTTCTAGCATAGGACATTCATATACATTGTGCGTTAAGGTTTCTTTCATTTTCTTTACACAGTCGGCATATCGGTGATTCTGCAGTTTTGTCAATGTAATGTTTGATGGACCTAGTGCGAGTGGTTTGCTCCTGGGCTTCCATTAAGTGTTCTCAGTATATCTTTTGAAATCATCCCTGACGTACCAATTCTATTGTCATCATATCTAAGTGCAGTATTCTCATAGACTATCCTGTGTAGTTTAATTCCGAATAATTTTAACCCTCTCTCTTGAAACCTTAATTTGTTTTTCTCCTCAGTCCTTAGCAGTTCGTCTCTTTTGACTACACGGAGAAAAACCTTATTACTTTCAGAAATATATTCTAATAGACAATCTTCTTCAATATTCACATCATCAACACTTAGTAGACTTCAACCACCTACCTTTCCAAGTACATACAATATATCTGCATCTTCTTATTGCAAAAACTCAATAAATGGTAGCCATTAGTTCATCTACATTCCAGTCAATTATACCGGCAGTATATCGAATGCTAGTTACTACTCTGTCATTGATGACATATATTTTATTTGGACTGTGGAAGTGTGATTTCTGAATAATTCTTAGTATTCTGTTGTACTGATCTGTGACCTGGTGTTTAATTTCCTAGTTTTTAATCTCATCTGCCTCCAGTATCCATAGTAATGGTATCCCCTCTCACTGGCCACGATCTTTATCAGATCCGTTGTTAGGAGTTCAAAGCTATCTGAGTAGATAAATTTACCTCTTGTTATAACAAGAATTTCACGTTATTATTATTGTTATGATTATTATTATTATTATTATTATTATTATTATTATTATTATTATTATTATTATTATTATTATTATTATCATTATTATTATTATAATTATTATAATTATCGAAAAAAATGATAATAATAATAATAACAATAATGATGATAATAATAAAATTAATAACACTACTACTACTAATAATAATAATCTACTAATATATTGATACAAAACATTATAAGTGATTGCAATATAATCATCATCAGTTATTTCAAATTGGTATTCCTTGGAGTCTGAATGAAACACACTTTTTCAGATACCCAGCATTCCCAGAGTGTTTTGTTAAGTATTGCAATTCTGCTTGCATTTTTGCAACATCCGTGTATCATAGAAGTCTTGTTGATAAGGAGCGTAAACATTCTCTTAATCTTTAATGCCAATCCCCCAATATGTCAACGCCGTGTTTTATATGGCGTTTATTCTCTATTTCACTCCACCTGCGTCTAATCATATTTCCAGTTTGTCGGAGCTATTATCATTGCTCCTACAATTATGGGTATAACAGTACTTATCTCTCGAACAATTTCGATGTATTTGCTTAGTTGCCTGCTTTTTTATTATTCAATATACTGTGAGGCATGGCAGAAACTTACGATCGGGATGCTTTGTTTTCTTTTGTGTAAATTATTATTATTGCCGGTTTCCTGCTTCAGTGACTGTTCCCGTCTGTACTTCAATAACCCTGGTCGTATAAGCTTCAAGGACCGATCTTCACTCGAGACCATACATACTAGACTTACATCAAATCCGTTGCTAAGGTCGCTGAAATATTATACGATGATTCTTCCACTCCAGAAATATCTCACTCCTGGTAAAATTCTCTCTACCGGTATAAGAATCAAATACGTCTGTAGATGAGTATTGTAGACACATCTGAAGAAGTGTCGCCCTCTCCTGCCTAAACAGTGTACAACAGTTCAATTTCGAAATTAAGTGTGGATATCCTCTTCTCATTACTAAATCCTCATTCTCACAAAGGGGAGTTTCCTTGTATTTCTCTACTCTACCATTAGTTTCATAGGAGATGATAGACCAAACTCTAATCTAAAGTCTAAGTAACACCTTCTGTAAAACATTCACAACAGCAAACTGTTAAGCTGCAAAAACTTTAAATAATTTCCTTTATTTCTCATTGTACCTAAAACTAAACGGAACTCCCCCGCACTAAGTTTCTCTCAAATAACAACCAGTTTGGGGAACACAATACCAGGTGAGTGCATCCAAGCTAAGTAAACCTTGTTGTTTTCAATCCAATGTAAACACAATCTTCTGAAGCCATGCTCTTTAATAATCAACTTCTGCTCAGTTTCAATCATTATTACCATTGTTTACAGTGTTGTCCACACTTAAACCTGACAAACTTATTAATACTTATCCTCGGGGACTTTGGACCTTGTTAAAATGGCTTGTTAGATAACAAACATTTTATTATGAGTTTTATTTATCCACTCTGTGTATGTGCCATTTGTATATATGTTGAAAGTGCAGATGTTTCCGAATCGACTTTCTGTGTCGTCGCTTGTTCACCGGGTTCTAGTTCTGTTGTTTTCCTGATTTTTGATCATCTTGTATTTTATATAGTTCGTGTTGACTGTGTTGTTTTGTGCGACTGTTAGCAATACCACTTCTCTGTGTCTATTTTAAAGTGTGTTATTGCGTCTCGTTTTTGGTGCGTCTTCTAAATCGTTGTGTCATACATTCCCTCCCCCCTTTGGCTCTGCTAGTATTTTTGTTTCAAATTAAAGTGCTAATCGTATCGTTTATTTAAGCCGCGTTTATTGCACAATAATTAAGTTTGTTCTGTCTTTTCGCTTCTGTATTTTTCTATTTATTTAATTCTATAAATAACGCGGTCTTCTATCCTTAGCAAACTTCTTCGCTCTTCTTCGCCTTTCGCATAGAGTTGGTCAGTATGATCCTTCGGTGTAGTAATGATTGTTATAATTATTATTATTATAATTAGTATTATTAGTAGTAGAAGTAGTACTTGTATTAGTAGTTGTAGTATTATTGGTAGAAGTAGTAGTAGTAATAGTAGTAGTGATATTTGCAGTCACTAAGAGGTATCACACAAGTTATCGTCAGTAATTGTTCCGGTGATTTTCCATGAAGTCTCAGAGACAACAAGCCTCCACAGATTTCCAGTACATTCCGCTTTTTTCGATAACCATTGCAAATGACTTTTGGGTATCGCAACAGCCACTTACAATTTATTATTCGTTGGTAACGCCCATTGGTACCCTCTAGGATGTGCATGGCAATACGCCATCCTAAGGTCCCAGAACACTCCGTTCTCTTCAATCGCAGGTCTGGTGTGTTCTTTCCCTCCTCGGTCTTTACATCCTCCTAGACACTTCATTACTATTTTGTGAGGTATCAGCCAAAGTTGGTGCCCTTACTATTTTTGGAAGGAGCCATTTTTAAAGTTGTTTGCAGTTTCTGTTCTATGGGTTCAGTTCTTCTCGTGGTTTTGTGGCCTTCCTGTGGTAACATTCATGCGACTGGTTGCCATTCGTTGCTCATGCGAGTCAGTTTCCGCATTCAAGGATTTTTCTCAAGATTTCAACCGTTTTTATAATTGCCGTCTTTCATATGGTCTCAATGATGTTATCGATTCCAATTTCCGCCAGTTATTTTACCAGTTTTTGAGGACTGTTACTAGAGCTCCTTAGATTATTGGTATAACATTGACTTTCCTCATGCTCTATATCCATTTTCAATTGTCTGACAAGTTTTGTGTTTTTAATTCCTTTTCTGTCTCCTTGATATTAACTCTGTGGTCTGCTAGAACGGCAAAATCAACGAATTGGCAGGATGTTCCCTTCTTGTTGATTATTATGACATCCGGTCTCCTTGCTTGTATGAGTGTATCTGTTTGCACCACCATGTCTTAGAGGATTTTGTGATTTTCGCTTACCAGTAATGTCTCCGGTCTATGTTTGGGGCATTTGTCTGCGTGTTCGAAATGCAGTCGTTTGCATAGTGTCCAGTGTACTACTTTCCCAACGCACTCGTGTCTGATGCATTCACTTATTAGCTGATTCACCGTATCGTGTCTTTGTTTACACAATCTTCATTTACTGTTTACCTGGGTTCTATCCATTTTAGGTGTTATCTTGTTAATGCTAATCGAATTGTTATGTACATCTGTCCGTAGATATTCTGTTTCTCTATTCAAGTGTCCTTTTCTTAGTAATGCCAAGGATTGTTAGTGCGTCTCTTTTCTTGTCATTCTATTTAAGCGTCCATCTAGCTGTTTGTGTTTCTAATTTACTTTTCTTGTATTTTTGTTTCTGTTTTCGGTCTGTCTCATGTTGTTTATTGGGGCGGTATATCTTGTTCTGGTGATCAGCTGTTATGTGTTTTCCGGGTTATGTATTTCTCTAGCTTTTTGTGTGTGTTTCCACACAGTCTTCTATAATTTCTAGTCCTCTTTCCCTTTCGTTTCTTTACACGCAGAGTATGTCCGTATTGTTTTTTGTAGTGCACATGACATTACTTTTCTAGTCCTCAGGACAAGGTGTCTGAGGTCTTCTTTAGTCCAGCCTATGACTGGCCCACAGTATCTTATTAGCGATACTGCCCAAAGTATTATCATTATTATTATTATTGTTATTATTATTATTATTATTATTATTATTATTATTATTATTATTATTATTATTATTATTATTATTATTATTATTATTATTATTGACTTACAAAGAGTTTTAAAACATGTAATTATCTGCGATTGCTCACTGGAAATCACAAGAGAGTTTCTATCGGTCTGAATACGAAAACGTCTCATTCAATTCTGAGCACTTTATTCTACGTTCGATAGCTTATATCATTTTGAGTTAGCAAAATAGCTATTAACCATTGATTCTTCGCTTGGTAAAACCGTTGTAATTCTCTCGGTGTTTAATGTAAATAACTTCCTCAATGTCTGCATATTTTCAGTAGAAGTCTAGTTTGTGCAAAAGGGTCCTTGTTTTTTTTTCTATTTCACTTGAACCCTCACGATTTTTTGTGGAGCAAGCAAGGACTAATGCCACAATATGTGGGTGCTGTTGTTTTTACTTTTTTTGTGCGCTAGTTTTATGCATTTCTAGCACCTTCGCACACTTTTTTTTATATTATTGTTTTATTTTTTATTTCAAATGAAATGGTGCTTTTTGGCATTCATTTGTTTTGTGAGTTGGTTCATGCATTAAAATATTTCTCCTGATTTCAATTATTGCCGTGCATCAGTGTAATGGGAGTTGTCCCAGTCGCAGTTCTCTTAGGCACCTGTAATATTCGTTTATTTTTTGTTCTTTTTCTATGTTCGTTTACATGTGCCTGCTATTCATTTGTTCATTATATGAGCTACTTACCGTATTCGAGGATTTTACTTAACGTTTATCATGTTTTCATAATTGTCGTTCATTATATGGTCTCAATACTCCTTTCCATGACTGTATCTGCTAATCTTTTTTCAACGTTTCTGAGCGCTATTCAAAGTTTACCTACAATTATTGGTATCATAGTGAATTTCCTTATAGCGTTTTATTTTTTATTATCATCATTTTAAACATTTCCGTTTTTTGCCAACTTTGTGTTATATAATATCCTTGGGTTTGACTTGCTTTGGCCATGTTACTGCATTCGTTTACAAACATACATGTATGTTATAAAATGCCCCATTACCCTAAACGCTCTTTCTCTCTCTCTCTCCGTTCACACGGACTAACAACCAGCCTTACCCCTTAATTTCCCTCGATTGTCTTATCTCTCATTAACTTTCACGTGCGTTCATAATCGATATGTTCGCAGATTACGCAGTTCAAAGAAAAACTGTGAATGCTCACTAACATATACGGAATCCCTTTTTAATTGGTAAGAGGGGAAAAAGATAGCGGTAGAGAGAGGACAACTGATTATTACCATGGAAGTGTTTAGATTATTGGTTTATCATTGTTAGGGGCCAACTGACCATCTATGTCGAATTGGATTTGAACTCGTCCTGATAATTTCTGTTTGCTTTTAAGGATTATTTATATACTTTTTTCTCACCAAGTAAAACGCCTATATTCAAATATATCTCGTTATAGTCCGCTCTCCTTATTGTATCTTTGTCCAGTTCTCTAAAATATTACATATGTTCTAATAGACATTCGTAAAATAATGAATGTTAGATAGTCTGACAGGTTTAAGATAATGTTAGTTTTCCATTAATAATGCCGGCTGTAGGAGCTCTGCTAAGTGGTAGAATGATAACACATTTCTATATAGTGTCATCTCATCCATATACATACGGTAGTGTATTTTAATATGGGTTTGTAAATGTGTATCTGGAATATAACCTCCTCGGTATGTTTTTGAGTAACATCATGGTTATGACAATAGTAGTGGAAATAGAAAAAGCCTTTTGTAAAATGTTTCTCTGTATTATTATCTGCTTCCTCTGTAGTCCATGTGTATGTTCCTGTCGATATGTTTTCATTGTCCCGGACCATTTGACTAACAAGCAATGCCCATGAGTGAGCCAATGTTTTGCGAAAAAAACATCCCTACTTTAGCGGACACATCATTGCTTAAGATGTATCACAACAATATAACCATATCCTTTTGCTCTACACGATGAACGTTTATGTTTTTAATAATAGAAATGTATTTCCGAATTTATACAGTATGGTATGCACTAAGTTTTGTGTGGTGTGGGTGAGGTTATATGTATATATATATATATATATATATATATATATATATATATATATATATATATATATATATATATTACCGAGTGTCAGATACTTATAGATAAATACACAAACATATGTACATATATACACATTTAAATTACAATCAATTACAAAACACGTGTTAAAAATAAAAATTGGTCCATCATAAACTTACAAAAATCTACAGCAGCTCATTACTTTATCTGATAGTAAGCTAGGACAAAGCATGATATATATATATATATATATATATATATATATATATATATATATATATATATATATATATATATATAAATATATATATATATATATTTATATATAGTTCGGCCGCAAGTCATTTTTTATGCAGGCGTCATTAAAAACCACGGAGTTCTCTCTCCTCACGATCTTTCTTGTAAATTTCCCGACGCGGCGAGCGATTCTTCGGTTTTCGGGTGTAAACCGGTGGAGTATGGCACCTAGCGTTGTGTCGTGGGCCATTCCTCTAGCACTTTCGGTCTCTCGACCGTCTTCACAAGGCTGTGTCTTATTGTTGCTAAGAGTCGTATTTATTATCAGTTATATATCTATTAATTTAAATATGTATACACATATGAATATATATTTTTTATTCAAGAGGATGTTGATTATTCTTTAAGATCTTTCTACAGTTCCGTGATATTACTTTTGGGAAGTGGTAGAATTTGAGGCTTACTTTTAGTATTTCTATTTCCTCCTTTGTAAATGTGTATGTAGATAAATTGATAGTTTTGGGTTTTAAGTTGTCTAATCTGGGATAGTTGTCCGGGGAGGGGTTTCTAAAAAAATAATGATGAGTGTTGTTAGTTCTGTTGATTTGAGGAGGTGTTGAAGGGTGATTGCTTTCTATATATTCTGTGTGTTTTAGAGTATTTTGTTGTTTTTTAGTAAACTTGGTGGTGTGCGTGTTGTGATAATTGGTGTTGTGTGAGTTGTTATAAGGGTCTATTTTAGTATATTTTAATGTGGTGTTACTGTGAGTTGTTTTATCCTCTGAGAACCCACATGGGGGCATCAATATATTACACAGTATACTACAAAACCTACACCCCAAAATTAAATTCACCATAGAACACTGCCTTAAATATATACCCTACTCCCTAGCACGCAAGATCTGTAGTATAATCAGTGACAAAAACCTCCGGATTGTCCGACTGGAGGAACTACGGAAAACGTAAACAAGAAGAAGATACCCCTACGTAATACACAAAGGTATAGAACTAGCAGAAAACATTCCATTAGAAGAATTACGTATTCCCAAAAAAAAACGAAACAAAGAACAAATATTAGCATATATCTCTACACACAACAAAAACAATCCAGAATTATTCACAGATATAACAAGAAACCAAACCCTACTCAACCAAAACAAGAAACTAAAAAACATATTAAAAACAACGAAAATAATGAAAACCAAACGAACAATGGCCACCAAATCTTTATAATTATAATAAAAACATAAAAGTTATTTCACAGAGAGAATGTACAAAATAGTTAACATAGCCACCAACTCTACACATTTTAAGAATAGTGTTCGTAATAGTAATATTTTTATTTACACACTGATTCTTAACATTAAAAGATTGTTTTGTAAATTATTCTGTTCCAAAACCGTCTTCTTAGTTTGCATAGCAATTGTAAACTATTTTCAATTGACTATGAAAAAAATAAAATAGCATGTTTTCAAATAAAGATAGACAAATGCAAATCGGCTTTGTTTGGAAAAAGAAATCTGTAGTTGTCTCACTATTTTCAATTAATTACAAGGAAACTATTCGAGAACAAATATTTAGAAATATATACTCGTGTAGTATACGTCCCCTACCCAGGGTATTTTTTACGTTTGTGATAATATATGCGGACATGACAATTTATTTTAATATTTCAAAATGAAGCAACTCATCTCTAATATACTATTACATCATTAAGAATGAAACTGCATTAGTAATTGTATTGCATAGAGAATTGAGAACAGTATCAGTAATTGTGTTAGAATCGGAAAAATCTTGAATCGTCACATCATAATATATATATATATATATATATATATATATATATATATATATATATATACATATATATATATATATATACATATATATATATATATATATATATAAATATATATATATATATATATTAGATCATTAGGTAAAACTTATTCAAGCTCCCGACATTTGCAATGTTTACATTGAGATACTTCTTACATTATGTCAGTGTCGTATGATGGCGTAGGGGTTAGCAGCGCCGACTGTCAGCTCGACGGTTGCCTTTTGATCCCGGCTTGAGGAACTAACTGGTTTAGCCGCACTGATGAGTATGGAAACAGCGAAACAGTCTGTATGTGGATGACTATATATATATATATATATATATATATATATATAAATGACTTATTACTAATAATAGTGTATAGAAACATTCGACTATTAATGCTAAGTTTCTTTTGGACACATGCATTGATTTCTCTCAATCACTTACATGTTTTACACTTGCGAATGTTTGAACACACTTGAGAACTTGAAAAGTATCGCCGATTTAAGTGGGTTAGAGATACCTATATTTAGCGATCGAGCAAGTAAATTATATAAATAGAGAATGGGTGAAAATGCGAGACAAATTCAAAGATAAGGCGAGAGAGTTAGAGAGAGAGAGAGTGTGTGAAGAGGGAGAGAGAGAGAGAATGAAATAACCAAATGTGCATGCATTTCATTCTCGGTATTATTTTTAAAATTTGTTAGAATAAACAAAAGCAAAATCGATCCTATATAGTTTATATTAAGGGTGTCAAAAAATATCTAAAACTTCTTCGAAAATTCCAGCAATTCATAGAATGTCTATCTGACGCAAACCTTAAGGAATGTTTGCCACTATTCCCTTTGAATTGCGATTGTTACAATATTGTTCTCTTCTTATGTTAAATCTGTGTCATGTACTTTAAATTTAGATCCGTGCCCGAAAAAGGAATTTGTACGGATTCACATGTATATCTTCTTTTAGATACATATCTCAATAAGTGTTCCTCTTCTGTATGTCTGTCTGGTTGTCCGTTCGTTGGGGTCTCTGTCATTTTTCATCGGTTTGTCGCGCTTCAGTATTAAATATGATTTTTAAACATCTATATTACATTTGTAGTAATCTATTATTATTATTATTATTAAAGCACATAGGTGAATCGAGGATACACGCGAACGAGTTTCTCAGGAGGACAGTGAAAAAACGACGTGAGGGTTAATAATAATGGTTAAAAATGGTCTGAATTAGATATTTACGAGGGCGGATCAACAAGAAATTGTTTACATTGGACTTGAAAACAACCATGTTATAGTAAGTTAAAAGCAGCAGACGGATTGTTCTTGGAAATTAACTTTGCCCGTCGAAGTTCCGTTTACTTTTAGGTACAGAGAGAGAGAGAGAGAGAGGGGGAGAGAGAGGGAGAGAGAGGGAGAGAGAGAGAGAGAGAGAAAGAGAGAGAGAGACAGAGAGAGAGAAAGAGAGACAGAGAGAGAAAAAGAGAGAGAGAGAGAGAAAGAGAGAGAGAGAGAGAGAGGAAGAGAGAGAGAGAGAAAGAGAGAGAGAGAGAGAGAAAGAGAGAGAGAGAGAGAGAGAGGGGACACTGATTTATGCGTTCTAGCTAGACACTCTTTTCTTGTAAACGTTTGACAGGGAGAAACCATAGATTACAACTTCGCCTAGAACCTACCCTAGAAATAATGAAAGAGTATAAAAAGACAAGCAATCTCTATTTAGTGAGAAAGAAAGTGCCTGGATAAGAAGAGAACATTTCCCCACTAGATTTTGAAGTCGTGTTTTATTCTGTCAAAGACGGAAAGGGTATCGGAGTCGTACTTCCCTAAATGTCGTAAAAGTATTCTATCTATGAGCGTGTTTGACACTTATACAGATAGAGGATTGTGTCAGGAGTGAGATACTATCTGGAGCGGTAGAATTGTCTAACCATCTTTCAAACAAAGTTTTGATCTAAGTATTTTATTTGAGGTGTGGAAAGAAAATACAGTCCAGGAAGTTTATCAAGGCAACGGTGTTGTTCGAGGAGAGATCAATTCGTTTTAATTCGGGTAAAGTGAGGCTGCAAGCGATGGTTGTGGAATAATTTATTTTAGATTAATCAACGTTTCCTTACAAATTAGGCATCAACGTTGCGAGGAGTTGGGAAGGGGATCGATGGTAATCTTCTGTTTATTCTACTCTTTACGAGACACATCTTGATTTCTTCGTCCAAGCATATGTTCATTTATAAATATATTTTGGTTACGAAGTATATTTACAATTTCATGTAAAAATGGTGGGAAGCAGAATAACAAAAACAACCCAAAATAAAGTAAAATCAAAACAAATAAAATCAGTGGGTAGGTTAGTAAAACACTTTTGAATATTTTTAAGAGAAGATACACTTCCTATATATTTTAATCTCACGAAATAAATGCTAAAATATTCTCCAGCTTAATGGCTTAGTTATGTTTGAAATAGAAAATGGTTCTCATTTGTTGCAATATTGATAAAATCATTTAGTGGTTCATCTATTATGTTTGATCCCGCCTTCTAATCTTATATAGTATACTTTTTGTTTCCTCTCTCTTTCTCTCTCTCTCCCTCTTTCTCTCTTTTTATTTGTCTAAAAAGACGAAATTATCAAAATATTGCAGTAGTTAATTATGAGCAAAATAGAATATCAGAGGATAAACTCTAATGTTGTAGAGAGAAAGAGAGCTACACAGAGCAGAACGAGCCTCATTTTTAATATTGTCTTCTTATTCTTATTTAATTATGTTGCTTTGCCATCCCACGTTATCTTGATTCGAACACTATAATTACCTTTATTTCTCGTCTTTTTATAGATGTGTCCAATCATATCTATAGGAGGATGTGCCCATATTTCTTTGGAAATTTAATTTTCGTCTCCGTAACATCTAAGTTTGAAATATCATTTTTCACGATATCTTATGGTTTCGTATGAAAAAGCATTTACATTTATGTCTGGTATATGCATGGGATATTTTCCGTATAAAAATCTGTGTTTTGACATCTTTTAGATGGACATTAATAACGTGTTTTATTCGGGTAATTCGGATTACTATTATAGAACTCACAAGGTTTCAACTGCTTTAACCTCCAAATATTTTTATGTTTATTTTTCTTATATATTAGGAATTTCCCTGTCAGAAATTTCAAAATGAATCTTTTATGTAATATACAGCGGTTGATTATTCTCGTTCGTTCTGCCATGACGATTTAGTAGTGTTAATTATGATAATATTCTTAGTTTATTATCGACTGTAGTAAGCTGAGAGTCTTCTGAAGGATAAAGATTATACCGCGGTACATTGCTGAAATATGTAATATAAAGTATCTTAATAAATTATATATATATATATATATATATATATATATATATATATATATATATATATGTGTGTGTGTGTGTGTGTAAGCCAAACAAGTTAGATACATACTGACCAGTTTTACTAGTAACTATTTATTATCGGATAATATTGGGACGAATATATGTTAAATATAAAATGTAGGAATCCGTTTTAATGTATAATATATATATATATATATATATATATATATATATATATATATATATATATATATATATATATAGATAAGAAAGGAAGGATGAGGGTAATCCGACGTAATGGGAAATGAAAAAGGAAAAACCAAAATATATTTTTTATGTATGCATCAGCGTTTAGTCTTTATTTGTAAGATTTCCGCAGGATAATAATTTTAAGAAAAATGTGATGCAAGTACATGAAAATATTAATCATCTTAAGCCAATATGTGTATGTACTTGCATGACATTTTTGTTAAAATTATAATCCTGAGGAAGTCTTACAAATAAAAACGAAACTTCGATGAATACATAAAAAAAATATATTTTGGTTTTTCCTTTTTTTATTTCCAATATATATATTTATTTATCTTTTATTTTTTGACGTGTTGATGTTTTTATATTTATAATATAAAACTAAAAATAATACATTAATCACTTAAATAATAGTGTCATAGATTCGTCCAAACACTTTAAAATGCAGCAACATTTTTGTGAGTAACGGATAAATTTTATTAGACAGACGAACAGCGCAGGTAAAGAATTTTTTATTTTTTTTATTTTATGTCTTAAATAACTAATATAAGTTAGCAAAACATTTATATTGAACAAAACGTAGATTTAGTATAAGGAACGTTTATGGTTTTGTCTTTTAAGGGAAGTGGGGTCTGATCAACTCTGCTGGGAAGCCATGAAATTAAATACTGTCTTGTTTTTAAATTCCCGAAACAGTTTTTCATGGTAAACAACTGATGATCCCTTAAAATAGTGTTAGAAACTAACTAATATAATAACTGTAAAAAATAAATTGATTTACATGAGTGATTTTCCACTGGAAGACTTGAGACTATAAGTTTGTTTTTTTTTTGTTTTTTTTTTATATAGTTTTAATGGTTGAGAAACTTCCGAGACTATATATATATATATATATATATATATATATATATATATATATATAAACATTGTTTTAATAAGATTCTGAAATTTACAATTAAATAAGAGAAAAAGCATAGTACATAAATACAAATTTCGTATGAATTAAAACATAAACTGACAAATTTGGATATTACAGGAAGTTATTATATTCAAATAAAGAGTTCGATTTTGAATATGATTAATTACAGTTTCTGATCTCATTAGTTAATACAAAGAACTATATATCCAAAGACAATAACACGTGTACATATTACTCTGAAAGTACATATTGTGTATAGTCTTTATAGAAAATGGTTTCAGCATTATCATATTTGATTCAATTTTGTCATTATAGTTTACCTGTAAGTATGATGCGATGATTATTTACGGGGCAATTCGTGCAAACGTAATTAGTTGTTAACAAGTCTCAATTAACCTCACTCAGAGTGTCCGGCCTTTAGTAAAGGGGGCTTCTAATAATATTTATAAATACATATTATTTATGTATTACCTTCAGACATCGATGTTTCATGCTAACGCAATCTTCAGTACAGAAAGTTAATTCTCTACGGTCAGCGGGCTCGAACTCCGATCACAAATCGCCACTGATAGGTAGTCAAGAGCGTGCCCCTGTCGGTCACAACGAATTAAGGATGGATTTAACTTTGTAAATACCGAGTCGGCGGGTATTTTACACGAGCAGTTGAAAGTGATCAACAAACTGTGTTGGGATCTGCATATATATATATATATATATATATATATATATATATATATATATAAATTAATGAATGCGAAAGTTTATATTCCTTTATGACTCCTATATCATAATCAAAACGTGTTACTGTTATTTAAATCAATAATACAAAATAAAATGTTAATAGTATTCATATATAATGGAGAATAATCTTTTGACTGCCTAATAAGCGTAACTATTCTTAACCATTCCTAATTAAATACTATTTAGTATTATTAATTTTGAATTGCATTGGCTTAAGTCCGCTATCTATATGCAATAGTTTCGTGTATATTGACAGTAATTAAATACATTTATTTAATAGATAAATCGGAAAAATTACTAAAACACTTTCTGTGTTTACTTGATTCGCTCGCAGACGAGCTTACCGAAATTAATGGCTT